>JAHZTW010000002.1:60226120-60252785 GCA_020283515.1 Alliaria petiolata
CAGATGAGTTTGGTAGGATTGTATATTGTTGTAAGTATGCAACGTCGAAACTCGTGGCTTCGTTCAAGGAAATGGTGCTGAGAAACGTAAAAACACTAGAGACGTTGGTTGTAGGGGTGGACTATATGGATCATGATCAAAAAACGGGTTGAAGAGTTGCTTTAAAACATTTTCTAACAACAATAATGTCACCGTTGTGCTCAAACGCTTGTCTCGACTTTTGTGGATGTAGACGAAAAGTGACGGCTCGAGGGATAGACCAAACCCTAACTTCCTACAGGGCTCCGAAAATCACGAGTTTCCATCTTTGGTTTGCCCCCACGTGTCCCTGATAAACCCCAGATTGATAGGTGGATCGAGTTTGCTATGTCCCGTAATGTGGAGAAGCTGACTCTACTGAACTTACCCGTGTCTTATAGTTGCCAAGATTCCTTCTATCTTAGTTCCTCATTAGAGCAACTCTCTGTGTGTTTTGATGTGATTCCCAGGTGCACTGTGTCTTGGAAATCCCTAAGGATATTGACATTGAGTTGTCGTGTGGATGAATCTATTGCTAATATTCTCTATGGCTCTCCAATTCTTGAAACCTTGATATTGATTGGATGTAGCGTTGAGCGTCTTGATCTGAGTAAATCACCGAGTTTGAGGAGATTGAAGATTGATCAACGCTTTGGGGGTCGAGGGCCAACCGAGATTGTAGCGCCGCACATCCATTATTTGAGTTTGGAATGCACTGAGGAACCACCTAGGTTAGTCGATGTCTCCTCTTTGGCCGTAGCTAGCCTTAACATTGGAATACACCTTCCTTTGAATTCGAAAGCTGATTTTCTTCAAATAGTGGTGCTAAAGATGCTAGCAAAATTGCAAAATGTGGAGAGTCTTACTTTTGGGGGAAACCCTCTTCAGGTATATATGTGTTTTTTTTTTTTTTAATGTATCATTAATAAGTAGCTCATCACCACCTTTTCATCGTTTTGTTAATAGATTCTGTCTCTTGCCGCGCTACGCGGTGTTCCTTTCCCAAGGCTCAAGGTCCAAACTTTGACTCTTGAAACCAGGTTTGCAAGATCTGTTTGTTTTTTTGCAAGACCTGCTATTCATGGTATAGCAATGTTACTACATAATTCACCTGGATTAAAGAAGCTTATAGCACACGCAACATACTTGGGCAATATAGAGGTATTTTGACCAGATACCTCTTTTATTTTCTTGTATATATTAATAAGTAATACCATGCAAACTAATTATAACTAAGCAGGAACATTCCACAAAGGCACGAACCATGTGTTGGGCTAATCTATGTATAGGACTGATATTTTGTAAAAATCACCTGTGGTAGTAACACTTTTTATGCTCTACAGGATAGGTGTCTGGAATGCTGTTTGGATTCACAAGGCTTGGATCCGGATCAATGTTGGAGACCAAAATATGAGGATTTTCCTACCACAGATGAGTTTGGTAGGATTGTATATTGTTGTAAGTATGCAACGTCGAAACTCGTGGCTTAATTCGTTCAAGGAAATGGTGCTGAGAAACGTAAAAACACTAGAGACGTTGGTTGTAGGGGTGGACTATATGGATCATGATCAAAAAACGGGTTGAAGAGTTGCTTCAAAACATTTTCTAACAACAATAATGTCACCGTTGTGCTCAAACGCTTAAGTATTTGCATCAGTGTCTTATACAACGTTTTTCAAAGAATCTCACTTCGGAGAAGTGAAATTATTTGTATCTGAAATTTTGAGAGAGAATTTTCAGTTGACCATTTGGGTGTTCAACTAACCACCATTGCGTCTTGTCTCTTTCTCTAGCTACCGATGTGTCTGTTCATTACTAGCTTTAGAGATATGATTACTCATTAAGAGAAATTGATAGAAAATTCTAACTTTTTTTTGTCGACTAAAGAAAAAAAAATTCTAGTTATAAAACCAAAAAAAAAAAAATACACATAAAAATACACGTCAAATATATAAATCAAGTTCTTTGTGCACTCTCAAAAAACATCACAAGTGACTTTTTAAGCAAACCAACATTAAGTTTTTTTTCTTTCTCTTTATTATTAAGACAACTTAAGTATTTGCATCAGTGTTTTATTTAGTCTTAATTCTTATACAACGTTTTTAAATGAATCTCACTTCGGAGAAGTGAAATTATTTGTATCTGGATTTTTGAGAGAAAAATTTCAGTTGACCATTTGGGTGTTCAACTAACCACCATTGCGTCTTGTCTCTCTCTCTAGCTACCGATGTGTCTTTTCAGTGGCGGAGCCAGAATAATTATTCATAGGGGTCATAATAATTTTTTATCTAAAATATATTTTAAATACTAAAAATATACTACTTAAATATATATCATACGCTTGGTAAATATGTTAAAATCATTTTATTACCGTTTTGTTTTTCATAGTAACACATACTTCTTTTAATATACATAATTAAAGAATCACTTACTTAAAAATATATTAACGATACAATTAGGCAAGATTGTTTTCACATATTTATTGTAGATAATTATCTTTTAACGTAACGGTAGTGGTTACAACACACAAAATAAAACTATTGTAGCGAACAAAAAATATTTTTTTTACATGTTTTTATAATAAAATCAAATAGAAAAATAATTAGTTGAAATAAAAAAGGAGAAAGATGATGAAAATTAAAATAACATAGAGATAATTAGGTTTAATTCATGGTTTATTATTGTTTTATATGTATTTGTGATGTGTTTTATGGGACTAATATTTATTAGAATTTAATATATCTATTAAACTATACTTGAATTAAAATTTGCAGGGGTCAATATTTTTTAAGGGATGGGGTCAAGTTAATATATTTACTAAAACTCAAACCAATTTCTAAAAATTCATGTGGGTCAGTTGACCCCCCTAATTGCTTACTACATCTGCCACTGTGTCTGTTCATTGTTTTAGAGCTATGATTGCTCATTAAGAGAAATTGAAAGAAAATTCTAACTTTTTTTGTCGACTAAAGAAAAAAAAAAATTCTAGTTATAAAACCAAAAAAAATATACACAAAAATATACACGTCAAATATATAAATGGTCAATTTGCTGGATGGCTATGGGGAAGAAAATTAAAAAATAGACAACCAACCAAATACGTAGTTAGAAGAAATTAGGTAAATAGTGAAATTACGGTGATTGCCATGGGTGTGCGAGGTGTGAGCTTTAAATGAAAAAACAAATGCATTAAATACAACTTTTAATACTCTCCATTTATATCATCATCTCTCTCTTTCTATCGTCACTCAAGATTTTTCTTTCTCTCATCTCTTTTTCTTCTTTTTCTTCTTCTCTCAACACATATCAAAATATTCAGATCATAAATGATAGATTCTGTGGCAGAGCACCGAGCCAAACATCTTCGGATGGTTCGGATGATGACGAGCAGCATGTACTAGAGCAGGACATGGATGGTACAAGTGAGGCTCATCGAGGAGAGACCAGCATTGGCCGCGAACATGTTTAGTCCGACACAGCCGTGTTCCGCTTTGATCCAACACTGTCCGGGAATAACTTACGAAGAGAACTCCGTCCTGATGGCCGAGTCTCTAGACCAACTCGTGTCCACTCTAGAAATCAAATTATCCAAACCGAGCAATTTGGAGATGCATTTAGCGGGCTTAATTCAAGCAACTCTGGCCAGAAAAAGATGCATAATTCGTTTGGGGGTGTTAGCTACCAAGACCAGCCTCTTTTGAACTTAATTCAAGCCCAAGACAGCCCAAAATAATCACTTTATTTTGTGGTCAAAGGAGGGTGACGAAAATGACTTCAAGAGTCACATATGAGGAGTCACTTTGGAGTTCAAGGGTTATTCTACTTAGTTTTAATTCTAGTCTTCTATTTTCATTTTCTAAGTTTAGGAAATCCACAAAACTTTATTTCTCTTTTCTTTTTCCGTGTTACGAATTCTATAAGTATTTGTAAGATTCATTCTAATAAAAATCCAAGTTTTTATCAGCTTCTTTTGAGAGAAATCTCTTTGTTCATCTTGAACATTTCGTTGAGTTTGGCAAGGGTTACTTCCAAATGCAGCAAACCTCCTAAGATCCGTGGTTAAGGGTTACTTCCTCGGTTCCGTGGAGTGGAGAATACCAAGAGACTTCCGCATCTCTTGACGGTCTCATCGATCCATCGACTATCCAATCTATCCGATCTATTCGATCTATCCAACTCACCAACAAAGAGCATAATCCATCCAAGGGTTCCATTACGTGGTATCAGAACCACTCTTTGTTGGTAAAGCTTTTCATCTTTTTTTCTTTTCAATAAAAAAAACATTCAATATAATATGTCCTCTTCTTCCTCTTTCCATTGTAAATCCGGGCCATCCTCTACCCTCATTTAAAAAAAAAAAAAAAAAAAGAAGAGAAAACCGAAAAGGTTTATAACAAACTGAGGAGAAATCCAGTTTGTGAGGGTGGTGGAAGAGAAATCCTGCTGGCTGAGGAGAAATCCAGTCAAGAGGTGGCTAAACGGATTTTCCTTCGAAATTTCTGTATTTTCTTTCTCCTTTGTTGTGTGGGAGTATTTGCTGGATTTGACTTGAATTGTTTGATAAGAACATCGAGAGAATAACTCAGTGTGAGCACCATAAAATCAGTGAGCAAAACACGTGTGTGGGTGAGGCAATAAACACTTGAGAGAAAGAGAGTTTTTGCTAACCGTTTGTTGAGTAACTTTCAGGAAAACAATGAGTGATAGTGGAGAAGAAGGAAATAACAATGCTGGATCCATATTGTCTGGTTTACAAATGAAGGCACTAACTGAACATTTGATGAGATTTCTGAACAAATGTCTTGAAGAGATTAATGTTCGGCTTGACAAAATCCAGGAGGATCAACAAGGCCAAGCGCGGCCAGCCCAAAGAAGGAACCGGGAAAGGAGACATAGCCGTTCCTTTGACGGTCATGAAGAAGAAGAACAATTCGATGACAACCGTTCTAACCTCAGGGCAAGGAGAGGTCATAGAAACCGAGATAAAGAGAACCCGTTCTCTAGAAGATCAGATGATGGACTTGGTGGTCTCAAACTCAAAATTCCATATTTTTCTGGTAAGAACGAACCAGATGCTTATTTGGAATGGGAAAGAAAAACTGAATTAGTTTTTGATTGTCAAAATCTCTCGGAACTTAAGAATGTTAGACTTGCTGCTTCTGAATTTAATGGCTACGCCATTAGTTGGTATGATCAAGTTATTTCTCTTAGGAGCAGAAGAGGTGAAAGACCAATAACTACTTGGCAAGAACTAACCGAACTAATGAGAAAGAGTTTTGTCCCAAGCCATTATAACAGGGATCTTCACCAAAGGTTGAGACGTTTGACTCAGGGCACAAAGAATGTGGAGGATTATTTCCAAGAGATGGAAATGCTTATGATTAAAGCGGACGTAGAGGAAGACATGGATGCAACCTTGGCTCGTTTTCTTGCAGGATTGAACCGGGAAATTCAGGACCGGCTGGAGCTTCAAGAATTAGAAAGTGTTGAGGACATGCTCCACAAAGCAATATTGATAGAACAACAAGTCAAGAGGAAGGGTTTTTCAAAACCAGCATTTGCTCCAAAGCCCGCTAACCCACCTAAGCCGAGTATTCAAGATAAAGGTAAGTCTTTTACTTCTGAGTTTAAGACTAACCAACCTTCTCGTTTTGACAAGAGCAAAACCGTGGAATCCATGAGTAAAGCAAGAGATATCATATGCTTCAAGTGTCAAGGATTAGAACATTATGGAAACAAATGCCCTAACCAAAAGGTGATGATTCTACTTGAGTCCGAAGCTGAAAACGATGAAAAGGAGGATACCGGACCCATCTATGATGAGGAAGAACCTTATGATTATCCGACTCAAGGAAATCTTCTAGTGACCATGAGATCACTAAGTGTGCAGCCCAAAACCAATGAAACCGAACAAAGGGTGAACCTTTTCCATTCTCGCTGTTTCATAAATGATAAAGTCTGTTCATTGATCATTGATGGTGGAAGCTGCACTAATGTTGCTAGTGATGTGCTTGTCAGGAAACTCGGATTAGAAACCAGACCGCATCCGAGACCATTCAAGCTTGAATGGCTGAATGAAGATGGTGTTCAACACGTCAAGGAACAAGTCACGGTACCAATCACCATTGGACGATACCAAGATGAGATCATATGCAATGTTTTGCCTATGTATGCCAGCCATATACTTTTAGGACGACCTTGGCAGTTCGATAAAAAGGCTGGGCACGATGGCTACACCAATCGGCATATGTTCGATCATCAAGGCAAGAAGATCACTCTTATTCCTTTGTCGCCATCCGAAGTTCACCAGGATCAGCTGCAGCTTAGAAAGAGCCGTGAACTTGAGAAACAACAGGAAGTAGCTAATGCACCGGTCAAAAGGTCCAACTTCTACATTAAACCAAGTCATGTAAAGAAAACTTTGTTTTCCAAACCTTCTCTCATTTTACTTGTGTTTAAAGAATCACTAATGGCCACTAACTCTACACCAGAGCTGCCGAGTGAACTTAAGTCATTGATGAGCAGGTTTCAAGATGTGTTACCGAAAAAAACTCCGAGTGGATTGCCACCTATCCGTGGGATAGAACACCAAATCGATCTAGTACCCGGAGCGTCACTTCCAAAACGACCTGATTAACGTACCAACCCAGTTGAAACCAAGGAGTTGCAAAGACAAGTGGATGAGTTGATGGGAAAAGGCTACATCAGAGAAAGCCTCAGTCCTTGTGACGTTCCCGTACTGCTCGTGCCTAAGAAGGACAGATCTTGGCGGATGTGAGTGGACTGCCGAGCCATCAACAACATAACGGTTAAATATCGCCATCCCATACCTCGTTTAGATGATATATTGGATGAATTGCATGGTTCTAAGGTCTTTTCAAAGATAGATCTTAGGAGTGGATATCATCATATTAGGATGAAGGAAGGGGATGAATGGAAAACGGCTTTCAAAACTAAGCATGGACTTTATGAATGGCTTGTGATGCCATTTGGTTTGACTAATGCTCCTAGTACCTTTATGCGTTTGATGAATCATGTTCTTAGGGCTTAAATAGGGGAATTTGTTGTCGTATACTGTGATGACATTTAAATATATAGTAAGAGCATGAATGAGCATATTGGGCATTTGGGAAAAGTCTTAGAAGTGCTTAGGAAAGAATGCTTATATGCTAATGAAAAGAAATGAATCTTTGGAGCGGATCACCTAGTTTTCTTGGGTTTTGTTGTAGGTGCTGATGGTATCCGTGTGGATGAGGAAAAGGTTAAGGCAATCAAAGAATGGCCTAGCCCGAAGACCGTAAGTGAAGTTAGAAGCTGCCATGGTTTAGCTGGCTTCTACCGGCGCTTTGTCCAAAACGTCAGTACCATTGCAGCCCCTCTCACGGAAGTGATCAAAAAAAACGTGGGGTTTAAGTGGGAGCAAGCCCAAGAAGATGCTTTTCAAGCCTTAAAAGGGAAGTTAACTCAAGCTCCATTACTTGTTCTCCCAGATTTTACGAGAACTTTTGAAATTGAATGTGATGCCTCAGGCGTGGGTATTGGTGCTGTTTTGATGCAGGAAGGAAAACCCATTGCGTATTTCAGTGAGAAGCTAGGTGGTGCAACTGTTAACTACCCCACCTATGACAAGGAATTGTACGCTTTGGTGAGGGCTCTTCAAACGTGGCGACATTACTTGTGGCCCAAAGAGTTTGTCATACATACGGATCACCAATCCCTAAGGCATCTCAAGGGACAACAAAAGCTTAACAAGAGGCACGCCAGGTGGGTTGAGTTCATCGAAACCTTTCCATACATCATTAAGTACAAACAAGGTAAAAAGAACATAGTTGCTGATGCTCTTTCACGAAGGTATGTTCTTCTTTCTTCTCTTGGAACCAAGCTTTTGGGGTTCGAATTTATAAAAGACTTGTATGAGGCTGATTCAGATTTTAGGGAACCTTATTTGGCATGTTCTAGACAAGCACATGAAAAGTAATTTATCTCTGAAGGTTTCTTATTCTTTGACAATCGATTGTGTGTGCCTCACTGTTCTTTGAGAGAGTTGTTCACCAGGGAAGCTCATGGAGGAGGATTAATGGGTCACTTTGGAGTAGAAAAAACATTTAAAGTGCTCGAGGAACACTTATATTGGCCAAGCCTGAAGAAGAACGTTGAAAGAATCAGTAGCAGATGCGTGACATGCAAGGAGGCAAAGTCCAAGAACACGTCCCAAGGTTTGTATTCTCCTTTACCGATTCCATTTCACCAGTGGACTGATCTTTCTATGGACTTTGTTTTGGGATTGCCTAAATCTAGGACAGGAAGAGATTCCATCTTTGTGGTTGTAGATAGGTTTTCTAAAATGGCTCATTTCATTCCATGTTTGAAAACCAATGATGCATCTCACATAGCTGAACTGTTCGTTAAAGAAATCGTTAGACTTCATGGCATGCCTAAGACTATAGTTTCTGATCGTGATGCTAAGTTCTTAAGTTACTTTTGGAAAACTTTGTGGACTAAGCTAGGCACTAAACTATTGTTCTCTACTACTTATCATCCTCAGACCGATAGTCAAACGGAAGTAGTTAATAGGACGCTCTCTGCCTTGCTTAGAACTTTGGTTAAAAAGAACCTTAGAACATGGGAAGAGAAAATACCACATGTAGAATTTGCTTATAACCATTATGTGCATTCGGCTACAAAGCATTCACCTTTTGAAATTGTTTATGGCTTTAATCCGTTGTCTCCTCTTGATCTAATTCCTTTGCCTTTGAGTGAAAGAATCAGTTTAGATGGAAAAAAAAAAACCAAACTTGTAAAACAGATTCATGAGAAGGTCCGAGCCAACATTGAAGCCAAGACAAAGCAATATGAGAAGTACGCTAACAAAGGAAGGCGTAAGGTGGTGTTTCAACCAGGAGACCTCGTGTGGATTCATCTTAGGAAGGAACGGTTTCATGTGGAACGAAAGTCCAAGCTCATGCCAAGGAAAGATGGACCATTCACGGTGGTCAAGAAGATTCATGTCAATGCTTATCAGCTGGATCTTCAAGGTAAGTATGACATTTCCACAAGCTTTAATGTTTCTGATTTATCTCCTTTTGTTTTAGATGATCCAGATTTGAGGACAAATCCTTTTCAAGAGGAGGGGAATGATAGATTTCGTGGCAGAGCACCGAGCCAAACATCTTCGGATGGTTCAGATGATGACGAGCAGCATGTACCAGAGCAGGACATGGATGGTACAAGTGAGGTTCATCGAGGAGAAACCAGCATTGGCCGCGAACATGTTCAGTCCGACACAGCCGTGTTCCGCTTTGATCCAACACTGTCCGGGAATAACTTACGAAGAGAACTCCGTCCTGATGACCGAGTCTCTAGACCAACTCGTGTCCACTCTAGAAATCAAATTATCCAAGCCGAGCAATTTGGAGATGCATTTAGCGGGCTTAATTCAAGCAACTCTGGCCAGGAAAAGATGCATAATTCGTTTGGGGATGTTAGCTACCAAGACCAGCCTCTTTTGAACTTAATTCAAGCCCAAGATAGCCCAAAATAATTACTTTATTTTGTGGTCAAAGGAGAGTGACGAAAATGACTTCAAGAGTCACATACGAGGAGTCACTTTGGAGTTCAAGGGTTATTCTACTTAGTTTTAATTCTAGTCTTCTATTTTCATTTTCTAAGTTTAAGAAATCCACACAACTTTATTTCTCTTTTCTTTTTCTGTGTTACGAATTCTATAAGTATTTGTAAGATTCATTCTAATAAAAATCCAAGTTTTTATCATCTTCTTTTGAGAGAAATCTCTTTGTTCATCTTGAACATTTCGTTGAGTTTGGCAAGGGTTACTTCCAAACGTAGCAAACCTCCTAAGATCTGTGGTTAAGGGTTACTTCCTCGGTTCCGTGTAGTGGAGAATACCAAGAGACTTCCGCATCTCTTGACGGTCTCATCGATCCATCGACTATCCAATCTATCCGATCTATCCAACTCACTAACAAAGAGCATAATCCATCCAAGGGTTCCATTAATAAACCCCACATATTTGAGTTGAGATCACCATAATTCGATTGTATCAACAAAAAACTACCACACCACTCATTCGCCACCAGATCCAGCATAACTCCAAACCGAATTACTTCACTGGTCCATGACCAATTTGCGAAAGATCTATGTCAATTTTGTTACAAGTAAATGTTACTTTTTCTTTGTATTTTTATCGTAATAATTATTAAATATAACTGAGTTATATTTATTTGTAACTCACTAAGTAAATGAATAACATATATAAGAACTAATCCATAAAGTAAAGATGAAATAGCAAATACACTTATGAGTTATATTTATTTGTAACATAGTAAATAAATATAACTCACTAAGTGAACAGGTTATGTTATGCAAAACTAAGCGATTTTTGGTTCTTAAAGTTATCGGCATAAAAGAAAGGAGGAAAGAAAAAAAAAGATTAGAAGGGAATATTCATTTCATGGTTTGAGAGAAAGAGAGAGAGAATAAGTGTAAGCGTGTGAGGGTAGGGTGGGAAAAAGGAGTAGCTAATAGTGAGGGTAGGGTGGGAAAAAGGAGTAGCTAATAGTTTCATGTTTGAATCTCCAAATGAGTCCTTTGCCATCTAGTGAATTGTCTCATATATAAATCAAGTTCTTTGTGCACTCTCAGAAACCCAAACCAACATTAAGTTTTTTTTTCTCTCTTTATTAAAAAGAACACTGAAAACATTTTCTATAGAGTTACAAAATATTTTATACTTTAATTGAGATCATATATTCACTTCCAGAAAGCAAACCAAATTGTACTTAAAACGATAAAAAAATGGTTTTAATGTGACGATAGTTCTTACGAATCAGATAACGAACACATTAACCCAAATTGAACCAATTCGAGATTATCTCTGAGAAAAAAAAAAAAGGAGTATTTATGTGAAAGTGTGATTAGGGTTTTCTTTTTTCAAGAAGTTAGGAATTAAGAGGAAAACTCGACACTCGAAGGAATCTTTTCTTGGATATAAGCTGGTTGATGATCAATACAAAGTCTTTTCCATGAATTTAGTTCATGATAAAGATGGATCATCAGCAGTGGCGGTTACATAATTTTTTTTTAACCAAGGTCAAAAAATATCTCTAAATATAAAATATAAAAAATCATAGAAATAAAAAAAAATCTTACAAAACTACTTTATGATTTTTCATATCCTGAAATCTTTTGATCACATTGTCTCGAATATATCTTTCTCGACATAACAAACTAAACAGTCATTCAAAAACTGATCTCCAATCTGATTGCCTCAATGTTTCCCTATCATTTTTTGTTCAAAAATATGACATCGGGGTTGACAAGGACCTTTAATCAAGTATTTGCGAATTACCTCATCTCTTTGATTCTGTCTGCAGGATCCCATGGTAGATCATCTGAATCACTAGATGGTTCTAGAGCTTTTCTTTTTAAATACTTGTCCATTACTTTTTCACCTAAAATAAACACCATAAAAATTATTAATTACTCCTAACTATGTTATAAAAGAAAATAAACAATAATTATGAATGACTTACGTGATAACGTGAATAAATTTTGAACTTTGGATTTTGGAAGCACTCGGTAATTGAAGGGAAGAGACGATGATTTGAGAATGATAAGTAATTAGGTTAAGTTTGTTCATTTGTTTCGAATTTGATGAAAAAAACATAAAAAATTGGATTCTATATGTATGGGTCACGTTTTTATAAATGGGTTAAACAAAAAAATTGAAAATTTTGGGTGGATCAGCTGACCCACCAAGTTTACACATGGGTCCGCCACTGCTCCCAGCCACGTAAAGATAAGACAAAGAAGAGGAAAGCTAATCAAGGTAGGGCTGCCAGAGAGAAGAGAAGGATAGAAGATGGGGAAAAGACTGAGGAGGAATTGGCTAAGACGATTCCGGGTAAACAAAATTCTTAGCGTTGATCTGAATTGGCTATGTGCTTTATCGTCTTTGCTTAAGTTTGAATGCGATCTATCCTCAGAATAACATGTTTATCTATTCAGTGAGACACCCAACGAGGGCAATGATATTGCTGGTCCTAGAATATATTTCCTATTTCCTTTTGATAATGCCTTGTCAGTGTTTGAAAAATTGTTAATTGTGTTTTTTTGTGTAGATGGATATTTGGTGGGACCTAGAAATCCAGCCAGTTCCCACCGATTTGCCAGCGGATGTGGTGTATAGACGCTTGTGTGGAAAACTGAAAGAAGTTGGCTTTATGGGGCGAGTTAGAATAAAAGCGGTTGTTCCGAAACTCGTTTGTGGATCCTCTTCTGGACCGAAATATTAAAGTCTATCGTGCTAGAGAATTTGATAGTAAGTTGTTTTGTTTTTGTTTTCAGTCAGATATTTCCAAATATATTGACAATAAATATTATTATTTTTGTTCTTCTTCCAGGACCTTTAGAACCACGACAAACACGTCGTAAAAAAAAAAAAAAGGAGGTGATCAAGTCGCAGATGAGGAGATCAAAAATAGAATTGATGATTGGCTCACCAGAAAGAGGGAAGCCTAGAAACGTGACTCTCGTTACCGGCGACAAAGGTTTCACTGAAACTATTCAGAAACTGAAAGCCGCAGGTCACACAACATGATATTTCGTACAATATATGTTCGTTGATTGAGAACAATCCGATTTTCTCATCCATTTTGTTAAAATACGATTCTTCCTCATTTATCTTCTTTTTTTATTATCTCTAATATAAATGATTAGTCATAAAGCTGGTTTGTTTTGTTAAGGTGCATATTGGCATCAACTCTACTTTTCTTTGCCTTTGAAAATATTAATATTATCAATGTTTAGAAAAAGAAAAAAAAGTAATGTAAAACTCAATGAACAAATGGGAATAGTGTGAACGGACACAAAATAGTGTAAACATGAATTATTATTTAAAAAAACATAATATATATATATATTATTTTTTATAAATTGATAAAAGAATCAATCCAAAACTAATTTAAACTATTTCTATAAATATCCAGTGTTTTTTTCACCTAAAATAAACACCATAAAAATTATTAATTATTGCTAACTATGTTATAAGAGAAAATAAATAATAATTATGAATGACTTACGTGATAATGTGAATGAATTTTGAACTTTGGATTTTGGAAGCACTCGGTAACTGAAGGGAAGAGACGATGATTTGAGAATGATAAGTAATTAGGTTAAGTTTGTTCATTTGTTTATAATTTGATGAAAAAAGCATAAAAAATTGAATTTTATATGTACGGGCCACGTTTTTATAAATGGGCTTAAAAAAAAAAAAAAAAAAATTGAAAATTTTGGGTGGACCATCTGACCACATACATAGGTCTGCCACTGATCATCAGGTGATAGGTGTAAGTTCTCACTTTAGGAGCTCAAGAATCATGGGGAATGATCAAATGTAAGTATCCATTTTACCCTCTAACTCAAAGTTTAAACTTTAAAGTTAGGTAACTAGCAAGTATTTGGGAAACGTGAGTAATAAATTTTTTGGTTACCATGAAAATTTACGTAACCATGAAAATAAAAAGATCCAAAATTTTGTACGTTACGTTGACAGAAACAGAAAGAAAACCCTAAAAACATTATTTGCAATTCATAGTTATAGTTATGGCTTATGGCAGATAGGCGACAGAGACGGCTGATATGCTCAAATTTACCCTAGAGTTACTCTCTCAAATTAAGAAATCAATTGCAGTATTTAGGGATCGAATCCACAAGGAATTAGATTGTCACACAACAGATTTTCAAGTTCGAATTAAGTTAAGAAGAAAGAATTAAAAGTAAAAGACAACGACCAATTTAAAAACGGTGTAAATTCAGGAGACAAAACGCTAGGCTATGGGAAATTCGCAGGTATGATTCCAAATTGCAGAAAGAAAACTATCAGGATATTTATTAAGAACCGTTTTTGAAATCGAAACACAATTATAAAATCAACCAACTCTCGCTGCGAAGATTATCTATTTCTAAACCCTAGAATTCCAAATCTCTTTGTAAATCCAATCAATTGAGACAAGCATTAATAACAGGTTCGATTGTTCACAAAATCCCTAAACCAAATCTCTTTGCGAATAGATATTTTGCTCATCTAACATTAGTTCAGGTAATCAATAATACTATCGCATCTATTAATCAACCTAAGATCAGATTCTAGGTCGCGAAGCTAGAATAAACATTAAACACAAATCCAGATGAAGAACAAGCAGATTAATCCAGACAGTAATTCAATTCTAACAACTTATCATCAACTCTTGAATAACCCAAAACCTAACTAAAATAAAACTTGTCTTTAGAATATAAGATATAAAATAAGGTACAACCTAAACAATGGCTCTGAAAATCCTTAAATAAGGGTTAAAACACAAATTGGGGCACTTTTGTAAATAAGGAAAACTTTTGGGCAATTTCCTTTTTCTTCAAAATCTTGTAAAACTGCGTCTTGCCTTGGCTCGAGTGGTGTCGATCGACACCAGTTAACAGTGTCGATTCATCCAACTTTACTTTTGACTTCATCTCTTCGCAGCTTCTTTCACAATGCTCCAGAATGCTTCAAAATCTCCAATTATGCTCCAAACGTACCTGAACCTGCAAAGACTCTAATAGGACTCTAAAAAGACCAAAAGCCTATAAATAAGATTTATATCATGGTCAAAAACCGGTAAAAACCATGATATATCAACTCCCCCGACTTAGCTTTTGCTTGCCCTCAAGCAAAACAGAAACTAAGTATAGAGTCGAGGTTTGAAAACAGAAACATTCAGCTAACCTTCAGAACGCCACATTGATTAACACTCTTGAATCCACATACCATAGAGCCAACCTTAGATAGTATTTCAGTATACTTACCACAAGCTTAGCAATCTCCCAATTCAAGTCCAAACCCCTTAGAGAAATCCAGACTCTCCACTGTTAACCCCTTAATCAATTAATTAGGTGAGGTCTCATCGAGGGAGTATCGATCAAAGAATATATAGACTCTTTCCCTTCCTAGCTCACACAGACAATATTTCACAATCTCTCTTATTTTCTCTTCCCTAAGTCGATTTCTCCCTACTTTTCGAGGGTATCATTTTATTTTTTCTATCGACTTTCTTTTCTCTTTATAGCTCAAGAATGGTGCCACTCACTAATTGCGTTCCTTGTGAGGAGACATATTCGTGAGTAAAGGCGCACCTTCATCGTCCTTTTCACGGAACTCAGGCTGCCGTTCTTAGAATTAGACTTTTTTTTTCTTTTTTTCTCTAGGGAAGATCAAAGAGAGATCATGACAAACTTATCTTAAAGATGCTGGAAGATGAATCAAGTTCAATGCATACCAAGCCCCAAGATGAGAAGTTGAAGTTCATTAGGGTGGAGTTAATAGCCAAGCTTCTAAACTCTTCAGAAATTTGAACTCTCCTTGTTAGACAGATCCACTTGCAGCTTTCTACCTAATAAAACCTGCAATCAACTGTTATGGCAATGGTCCTTCAAGTGTCAATGTGTTATGGTTTTTATTCCAAGAAAAACTGAAAATTTCAACTAAATTTTGACTCAATAAAACACTTTGTACTTACACAACTAACTCAAAACAAAAGACAAAGCAAAATACATTAGTATTTTCCTCCCCTAGACTTAACCAACACTGTCCTCAGTGTGATTAAATCTTAAGGTCATAAACAAACCAAATAGAAAAGATAATGGACAGGATGGATAGAGGACGAAAATCTACACAACTTAGGCTCTTAAATCACTCAAATCCGTTAAGAATTGGGAGAGATATGAAGAAAACAAGTTGAGTAAACTTAACTCCGAGACTATTCATGTTGAGCTCCTGTGTCGACCACGGTCGACATCCGTCCGTCCAGCAACAATTTTTTTTTTTTTTTTTTTTTTTTTTTTTTTTTTTTATATTAAAACCTGAAACACTTACAACCAAAACCAAAAGTTAATAAACAAAAACAAAATAAAAACTTAGACAAAATTCTAATACTAAAAATCTTTAGGCAACTAATCAATTCTTCGGCAACGGCGCCAAAATTTGATATGCTCAAATTTACCCTAGAGCTACTCTCTCAAATTAAGAGATCAATTGCAGTATTTAGGGATCGAATCCACAGGGAATTAGATTGTCACACAACAGATTTCAAGTTCGAATTAAGCTAAGAAGAAATAATTAAAAGTAAAAGACAACGAGCAATTTAAAAACGGTGTAAATTCAGGAGACAAAACGCTAGGCTATGGGAAATTCGCAGGTATGATTCCAAAATGCAAAAAGAAAACTGTCAGGATATTTATTAAGAACCGTTCTAAAACTCGAAACACAATTATAAAATCAACCAACTCTCGCTGCGAAGATTATCTATGTCTAAACCCTAAAATTCTAAATCTCTTTGCAAATCCAATCAATTGAGACAAGCATTAATAACAGGTTCGATTGTTCACAAAATCCCTAAACCAAATCTCTTTGTGAATAGGTATTTTGCTCATCTAACATTAGTTCAGGTAATCAATAATACTCTCGCATCTATTAATCAACCTAAGATCAGATTCTAGGTCGCGAAGGTAGAATAAGCATTAAACACAAATCCAGATGAAGAACAAGCAGATTAATCCAGACAGTAATTCAATTCTAACAAGTTATCATCAACCCTTGAATAACCCAAAACCTAACTAAAATAAAACTTGTCTTTAGAATATAAGATATAAAATAAGGTACAGCCTAAACAATGGCTCTGGAAATCCTTAAATAAGGGTTAAAACACGAATTGGGGCACTTTTGTAAATAAGGAAAACTTTTGGGCAATTTCCTTTTTCTTCAAAATCTTGTAAAACTGTGTTTTGCCTTGGCTCGAGTGGTGTCGATCGACACCAGTACTGTTCATCCAACTTCACTTTTGACTTCATCTCTTCGCAGCTTCTTCCACAATGCTCCAGAATGCTTCAAAATCTCCAATTATGCTCCAAACGTACCTGAACCTGCAAAGATTCTAATACGACTCTAAAAAGATTCTATAAATAAGATTTATATCATGGTCAAAAACCGGTAAAAACCATGATATATCAACGGCGCCACCGACGGAAATGTCGTAGAAAACCAAGGCGGTGCCACAAAAGAAAACGAGCAATGGATCCTTCAATCAACGGTAGTGGAACTATGATCAGCTCTATGCCAGATGAGATCCTTCACCATATCCTCTCCTTTCTTCCCATCAATCTCGCGATCATAACTTCCCTCTTGTCCATACGATGGAGGCAAGTGTGGTGCGAGACACCTTGTCTCGACTTTTATGGATGTGTTAGAGATAAGATAGTATATATTATGATATGTTCGAATATACTAGAGATATAGTTTACGTCCTAGTTTATAGGACGTAAACTATATCTTTAGAAAAATGGGATATGGTCAATTCGATGATAATCGGATGGATTTACAGCAGTGTGGAACCCAAACTGCGACCGTCTATCTCTCTCGTTGACAGTGGTAAAGCCATGTGGGCAAGCCTGCAGCGCAGGTTCTCTGTCAGTGACGACACGAGAACACATCAGCTTCACGCGGATATTTCAGCGTGCAAACAGGAAGGCGAAACTGTGGAGATCTACTTCAGCAAACTCAAGGTGATGTGGGACGATTTGGCTGATTTAGAGAAGGGATTCAGTTGTTGTTGTGGTGATGCAGAGTGTGCATCAATGGTGAAATACGAAGCTACACAAGAGAAAATTCGAGTTCATCAATTCCTCATGGGTCTGGATAACTCATGCTTTGGCACAGCTCGATCCAATCTCCTCAGCAGAGGTTTTGTTTTGAATCTCGACTTATTTTACTCTCAAATAATTCAAGAAGAAATGCATCTTAATGTGATGCATAGTACCGATGACAGAGTTCCGATGGTGGCTTTCTCAATAACAACTGCACCATCGTCGTCTCAATCCTCTGCAGCACGTCAGACGACGGTTCAAGCGGCTGCAACTACAAAGTTTCAGCGTTCAACACCGACTTGCACACATTGTGGAAAGCATGGACACGAAACTGCAAATTGCTTCCAAGTCATTGGTTTTCCAGAGTGGTGGCCCGACAAAAGCAGAGCTCCAGCAGGACGTGGTCGTGGGCATGGTGGTCCCGATAGTGGTAGGGGTCACGGTGGTCGTGGCTCGGGATTCCGTGCATACAACACTCAGACCAACGACATGACCTCGCAATCAGACGCTCAAGCTCCTGGAATTCCAAATTTTACCACAGAACATTGGAATTCTTTGGCCAATTTTATGAATAATCAGAAACAAACCAGCTCTGAAAAGCTTTCGGGTAAGAGAAATAAACTTCTTTTATTTGGTAAAGATCGACGCTTCGATATCATTATTGATTCAGGAGCTTCCCATCATATGACGGGAGATCTTACGTTGCTAACGGAAGTTGTTGATATTGAGCCATGTCCGATTACATTACCTAACGGAGAAGTAACTTGGGCAAATCAATACGGACGTCTAAATTTTGGAAGTCGTTTGGTTCTTGACCATGTGTTCTATGCGTCAAATCTTTTGATTACTCTTATCTCTGTGGCCCAATTACTTCGTGACATTGCTGGTTTTGTTCTTTTCACAAAAACGTTTTGTGTGATACAGGACCTTGCTCCGAAGACTTTGATTGAAGCGAGTAAAGAGCGTGATGGGGTCTACCACTACACTGGTGCGATTGCGGTTCAAGCTGGGTATGCTGGAAGACTTCAGACAAGAGAGTTGTGGCATCGTCGTTTAGGACATCCATCTTCAAAGGTGCTTTCGGTTTTATCGAAGATTGGAGGATTTTCTGGTTCTTTTAGTGAGTTTGAAAGGTCGTGTGACATCTGTATACGAGCTAAACAAACTCGGGATATTTTTTCAAAAAGTTCAAATAAAGCAGCAAGTTGTTTCTCTTTAATTCACGTTGATCTTTGGGGGCCATACAAAACTCCTTCTTCCTCTGGCTCTAGATACTTTCTAACCATCGTAGATGACTTCTCTCGCGCCGTTTGGACAATCTTATTACTTGAAAAGAAAGAAGCACCCGATGCTTTAAAGAAATTATTTGCCTTTGTTGAAAGGCAATTCAATACGAAGGTCAAAGTTGTTCGTAGCGACAACGGTACGAAGTTTATTTGTCTCCGTTCCTTCTTTGCTGATCAATGAGTGGTTCATCAAAGATCATGTGTTGAGACTCCTCAACAAAACGGAAGAGTGGAGAGAAAACATAGGCATATTTTGAATATGGCTCGTGCTTTATTTTTTCAAGCACACTTGCCTACAAGATTTTCGGGTGAAAGTGTTTTGGCGGCTACATATTTGATCAACCGAACTCCCTCGATGTTGTTAGAGAACAAGACGCCATACAAGTTGTTATACGGTTCGTCTCCATCATATGACAACCTTAGAACTTTTGGCACTCTTTGTTTTGCTCGACGCTTATCAAGGAATAAAGATAAGTTTCAAAATCGCAGTACCAAGTGTTTATTTCTCGGTTATCCAATGGGCCAGAAAGGTTGGTTAGTGTTTGATCTCGATAATGAGAAGACGTTTGTCTCTCGCGATGTGATTTTTCATGAGGATACGTATCCGTTCATGATGACTGCGATCAAAGATGATACCAACCAGTTTTCTCCTATACAATCAGTTCATCCAGCTGCGTTTGATGTTGACAAACCAATTCTGGTACCAGCTTCGATTTCTCCTTCGGGGGGAGCTTTTCCATCACCAGTACCGATTGTATCAGCTTCTGTTCCTGCGGATACGGTTGAGCTTGGTAGAGGCAAGCGAACAAAGTTGAAATCAGTTTTGCTTGAACCGTACGTCACGTATGGCTAACGTTACTCAAGACACCCATCACGCTCCCTCCACTTCAAAGTCTCCAAGTAAAAGTAAGAGTTCTTATCCCTTAACTGACTTTGTATCATGCCATCGCTTGTCTTCTTCTCAACAGATGTTTCTTGCTACTCTCATCGCCAATACCGATCCGGTCCATTTCAAAGATGCGGTAAAGTTGAAAATTTGGTGTGATGCCATGGGAGTTGAGGTTGTAGCGTTAGAACAACAACACACTTGGGACATCACAGATTTGCCTCCGGGCAAAGTGTCGATTGCTTGCAAATGGATTTATAAGACGAAGCTTAGATCCGATGGATCAGTGGAGCGATATAAAGCGCGTCTTGTCATACTCGGTAATCGTCAAAAGAGGGAATTGATTACAAAGAGACTTTTGCTCCCGTTGTTAAAATGAGGACAGTTCGAATTCTTTTGGGTGTCTCTGCTGCGAAGAACTGGGAGCTTCACCAGATGGACGTGCATAACGCGTTCCTCCACGGAGACTTGGACGAAGAAGTTTACATGAAATTGCCACCCGGTTTCTCTTCTACTGCACCTTGGAAAGTTTGTAGATTGAGAAAATCTCTTTATGGTCTACGTCAAGCCCCGCGTTGTTTGTTTGCAAAATTATCTACTGCCTTGAAAGAGTTTGGTTTCAAGCAGAATTATGCAGATTATCCTCTCTTCACTCTTCATCGTGGTGATAAGATCATGTATGTTTTGGTGTATGTCGACGATCTCATCATTGGAGGGAACAATCCGGAAATGATTTCTAGTTTCAAGCAATACTTAAATCGTTGCTTTCACATGAAAGACTTGGGTGTTCTCAAATATTTTCTTGGCATTGAAGTTTCTTGTGGTAAAGAAGGAATTTATTTATCTCAAAAGAAGTATGCTTTGGATATTATCTCAGAGTGTGGTCTTCTCGGGTCAAAGCCAGTCGACACTCCTATGGAACAATACCATGGTTTGGCTCGTGATAATGGAGATTTCTATTCTGATCTCGTGCAATATAGGCGTTTGGTGGGCAGGTTAGTTTATCTCGCCGTAACAAGACCAGATTTGAGTTATGCGGTGCACATACTTGCACAGTTTTTACAGCAGCCACGTCAAAAACATTGAGAAGCTGCCATACGTCTTGTTCGTTATTTGAAGAAATCTCCGGGACAAGGCATCTTGTTACGCACTGACAATTCTCTCTCTTTCGGCATATTCAAACTCTGATTGGGCAGCGTGCCCTTTGACTAAGACGTTCACTAACTGGTTATTTTATCATGCTTGGTGACTCTCTCATTACATGAAAATCTAAGAAGCAACATACGGTTTCTCGATCTTCAACAGAAGCCGAGTATAGGGCCATGGCTATGACTTACGCTGAGTTGAAGTGGGTTAACGCCATTCTTGTCTCTCTTGGGATTCAACAGCCTGGGCCCATACCGTTGTATTGCGATAATCAAGGAGACCTTCATATCGCGGCTAATCCTGTTTTTCACGAGCGTACTAAGCACATTGAAGTTGATTGTCATTTCGTTCGAGACTGAGTTACTGAAGGTATGATTATTACTCCACACATTTCGACTACGGAGGAACTGGCGGACTTGCTTACAAAGCCTCTAGGCCGACAACAGTTTCATTATATTATGGACAAGATGGGTGTTCGAGATCTTTACGCTCCATCTTGAGGGGGAGTGTTAGAGATAAGATCGTATATATTATGATATGTTCGAATATAATAGAGATATAGTTTACGTCCTAGTTTATAGGACTTGTATCTATCTTCATTGCTTGTATAAATATAGGTGCTCAGCGCCACGATCAATACAGAGAAACATTCAGATTTACAGGATGTAGACGAAAAGTGATGGCTCGAGAGATAGACCAAACCCTAACTTCCTACGGGGCTCCGAAAATCACCAGTTTCGATCTTTGGTTTCCCCGGTGTGTTCCTGATAAACCCCATGTTGATAGGTGGATCGAGTTCGCTATGTCCCGTAATGTAGAGAAGCTAACTCTACAGAACTTACCCGAGACTTATAGGTGCCAAGGTTCCTTCTATCTTAGTTCCTCATTAGAGAAACTGACCGTGCTTTTTGGTTTGATTCCCAGATGCACCATGTCTTGAAAATCCCTAAGGAAATTGACGTTGGATTTGTCGTAATCTCTATGATGAATCTATTGCTAATATTCTCTTTTGCTCTCCAATTCTTGAAACCTTGATATTGGTTGGATCATGTCGTGTTAAGCGTCTTGATCTGAGTAAATCACCGATTGTGAGGAGATTGGAGATTGATCAATACTTTGGGGTTCGAGGGCCAACCGAGATTGTAGCGCCGCACATCCATTATTTGAGGTTGGAATGCACTAATAAACCACCTACTTTAGTCGATGTCTCCTCTTTGGCCGTAGCTAGCCTTGACATTGGAATACAAAAGAAAAGAGTAAAGTTGCAAAATGTGGTGCTAAAGATGCTAGCAAAATTGCAAAATGTGGAGAGACTTACTTTTGGGGGAACCCTTATTCAGGTATATATGTTTTTTTTTTTTAAATATATCATTAATAGCTCATGACCTACCTTTTCATCGTTTTGTTAGATTATGTCTCTTGCCGAGCTACGCGGTGTTCCTTTCCCAATGCTCAAGGTCCAAACTTTGACTCTTGAAACCAGGTTTGATATATTTGTTGTTTTTTTGCAAGATCTGTTATTCCTAATATAATAGCAAGGTTACTACAAGTCCTAGTTTATAGGACTTGTATCTATCTTCATTGCTTGTATAAATATAGGTGCTCAGCGCCACGATCAATACAGAGAAACATTCAGATTTACAGGATGTAGACGAAAAGTGATGGCTCGAGAGATAGACCAAACCCTAACTTCCTACGGGGCTCCGAAAATCACCAGTTTCGATCTTTGGTTTCCCCGGTGTGTTCCTGATAAACCCCATGTTGATAGGTGGATCGAGTTCGCTATGTCCCGTAATGTAGAGAAGCTAACTCTACAGAACTTACCCGAGACTTATAGGTGCCAAGGTTCCTTCTATCTTAGTTCCTCATTAGAGAAACTGACCGTGCTTTTTGGTTTGATTCCCAGATGCACCATGTCTTGAAAATCCCTAAGGAAATTGACGTTGGATTTGTCGTAATCTCTATGATGAATCTATTGCTAATATTCTCTTTTGCTCTCCAATTCTTGAAACCTTGATATTGGTTGGATCATGTCGTGTTAAGCGTCTTGATCTGAGTAAATCACCGATTGTGAGGAGATTGGAGATTGATCAATACTTTGGGGTTCGAGGGCCAACCGAGATTGTAGCGCCGCACATCCATTATTTGAGGTTGGAATGCACTAATAAACCACCTACTTTAGTCGATGTCTCCTCTTTGGCCGTAGCTAGCCTTGACATTGGAATACAAAAGAAAAGAGTAAAGTTGCAAAATGTGGTGCTAAAGATGCTAGCAAAATTGCAAAATGTGGAGAGACTTACTTTTGGGGGAACCCTTATTCAGGTATATATGTTTTTTTTTTTTAAATATATCATTAATAGCTCATGACCTACCTTTTCATCGTTTTGTTAGATTATGTCTCTTGCCGAGCTACGCGGTGTTCCTTTCCCAATGCTCAAGGTCCAAACTTTGACTCTTGAAACCAGGTTTGATATATTTGTTGTTTTTTTGCAAGATCTGTTATTCCTAATATAATAGCAAGGTTACTACAAAATTCACCTCAATTAAAGAAGCTTATAGCACACACTGTAAAACCAATAATTTAGAAATACAGAATCTTTGATTCAATCACAAAATAAAAGTATAATCAAAGCCGAATAAAACGAGTTAAGGAAAATCTTAAATAATAAATCGGTAAAACCGAAACACTGGAACGGAGTCGAGATCGCAATCTCTTTCTTTAACTCAAAGAATCACCCATAGTGCGACAGGTATAATCACGATTCATGAATCCCAGGATACAACCGTTCAACCCCGAATCGCATCACTTGATTGCGGGTCTAACGAACTTGTATCTCAACAAATACTCTCGAAATAAGAAACTACATGATGCAGTAGTGAATTGAAGGAACGTGTTTTTAGCCTTTATTTTGATCTGATGATCTGTGTTTTGGATGATTGAAAAAAAAAGGCTAACCCATCATATATATAGTATGAGAGGAGACTTGAAAACATTCCAAGTTTCCAATGTGGGATATTTTAACTTCCATAAAAAGTTATAGCTAATGGAAACTTTCCATTTGTTTAAGCTTCTTCCATAAGGAATTATAGCTAATGGAAACTTTCCATTTATTTGAGCCTCTTCCACAAAGAATTATAGCTAATGAAAACTTTCCATTTGTTTGGACCTCAACCCATCTCTTATTCACACAAAACACAAAATAATAAAGCCCAATTGTCTTTATTAAATTTTTTGTTCCAACAATCCCCCACATGAATAGAATGGCATCTAAACAAATGAAGACTTTACAGACTCGATAAACTAGATAAGACTAGACTTAAACTAGATGCTGACTTGACTAGACTAGACAGACTTTTCGAGAGTATAGCGAAGACTAACTGTATCTGAGATAGTAGCTTCTCAGCCTTGAACCACTCATTGTTGATATCAGCCGGAATTACTCAGCTAGGTGGTGAACTTGATGTCTTGAACTGCCCGGTTTTTTATGTAAAACTAGACAACAGATATAACCCAACTTCGTCTTCTTGTTGAGTTAAGTTCTCTATTGTGTTCATTTTGGCCTTGAACATTGCCTGGTTTATCGGGAGTGAACTTGGAGAGTATAGCCTGAACTTCATCCTCCTAGAAACGGCCCCATTTCACACTCACTAGGTGATTGCCATGTACCTGTCACATATACATATTATACTGTTATTCTATAGACTATGGTCTTATATCATTAAAAGCCTTGATGCTTAACCCTTAATTACTTACAAAAAGCAATGTTATCATCTTTGGAACTGAGCAACTTACAGTGCTTGTTTTTAGACTCTGCTTGATTTAGTTGTCCCTTTTGAACCTAGATCTTGGGATCTCCAGTCACATAGGTTGGGTATCCATCATGGTGTCATCTGTATCCATAGGCTTTAAACCCATTCCTTTTGATGATTTAAGAACTTGATCTCGCGGCAAGCTTTTGGTAAACGGATCCGCTATGTTTTCAGCCGATTTGATGTAGTCTATTGTCAATACACCACTCGAGATCAGTTGTCTAATGGTCTTATGTCGCTGTCGAATGTGGCGAGACTTGCCATTGTAAATAGTATTTCGTGCCTGGGATATAGCTGACTGGCTGTCACGGTGTACCCGTAAAGCTGGCACTGGTTTCTCCCACATCGGAATATCTTCTAGAAAATTTCGGAGCCACTCATCTTCTTCTGCTGCTTTATCTAAAGCTATGAAATCTGACTCCATGGTTGATCTTGCCAGGAGTGTTTGTTTGGAGGATTTCCAAAAAATTGCTGCTCCACCAAGAGTAAATACATATCCACTTGTGGACTTAGAATTTCTGGAATCTGAAATCCAGTTTGCATCACTGTACCCTTCTAGTACAGATGGTTCTCTACCATAATGCAGTCCATAACTTTTAGTATATCTCGGATAACTCAAAACTCTTGCTATGGCTTTCCAATGAGTATGTCTTGGATTACTCGTATAGCGACTCAGTACGTTTACTGAATGCGCTAAGTCGGGTCTAGTACATTAGACTCCCGATATCTCTTGCATACTCCACTTGTGACACAGCTTCGCATGTATTCTTTGTTAAGTGTAGTTGAGGATCAAAAGGAGTTTTGGCGTTCCCGTTTGAGTGGTTCTGAAACCGCTCTAGGATTTTTTCCGCGTAATGACCTTGAGACAGAATTATTCCTCCAGCGTGCCTTGTAATCTTAATCCCAAGAATTACATCCGCTAATCCCAAATCCTTCATATCAAACTTCACCTTAAGCATGTTCTTAGTTTGCTGAATTATGTTTTTGTTACTGCCTATGATAAGCATGTCGTCAACATATAGACATAACATAACGTATCCATGTGAAGCGATTTTGATGTATAAACATTTATCACATTCATTGATCCGGAAGTTGTTTCACATCATTACATTGTCAAACTTCTCATGCCATTGCTTTGGAGCTTGCTTAAGTCCATACAGAGACTTTTTAAGTCTGCATACTTTCTTCTCTTGTCCAGGAAAAATATAACCCTCGGGTTGATTCATATATATTTCTTCCTCTAAATCTCCATTTAAGAAACCCTCGGATATCTTCGCCCAAATAGGCAGACTTGCTGGAAAAGTGAAAGAAGTTTGGTGGGAAGATCATGATCATTGTAGTGCGGCGCACAATTACATATTGTGGAATTGTGAGTATGTGCAGACATTAGAGAGGTATTAATTTATGTTTCCTACATACATAATTATGATAATATTCTCCAATTCATATATATCGCTGACTCGGCCGGTGAATTAATGCAGATTATTCGATTATCAGGTTCGAGAACACTTTCCTGATTTAGAAGAAAAAGATTATGAGAAGTACAACGAACGTGAATTTGTTGGGTGGCTAAAATACTATGTAAGATCAATCTACATTTATTTTGACTTAAAAAAATAGTTTTATTTATAAACACTTAATTAAGATTTAATATGTAGGTAACGCAGGGATGTTCGAAGGAGCCCTTACCACTATGGATGCACGAAATTGTTAATGAACCAATAGCTATGACCATTAATGCTCCAATGTACTTGACTCGTGGGTACATATTTCATACGTACAAACATGGATCGAAGAGGTCAACCGCAAATTATGGAATCCAAGT
>JAHZTW010000002.1:60254241-60404850 GCA_020283515.1 Alliaria petiolata
GATTATCTCCTGAAGAGCGGGATCTGGTCCGGTGGAAGAAAAAGATGGAAGAGTGACAGCCTCAATATCTGACTGTAAAGAACCCACTCCGAAGATTCTTCCTCTTGTACGGGGAGCGACCTTAAAAAATATATAAATATATATATGTAAGTAAAATTAAGAAATTATTAACTAAAAAAATTAAAAAAAATTGTAATGAAATTGAAATTACTTACGTCTAGATAAATTTGGTTCTTCTGGGTCGTACTAAGTGAGCAAGATGCAGTGCTTTCTGGATCATCAGGATCAGCCTGAGACATCTTTTGTATCCTCGGAGAAGCTATACAACGACGTCACTGCGAGGATACAAAAGATGTCTCAGGCTGATCCTGATGATCCAGAAAGCACTGCATCTTGCTCACTTAGTACGACCCAGAAGAACAAAATTTATCTGGACGTAAGTATTTTCAATTTAATTACAATTTTAATTTATTTTTTAGTTAATAACTTCTTAATTATACTTATATATATATATATATATATATATATATATATATATATATATATATTTTTAGGTCGCTCTCCGTACAAGAGGAAGAATCTTCGGAGTGGGTTCTTTACAGTCAGATATTGAGGCTGTCAGTCTTTCGACTTTTTCTTCCACCGGACCAGATCCTGCTCTTCAGGAGATAATCGAGATCCAAGCCCAATTGATTCAATCACAGAACCAGAAGATACAGAGCTACGATAGGTATTTCGAGTTTCTGACACAACGAGACTCGGCATTCGCAGAACTTTACCGCAGCTCGGATACCGGTCCGTCGAACGCAAACGATGATCCCCCTATCGATTAAATTTAGTTTTTTTCTGAACAATAAATTTTTATGTTTTATGAATATTATTTTGTAATTCAAATTTCTTTTTAAAATTATAATTTATTTTCTAAATTTATATTTTGAAAATAATTTTAATTTTAATTTTAATTTTAATATCAATTAATATATAATTTTTGTTAATATTAATTATATAAATTATTTATTATTAAATTTGCGACGGCGTTGCGACGTTCTATTTGCGACGACTTTGCGACGCGCCTAGTTTGCGACGACATTGCGACGGCGTTGCGACGTTCTATTTAGCAACGATTTGCCGTCGGAATATTCTGTCGCAAATTTGTGACATATTTGCGGCATACAATATTTGCGACAGAAATAGTGCCGTCGCAAATTTGCGACGGATCTGCGATAATATTTTCCGTCGCAAATTTTGCGACCGATTTGCGACAGAAATTAATTTGCGGCTAATGATTAGCGACATTTTTGTCGCCATCGCAAAACCTGATTTGCGACGGAATTGCGACCAATTTTACCGTCGCAAATCTTAAGTTTTCTTGTAGTGGCTAATCTATGTGTAGGACTGATAGCCTTAGTAAATGATGACCTTTGGGTTCTAATGGATGTCAACAAACAAGAATGGACAAAAGTTTATGTGGTTCCTTGTTCGCAAGATGATTTATTAGGTTGGAATGACGTAGCATTATGTTGTCTGTTGGGAAGTTTTATCTCGGTGTGACCTAATCCGTTGCAGGGATGCTATTAGTACCGGCGAGCTAATATTTGAACCATGCTATCCCCATAATAACCAGTTTTCTTTTCTCTATTACGATCCCAAAGAAGACAAGGCTAGAAGAGTTGACTTTGAAAGAAGTGGAGGTCGATGGGAGGCATGTTCATTTCTTATAACGTATTCTGGATACAAATTAGAGATTAACTTAAGAAAATCAATATATATATTAAAGATCTACATAGTTGAGGGTTTATCCATAATCGTGTCATTAATTAGCAACTTTCATGCATGCAACTTTATAAAATAAGAAGATTTTTAACACGTATCAAAATCTATACGTGTCACGATCATGTTAATTAGTAATTTTTTGGTCGAATGTTAATTAGCAACTTTGATACATCCTACTTTATATAATAAGAAGTTATATATTATATTAATAAACCCAAACTGAGCAACGGTTTACATGGTTACAAGGATACAATCGGAGTAAAATAATTGGGTTCTAACATCTCGGTTAAAGAATAGTGACGACCACCCACTTAGCCCGAACATGTTCTGCCGCCTGTCCACCACCTTCGCCGGCGGTTAGGAATGACACAACTTTGCGCCTCACCGCCGTCCCTTCGCCGCATAGAGCCGGAGAACCGACTCTGGCCAAAGGATCCAGAACGTGGTTCACCTGATCCCCACCGCATCACTCCCGGCGGCGGCGGCTTCAGGCGAGAAGACCATGAACTTGCCTCACGTTGTCCTCTTCCCTCACCCACCTGTTTATTGCCAACGAGAAAAAGAACCTGGAATCCGCCGGCCACCTCGATCCGGTGTTACTTATTAATTGTTTTGATAATGACAGGTGTTTAGTTTTTCAAACCGAGTACAAAACAAGTAACGAATACGAGACAAGTATCAAGTATTTATGTCCACCACCTATCATTCTGTTCTACTCAGTTTAATTCTCTCATTCGCAAGATAAGTCTTTCTTCGTTTTTTTTTTCCTCATCTTGAAGAATATCAAGGTATCTGGTTTACTAAACCATGTATCAGGGTATAAAAGGGAGTCTTGTAAAAGTGTTTTAAGTAACAGAATAATAAACTTTCCCATTTCATGTTTTTATCTGAACTCAATTAATAGCTTTGGCATTATAAACATCGCTTGCAATACGCTTACACTTTTTTTTTATTGTAAATGTTAGACAATGTTGTATCGCATGTTCTACTTAGAAAACCAAATCAAAAATTGAATATCTGTCGTACGTTAAGGGGACAAAACAGAAATCAAAATGGCAGAAGATAAAAGTTGAATTATCACAAGTTTAGTACGCCAAACGTGGGACTATCTTTGGGTTGATTCTGTTGTCTACAATGATTATTGATTTTGATACATTGCATTTGCATCTTATAATTTAAAAACTAATGCCTCCTCTGAAGTTCCAATGGGCAATGTAAAAGGGTCGCTATAATTAATTAACTAATACTGTACCATCTTGTAGTATCCGATCGGATCCTTCATTCTAAAGAAAGTTCAAAATACTTTAATATACTTTCTCTTTATAAGTAGATATTCTGGTCGTGGTGTCAATCAAGAAATAAGTACGTGTGATTAGGAGCTAAAATGTTTACTTAATTTCAGGTTAGATATGATCGTATGAATCCTCATGATAATCTTTAATTAATTACTTTGCCAGAGCACTTATTGTCTCCATAATGATTTTTTAACAAATGTTCATCTCCGTTTACCAAAAAGAAAAGAAAAACAACAATATATTCATCTCATTGTTCATCGTGATTGGGTGAACTAGCCCTGAAAATTTCAGGTTTCGGGATGAGTATTTATGGGATCGGGACGGGAATAGAAATTTGGGAATTGAAAAACAATTCCCAAAAGGGAATCCGATAAGAATGGGACGGGTTTGAGAAATTTTCTTACCTAAAATCTCTTTCCAAACGGGTAATTATTTCGGGAAAATTCGAGTAATTACGGGAAAATTCGGGAAAAGTTGTGAAAATTCAGGAAATTTCGGGAAGTTCGGGTACCCGATCTCATTCTTGTTACCTTCCCGTACCCGTTTGAATAAAATAAATGGCCCTGAATGAGAATTTTTTTGAACGGGAACGGGAACGGTACGGAAAATTCGAAATGGGTACGGGTAGAAACCGGAAATCCGTCCCAAAATTTTCAAGGCTAAGGTGAACCTACATTTCTTTTAATAACATGATGGTACATTTTAGCTTGTAATCCTTTGAGTATTTTCTCAAAAAAAAAAACTAGAGTAATTGCAACTCATAGCAACCAATAACATCAAAAACATTTTCTATCCTTATTATCATCACTAGGTGTTGACCCCCGCCCTACGTGCGGGGAAGTTTATTTGAACATTTTATTTACATTTATTTTGGACAATGAAATTATTTATTTTATTTACATAATTTACATTTACATGTATGATACATATTAGAATAACATNGTTTACAATCTATGGATGATTAATGAAAATTATCGGTATCCCCAAATCGTACATCATTGGATATACAATCAATTACACATATTAAATAATCGCTGGCAATGAATTAAAAATCAGCTTTCAAATCTCAATTAACAGTAGGTTGCCACACAAAAAAAAAAAGGTATTTTCGTGGATAGTTATTTGATTAAAGAAAGAAATATTAGTTTGAATTTGATATTAACGATATGTATATGTAATTAAAATTAAATACAAGAAATCCAAAAGGTTTTCGTTCGTGAGTAAAGAGGCCCACATGGATATATAAGAGAGATCTATAAACTGACGGCGTCAAGTCAACGTGCAGTCAATAAAACCGTCAAAAAGTAAAAAGTTAACGGAAATAGTCATTACACGGATCGCTCTAATCTAATCCGGGACTCCTCATCTCCAGCCGTCTCATCGGAGAATCCACCGGCGGAACTGAAGACTCCGGAAACGATGTCAGAAAATAGTCAACAAAAACCGGAGAAAGAGGCGAAGAGGAAACGAATTCCACCAGAGACGAAGATTCCACCGTGGTGGTGGATGACGGCGGCGGCGGAGGAGTAATCAGTGCCGGAGAAGAGAAATTGCCGAGATCTTCAGGAAGCTTCGGTTTGTTTCCGTCGGCGACTTTAACGTCTCTCGTCAAATAATTCCTCAGGCGTTTCACGTCGGCGAGTTTCACCGGTTTCAGTAAGAAATCCTCCGCACCTTCTTCAAGGCATCTGCAGATTTATCCTTTTTTTTTAATCGATCTGATGCAACAAAATTGGGGGAAAAAAAAATTCCGGCGAGAGAATTCACCTGTCGATTCGAGTCAGTACGTTCTCCGACGACATAATCACGACCGGAACTTCTCGGAAACTAGTCGATTCCTGTTTCAGAAAGATCCACATTGTTCACGAAAGCTTAAGAAAACCAAATTTCCAGATTTTTTTTCTCAGGGCGGGAAAATTTCAGAACCTTAATCTTCTTGAGAAGCTCGTATCCAGTCATTCCAGGCATACAGTAATCGGTGATGATCAAATCAACCTTCAATCTCTGAAAATCAAAATTTAAAATCAAAATCTGGAATCTCAAAAGCTCTGGATTGTTAAACAGATTTTGTTTTTGAGGGAGTTTACATCGAATTCGACGGAGGCTTTATCGTCGTCTAATCCTAAGAATTCGAGAGCACGCCATCCGCTATCAACCGCCGTGACTGCATTTTGAATCGCCGGAGATTAGCTTCTTCGGAAAATTTGTTTTTTTTTTTGCTAAAGAGAAGAAGATAAACGAACCTTTGCAGGAGTTAATACGAAGCAATCTCTCGATGACGATACGATCGACGAGGCTGTCATCAACGGCGAGAACGTGAACCTGGTCAGAATCCAGCGGCGGAGATTCTAATTCTCCGATTCCTATTCCGATCATCTCCGACCTTCGTAGACACGAAACGCCACCGTCTCTGGGCATAGCTCTTCTGTCCAGTGAGGAAAAAGAGTATGAAATGAGAGGAGTAGAGAGAGAAAAATGCCAACTCTGTTTTTGCTTGCTTCTTCTTCTTGTCCTCTCACTTTCTTTTATATTTCCATTATATTGCTCTCAGAATCAAATCTTTTATTGTTTTTTAATAAAACGTTCGTCTACAGAATATACAATTAAAGGTTATTTGGTATTTTTCACCAGACTCATAAAGCTAATAGACAAGAATATAAGGAATCTAATTGTTTGGTTCGACGCACGATTATCATCAAAAGGATTGCATTATCGTTGGAAACTTATGACTATTTTTCAAACTAGATTTCAATGCATTTTTTGTTTTGTTTTTAAAATAAACTGAAACATTCATTATAAAAGAATTTTTTTTGTTTGAATAAATTTTACATTCAATTCCAAAAAAAAATAGCTTTATAATTTAGCGGTGTAGCGCCAGCGTAACAAAACCTTCATTGATTCTCCAAATACCCGAACAGAAGGCTCTTCTTAAAGATCAATAGCTCGATTGAAGCTGTTAATCGACAAGGAAATAAGCTGTAAAGCTCTGAATATATTCAATCTCAACCGAGTTCTTTACAAATGATCCTAATCTCTTTTATACACGAAACATAATCTTCACAAAAGATCCGATAAAAAGAAATGAAATAGAATCCTAACTATCCCGAAATAAAAGATAACAACTTAACGGATTAAAACTAAAGATGCGCTGCATCATTTAGGCATGTCAATCGGACGAAACCTATAAAGCCCTCATATATATAAGCCATGCTCGGCCCGTTTGAAAATATATCGGATCTAAATTTTAAAATCCGGCCAGGCCCTAACAAGATTATCGAGCTATTTTAAACTTTTCGAACTTTTCTGAAAGAATAAAATAAATTCCAAATATAAAACTAATTAAAATTAAAAGAATATATTATAAATAAATTCAAATTGAAACAATCATCTATGGTTTTGTGAAATCCAATTTAAGTTAAAAATAAAAGTTTGACTTCAGAAATCCAAATAAAATCTAGTATCAAATAAATAAATAAATGTTTAATCTATATAATATAGACGGTAGAATTGTAACATCCCTATCCCAGCTCAGGATAATGGGCCGGTTAGTATCGAGGAAAAACTAAGTGATTTAGTTCAGATCAAAAGAATGATCGTGAACAAGTTAAAGGGACGGCTTAGTCATGGCCAAGACACGGGCCAAATGAATTAGTCGGGTGAAACATGATAGATTAGTCAGGCCGGACGGATGTAGTCGAGCTGGATGAGCTGAACCAGCTGACTACTAGATGAACCAGCCGACTGCTAGCTGCTTCAGCTGACTACTAGCTGAACCAGCTGACTGCTAGCTGAACTAGATGGACTAGCTGACCGACAGCTCAACCTAGCTCAATAAGCTGGCCGAGTACTAACCCAGCTGGGCGGACAGACCAGCTAGGTACCAAGCTAGTTGTGACTGAGGCAGTTTTGGGTCGGTTATGGTTGGTTAATCTCGGCCAAGAGTGGATAAAGCCGAGTAACTGCCCAAGGACCAAGGGGTACGATCTCAACCGTTGAAAGAAATCAATGGCCAAGATTGGGATACAAAAGATGGACGGTTTTGTGGCAAAGGAACCACCCATTGGCTATAAAAGGAAGTGATTTTCGTGGAAAATCGGATATTCTCACGCCTAAGGAAAAATATCCCTAAAATGTTCGTGAGAGATCTCGCGTGGCCGAGAGAATGCTGCGGTGACCGAGAGAAATTCTCCCATGGCCGAGAGAAAGACGATTGATCCGAGAGAAACTCTCGTATAGTCGGAAAAGGGGAAGATCATCCGAGATAAAGGAAACGTGATCCGGGGAAGGGGAAAATGGTTGAACGGTACTCGAAGATGATCGATCTGTTCTCGATGATGATCGAGTGGTGCGAGAGATCGGCGGTTCGTATCGAGGGAGATCGGGATATGCCTGACTGTAACCGTGAGAAAACGGTTATACCAAGAGATTCTCCGAGGGGAATCATTCTACCGAAGTGATTGCCGAGAGAATCACGTGAGAAAGGGAAATCTCCCTAGAGGAAAGGGGATCGTCTGTGAGAAAGGAAAATCTCCCGAGAGGAAAAGGGATTGTACGTGTGAAAGGGGCTTCGTCCGAGAGGAAAGGAGATTGCTCGAGAGAGGAAGCGGTTAGGCCGTGAGATTCTCTAAAAGGAATCGATCTGCCGTGACGATTGCCGAGGGAAAGCGGTCATGCCGGGACAACTACCGATCGTGACGTTGCTGTTGGGAGATTCGCCGAGAGGAAGTGGATTTACCGAGTGGGATGATTCTGTCGAGAGAATCGTCGAGATGAAGTTAACGTGCCAAGAGAATGGCCGAAGGGAAGAGTTTCACCGAGGTAATAGTCGGGATAAACGGATTGCCGAGAAACTTTTATTGAGAGTCGTGAGATCTCTCGAGCGATAGCCGAGTGCTTGACTATGTTCGGGAGAAATGTGGATACGTTCGGGAGAAACGTGATACGTTCGGGAGAAACGTGAATAAAACCGTGAGAAATGGGGATTAACCGCAAGGGTTGGATTCTAGTCGAGTGTTCGTTAGAATCAGTCGACCATCTCAGAGGATAGACCATGGTGATGTGATTCCAGTCGACCGTCGATAGTACCATACGCTTGGGTTGATGAATGGTCGCGACTGTTGGACGAAAGGTCATGACTGTTGGATGAAAGGACGCGACTGTTGGATGAAAGGTTGCGACTGTTGGATGAACAGTCGTGATGATTGAATGAATGGCCGAACGGGCGATCCTAAGCGTACGACCCTAGTCGAGCAATGGAGCTAGATAGCCTCTCCAATCTAAACATAGTCATGTGGGGATGGTTGGTTGAATGACTAAGTAAGCATTGGAGACGGGTTACTAGTAAGAGAATGTAGTAGTACAACCGTGGAGAACTTGTATATGTCTAAGCAAGATCTACTAAAAGGGGCGTGACGGAGTAGAGTCATCAGCTGACGGGAGTGACTAAGCGTGAGTCAAGGGGGCAACCAAACCTCACGGATATGGCTAAGGTATGGACTAGACCATAACTGGAATGATATGGCTAGGGTATCGATTAGACTGTGACTGGAATTGTAGGGTTAGAGTGTTGACTAGACCGTAGCTGAAAGGTTATCACTTGGTTAGTCACTAGCCTAGTTCTAAGTAGAATGGCCTAGGTGAATGGAATGATAGATGCATAGGAATGCATGTCTTGATCCGAGTCGACGATCGATCTATAAGCTGAATGGTGGTCGAATGGATTACCAAAGGCAAGAGATGATCAGACCGGCAAGTGTTTGGTTAGAGCTAAACCAAGGGAAGTATGTATTTAAATACTAAGGGATTTTCGCTGCGTAAGATAGTCTAGCGATCAAATCTCGAAGAGGAGATTTTGCTAGAAAACGGTTTTAAGCAGGGAGGTTCGGCCGGGAAAGTGGCGTGAACAGGGACACTCGTACCGCGGCCTAGGATGGCCGGGTCAGAACGTTTCAAGTTGGTATCAGAGCATGTTCGATCCTAGGACGGGATAGATGCTCGGTGAATGAAGAACTCGATCGTTATAGTAGTATGACATGGTCCAAAGTTGAGATATTGAGTCAAGTACTTGCTTAACCAGCTGACTACTAGCTGGACCAGGTTACTTCTAGCTGAACCAGCTGGAGTAGCTGAACACGCTGGACAAGCTGAACCAGCTGGACTAGCTGACTGACAGCTCAACCTAGCTCACTAAGCTGGTAGAATACTGACCCAGCTGGGCGGACAGATCAGCTAGGTACCAAGATAGCTGTGACTGAGTACTTGTGTTCACGCCAAGGCATGTGCAATAGTCAAGATACTTCTCGGAGGTTATAGCTACTATGGTTATTGGGTTAACTTTGGGTGAGAAAATGGGACAAGGATATTGGAGCAAGATTCTACCCGCCACCGAAGGATTGGACGAATCCTTTTAAGTGGAGGAGAACTTAGGAACGACCTAACTAAGATGTGTGATGTCGGTAGGGCTAAACTGGATCTAGTCTAGGATGACTAAGTGAAGGTCAAGCCTGACCACGGAATATAGAACAGTCAGATGACTGAAGAAGACTACGATCGGTTCATGGGATGACTGCGATCATGAGTAAGAAATGGTAGTGGCCGTAAGAGGGATTATGAATACTGGGGAGGACTCAATGATCTGGGTAGCTAAGTCACGGTGACATGACTGGGACGAATGGGAGTTGAGGCAACTAAGACAAGCGTTTAGAAATCATTGGAATGGTTCTCTAAGGCAAGTCTATGGGCAAAGAAACTTCCTGAAGCGCCGATACTACGCGTGACTAGTCCAGTAATTTGGTTTGATTTTCCGGGGATTCAGAGTTGACTCAGGATAATGTTCAGCGTTTAACTAGTCTGTGTAATTGAGGTAATAACGGGAGATGTGCTTGGAAAGGGGAAAGAGTTTGTTAAGGCATAACCGTGAACCAAGAGATTGCCAGATAGTTGAATGACTGAGGCGCCTATGGTAAGACGCAAAGAGTGTGCACATGAGTAAGACGCGGATACAAGACAATGATAAGACGCAAGAGGTGCACATTGCAGAAGACAAGACAATGGTAAGGCGCAAGAGGCGCACATTGCGGAAGTCTAAACAATGGTAAGACGCGAGAGAAGCGCACATTGTAAAATTTATGGCAGAGTCCAACAAAGACCAAGCCAAAAACCGACATAGTCTGGGACTATGATCGAAGACTAACCTACCTGAGAGCTAAGTTAAGGAAGATATGACTACGTCCAGGTAGGACTAGAGTCGTGAGCCGACATAGTCAGGGACTATGATCGAAGATTAACCTAGCTGGGAGCTAAGTTAAGGAAGAATTGACCACGTCCGGGTAGGACCAGGGTCAGGTTACGATATAGTCATGATGGACTATGATCGAGGAAGATTGACCACGTCCGGATAGGACCAGGGTCAGGTTACGATATAGTCTGGATGGACTACGATCGAGGAGCTAACTTAGTAGGAAGCTAAGTTAGGGAAATATGGCTATGTCTAGAAGAGACTAAAGTGAGGAGACAATCTAGTCTGGATTGACTAGGTTGGGATATGTGACGTGCCTGGTAAAGACCAATGTCTGGATGAGATCTAGTATGGATCGACTAGGATCGGAAGGGATAACCAATTCCTGCAAGGAAGGTCGGAGAAATATACTCCACTCGGGATCGATCGGTTATTGGTTTGTATGACTTAGGCCAGTCAGATAGTTCCGGCTAGTCACGACTAGTTGCGGCCAATCTTGATGGCTAGTCACGACCAGTCACGACGGCTTGCGAGTAAGTCACCAGTGGTCATGGATTGGTTCGACTATTTCGATGCTAATGGGTTAGTGCTAAGGTGAATGGCTTGGGGATTGGAATAAATCTACCAAGGCTCGACTATAGCCAAGGCGATTTCCATTAGTCTTCGAATAGTGCGATGGATAAGGAAGACATGATTCGGAATGGATCAAGGACCAAGACCAGGTCAAGGGTTCTAAGGAATAAGTATGAGCAGAATCCAAAGCAAGAATGCAAATGGATTTCTGGGAAACGGTAAAGGGTAGGAGACAAGTTCTTACCACCACCGAATTCGGGGACGAATTTCCTTTTAGTGGGGGAGACTTGTAACATCCCTATCCCAGCTCAGGATAGTGGGCCGGTTAGTATCGAGGGAAAACTAAGTGATTTAGTTCAAATCAAAAGAATGATCGTGAACAAGTTAAAGGGACGGCTTAGTCAAGGCCAAGACACAGGCCAAATGACTTAGTCGGGTGAAACATGATAGATTAGTCAGGCCGGACGGACGTAGTCGAGCTAGATGAGCTGAACCAGCTAACTACTAGCTGAACCAGCTGACTGCTAGCTGCATCAGCTGACTACTAGCTGAACCAGCCGACTACTAGCTGAACTAGCTGGACTAGCTGACCGACAGTTCAACCTAGCTCAATAAGCTGGCCGAGTACTGACCCAACTGGGCGGACTGACCAGCTAGGTACCAAGCTAGTTGTGACTGAGGCAGTTTTGGATCGGTTATGGTTGGTTAATCTCGGCCAAGATTGGATAAAGCCGAGTAACTGCCCAAGGACCAAGGGGTGCGATCTCAACCATTGAAAGAAATCAATGGCCAAGATTGGGGTACAAAGGATGGACGGTTTTGTGGCAAAGGAACCACCCATTGGCTATAAAAGGAAGTTATTTTCGTGGAAAATCGGATATTCTCACGCCTAAGGTAAAATATCCCCAAAATATTCGTGAGAGCTCTCGCGTGGCCGAGAGAATGCTGCCGTGACCGAGAGAAATTCTCCCATGGCCGAGAGAAAGACGATTGATCCGAGAGAAACTCTAGTATAGTCGGAAAAGGGGAAGATCATCCGAGATAAAGGAAACGTGATCCAGGGAAGGGGAGGATGGTTGAACGGTACTCGAAGATGATCGATCGGTTCTCGATGATGATCGAGTGGTGCGAGAGATCGGCGGTTCGGATCGAGGGAGATCAAGATATGCCTGACTGGAACCGTGAGAAAGCGGTTATACCGGGAGATTCTCCGAGAGGAATCATTCTACCGAAGTGATTGCCGAGAGAATCACGTGAGAAAGGGAAATCTCCCTAGAGGAAAGGGGATCGTCTGTGATAAAGGGAAATCTCCCGAGAGGAAAGGGGATTGTCCGTGAGAAAGGGGCTTCATCCGAGAGGAAAGGAGATTGCCCGAGAGAGGAAGCGGTTAGGCCGTGAGATTATCTAAAAGGAATCGATCTGCCGTGACGATTGCCGAGGGAAAGCGGTCATGCCGGGACAACTACCGATCGTGACATTTTTATTGGGAGATTCGCCGAGAGAAAGTGGATTTACCGAGAGAATCGCCGAGTGGGATGATTCTGTCGAGAGAGTCGTCGAGAGGAAGTTAACGTGCCAAGAGAATGGCCGAAGGGAAGAGTTTCACCGAGGTAATAGTCGGGATAAACGGATTGCCGAGAGACTTTTATCGAGAGTCGTGAGATCTCTCGAGCGATAGCCGAGTGCTTGACTACGTTCGGGAGAAACATGGATACGTTCGGGAGAAACGTGATACGTTCGGGAGAAACGTGATACGTTTGGGAGAAACGTGAATAAAACCGTGAGAAATGGGGATTAACCGCAAGGGTTGGATTCTAGTCGAGTGTTCGTTAGAATCAGTCGACCATCTCAGAGGATAGACCACGGTGATGTGATTCCAGTCGACCGTCGATAGTTACATACGCTTGGGTTGATGAATGATCGCGACTGTTGGACGAAAGGTCATGACTGTTGGATGAAAGGACCCGACTGTTGGATGAAAGGTTGCGACTGTTGGATGAACAGTCGTGATGGTTGAATGAATGGCCGAACGGGCGATCCTAAGCGGACGACCCTAGTCGAGCCATGGGGCTAGATAGCCTCTCCAATCTAAACATAGTCATGTGGGGATGGTTGGTTGAATGACTACGTAAGGAATGAGACAGGTTACTAGTAAGAGAACGTAGTAGTACAACCGTGGGGAACTTGTATATGTCTAAGCAAGATCCAACAAAAGGGGCGTGACGGAGTAGAGTCATCAGCTAACGGGAGTGACTAAGCGCGAGTCAAGGGGGCAACCAAACCTCACGGATATGGCTACGGTATGGACTAGACCATAACTGGAATGATATGGCTAGGGATATGGCTAGGGTATCGATTAGGCTGTGACTGGAATTGTAGGGCTAGAGTGTTGACTAGACCGTAGCTGAAAGGTTATCACTTGGTTAGTCACTAGCCTAGTTCTAAGTAGAACGGCCTAGGTGAATGGAATGATAGATGCATAGGAATGCATGTCTTGATCCGAGTCGACGATCGATCTATAAGCTGAATGGTGGTCAAATGGATTACCAAAGGCAAGAGATGATCAGACCGGCAAGTGTTTGGTTAGAGGTAAACCAAGGAAAGTATGGATATAAATAATAAGGGATTTTCGCTGCGTAAGATAGTCTAGCGATCAAACCTCGAAGAGGAGATTTTTCTAGAAAACGGTTTTAAACAGGGAGGTTCGGCCGGGAAAGTGGTGCGAACAGGGACACTCGTACCGCGGCCTAGGATGGCCGGGTCGGGACGTTTCAAGAATCGAGATGAGAATCTTCAAGATTGGAAGTTTCTTCTGCATCTTCTAAAATCTCATCGTCATTAAAAACTATATATAAAAAAATAAAATTTTATTAGATTTTAAGATAATATAAAAATAAATTATTGAATGTTATAAATATTATTACTTGGATCACAAAAAGTAAATCTATCGAACCAAGTGCAACTTATTTCAATGTGTCTTCATCAAAATTGTAGGATTTTTCGGATAGCCCAAACTCTAATTTCGGGCTAATCTTACCAACAAAAAATATATACACGTTTACTTAACCACAGTAACAAAAAGGTAATGCATACTGATATTCACGTACTAAAGTGAAGTATGACCAATCAACTAATTGTTTTCTTTTCTTTTTAGCAAAAGGGGTTTAAGATATGTTTTGCAAAAATTCATGTGATCCTATATCTTTAAAGCGTCTCTCTATAGTTTTTTTTTCTTTTTTTTTTGAATTGTATGTTAAATTAATTCAAAGAAAAAACTAGTTTATCTGAAACTTTAAACGTAAATCTAAAGTACAGGATTAAATTGAAGCCCAATCGACTAATTGTCCTTTAACGTCACGAAAATTAACTTCAAACCACGACAGATACCATTAATTTAGCATGAAAGAACAATTGAAACTTTCCTAACGATTAATCTCCATTTCATTTATTTATTAAAATCTTATTTCACCATGAACAAACGACTTAAATATATATAAGATTCCATCAGAGATGATTCATCAAGGTGTTTAGTAATCAAAATGGATTTATATAGTGATTTGGTTTATGTGAAGTAACAGTAATATAAATGAACTCATTTCTCAACCAAAAGTTTCACAGAAATAGTCAAATCAACTTCAAACCTTTGATTGAAAGAATCCACTGGCTATTTAATATCATAATCAGAGATACACAAAACGGAAGTATTCTAGTCCTATCATAATCAGAGATACATAAAACGGAAGTATTCTAATCCCTACAAATTTCTGAATAAATTTCAAATAGAACAGATGAAAGCGATGGAGAGAAAAAAGCAAAACGATCGAAAGAGTTCTTCTATCTTTTTGTAATAGCACAAATAGTTGATATATCGTTGATTTCACATCTTGATATATTTGTTGTATAGACGGAAAATAATTTGTTGTATTGGATATTTAAGAATACAAAATCTCTAGTGAACATGCAAAAACCAGTAGTAAACCGACCAGTATCATCACAAACAATCAAATATACATTATAAGTTTTTAATCTTACATCAGTATTGATTGCGTAATATGAGCTCAGATAAGTAAAATAAAATAGCATGATAATGTTAGGACAAGTGAAACTGAGACAGATATCAATCCAGTAAAATAGAACAGCATGTACGGTGATCTATCATAGATCAAGTTGCCAATAAGACTTATATAGCCATCAGAATCCAGTAAAAGATAAACACTAACTTTGTTAGTTTGTTATAAACCATATTGTGACTTTTGAAATTGAAAATGCAGATGCATGCATATTCCCCCTCTTTTCTAGAAGCATATTCTGATGCATGCATGATATGTAAATATATTCATATATATATATATATACATACATATAACTTGTCAAATCAAAGAAATACAAAAGCATATCCAAGATTCAACCACATGTTTTTTTTTTTCATTTGAATATTGCATTTTTTCTCTTCTTAAAATTCATTGTAGGTTTAGCTCACCATTAGTTTCATTTTACAGACCAATTTTTTTATCTTATATAGTTGATTAATATAATTTAATCGAAAACTATTACATAAAGAATTCTAATCATCATCCCAATGATTAAAAGAAATTAGCATGCTGTTTTTTTTTTCCTTAAACAACAGAACTAGGGGAGTTATCGGTACAAGGATTTTGAAAGATTGTTATAATTTTCAAAATCCATTGTTATTGGATCATGGATCTAATATTTTTATTAAAATCCATTGTTCTTAGTGTGATGATTTTTAAATTCTATACAAAATTCATTGTTATTCAAAAAGTTTTGTTTTTAATGATTCTATCATTCTGTCAAAATTTGGGGTTATTGGGACATAACTTGTTAACAATTTAACTCATAAAACAAAACTTTCAAAATACTTTGAATATCCATAAGATTTTTAAAGTCATTACAGTAATGTATTTTGAAATATTTTCTGAATACACAAAACTCTCTACAAATCTAACAAAACTATTTACAAATTTAACAAATCTCTAAACTTTTGAAATCCACGAACTCTTAAGCACAAAATTTTATGCTTTCCAAATTTTACAATTTTACAGCCAAAATTAATCTACAGCTACAGTAAAAAAATCTATAATCATATTTTTACAGCAAAAACGTAAAGGTACAACTGTTACCAATCATGCCCATTGTAATCTTTATAGTTTTTTTCCAAATCAATAAAACAAATAAAAATATATTAGTTTAATCTATTTTAATACACTACTTTTAATTAATCAGATATATATGCGTATTTTGATAAATTTATTTGCATTTTTTCCTCTTTCTTCTGCTAAATGAATTTATTTGCATATTAGAAAAAGAAACTTGTTTGTTTGCAAATCTCAACATATTTACGTACGCGAATACACACAATGCAGTAACCTTGTTATATGATATATGCGAATGGAATACAATCCCAAAGCCAGAGTTTAACATATTATAAGATTCTCATCTATGGTCCTCACAATCACGCACATATAAAAAAACATACTTAACAGTTTCATTTCCTTTCTCTTTTCATTTGTAGAATCGATTCGAGAAGATAGCTCATAGCCTGAGTGATTCCTTTCTTTATCAATAGCATGAACACTGCCGCGACGATAATCGGTCTATTGATTCTAATCGGCGTCGGTGCAGAAGATCCGTACAGATTCTTCGAATGGCACGTAACTTATGGCAACATATCTCCCCTCGGCGATGAACAACAGGTGCTTTATCTTAAACATCGCCAAATTATTTATTTGTTTTGATATTTTGGATTTGAGTTTGTTTACCCTTTTTTTTGAACGGTAGGGTATATTGATCAACGGGATGTTTCCAGGACCGGATATTTACTCTGTAACCAATGATAATCTCATTATTAACGTATTCAACCAACTCGACGAACCTTTCCTTATATCATGGTATGTTATGTCTCTCCTTTTTCTTTTCATANCCAGGACCGGATATTTACTCTGTAACCAATGATAATCTCATTATTAACGTATTCAACCAACTCGACGAACCTTTCCTTATATCATGGTATGTTATCTCTCTCCTTTTTCTTTTCATATAACGAATGTGTCTAGCTAGTTTTCCTTTGTAAAAATTGTTTATAGACATGAGAGTATATGAAAATCGATCACATTAATTTTATTAGTAAAAGATTAAAATGCGTTCATTTATAATTTTATTAGTTAGATATATTTACATATATTAAAATAATTTTTAAATATAGCAAAAATTTGATAACCATAACGAGGCGTATTGAAGATTAAAAAACCCAGGTGTGGGTAACTAAAATTCCCAACATCTTATATTCTATCCCTGGAATAAGCCATATAGCCTCGGGTCTAGGTGCTCCTATAGCAACCCACAAACCCAGGTTAGACCCAATTCTAATGGGTGAAGCTAAGATTTTGGTTGAAGTTGAGTTGAGTAAAGCTTTTTCTTCAAAAATTGCTGTTGATGATGAAAACGGATTTATTTCCATGGTTGATGTGGAATACGCTTGGTTGCCTTCTAAATGCGAAAGATGTGGTCAGCTTGAACACAAGGTCAAACGTTGCTTACAAGCTGCCGGTGAATCCCATATAGTTGCTACCAATGTTACTGATGCTGCTTCGAATGTTAGCATTGTGGTCACGGCCTTTGCTCCTAACTCTATCCCCAAATCTGCTCAAGCTAATTCTACCTCAGCAAATAATGAATCAAACTTGGTTGATCCAAATACTATTGCCAATGCGGATGATCTCATCTCCCTAGCTACAAATCCTTGAAAACATGTATGTGTCTATGACACCTCAATCTGCTCCTGCTTTTGTCTACATAAATGAAACTATTGAGTCTCCTATTTTGGAGTCTGCTCAGACTTCATCAGTAAACGATACTTCTATTGCTCAGGCAAACTCTACGGCCCGAAAGGAAAATACTGAAATAGCTGAGCCCGCTCTTGGTTCTAACAAGTTTGGCTCTTTGATCTCTCTGGAAGAAGAAGAAGATCCTACGGATTCAGACAAAGAAACGGATTCGGTGGATCTGATGACACCTTATGGAAAAAGAATTCTTCGAGAAAGACCGATTAAGCCATCAACAAAGGCTATGGAGATGCATTTGCAGTCCACAGGTCGTGGATGAGGAGACCGAGGTCGTGGAAACTGAGGTCGACGTGGCTAGAAGCATTCTTATCATAGCACTAAAGTCAATCGTAGCGGAAGATACGATTGTTTCTGGATCATTATATGTTCCTCTTTCTTTTTCCCTACTTGTAATCGTTTGTTAAAACTGTATGACTACGGTTATGGCGTGTATCCGGTTCCTTTAATAAAATTATATATTAAAAAAAAAGATTAAAAAAAACCCGAACTTGGATCATTAGTGTTTGCTTCAACTATAAAAACTAGATGGGTTTTTTTTTTTTAATTAACTGTGGAAGTTCGGGGTCTTTGGCATAATCTCTCCCAATATCCGGAGTTAGCCATTTCTATATTCCGATTTTAAAGAATATACTTACGTCCCAAAGGGGTTTTTTAAACCGGGGCACAAGGTAACCAACTCTTTTACTACCACGAGGCCACTACCACTTTGGTAAAAATTAGATGGTTTATCATTTCATTCCATGCATTTGCAAATTGACGTGGTGATTATAACATTAGCAAATGAAATGAGTACTCTCTGCTTGTATTTTATTTTATTTGTTTTCTTGTGAAGGAGCGGAGTTCTGAATTGGAGGAACTCGTACCAGGACGGAGTGTACGGAACGACGTGCCCAATCCCACCGGGGAAGAACTTCACCTACGCGCTCCAGGTTAAGGATCAGATCGGAAGCTTCTATTACTTCCCGTCCCTCGGATTTCACAAAGCCGCCGGCGGATTCGGAGGTATCCGTATCTCCAGCCGTCCAAAAATACCTGTTCCTTTCCCTCCTCCTGCCGATGACTACACTCTTCTTATCGGCGACTGGTACAAAACCAACCACAAGGTAACCAAATTGTGTTTAGAGTAATGTTACAGATTATGGACTTGACTAGTATGTTAATTGAATAGCAGAACAACCTAATAGTTGAATAATAAAATAGGAGAATCAATAGGACGAAAGAAATTCAAAACTCAATAAACTTAAAACACAAAAGCTGCCATATGTTAGATAAATATATTTTTTTTGTCTAAACTATTTATAAATTTGAACGGAGATGAATTGAAAAATAGCTTAGTAATATATAAATTTTTATTATTGTATACTTATTATTGTGAATGGTATGTAATGGACGAAATCATGTTTTCAAAATGTGAAGGTGAAAAAACCACAGACCATTCAAACCTACATATAATTGTGGGACAAAAAGAGTGATTATAATTGGCAATGCCTTCGTGATGTATCAATGTTTGTAAATTCCTTTGTAGGAGTTGAGAGCACAACTCGATAATGGTGGAAAGCTTCCTTTACCGGATGGAATCCTCATCAATGGCCGTAGTACCGGTGCCACACTCAACATTGAACCAGGTTTGGCACTTTCCCTTCTTTTGTCTCGCTGTGATTATATGCATTTTCTCGACTGTTAGTTATATGATGTGAATTTTCCCTGCAGGTAAGACATACAGGCTGAGAATATCAAATGTTGGGTTACAGAACTCCCTCAACGTCCGAATCCAAAACCATGTGATGAAGCTGGTTGAGGTCGAAGGGACACACACTCTTCAGAATGTCTTCTCTTCGCTCGATGTTCACGTAGGTCAATCTTATTCGGTCCTTGTAACAGCTGAGCAGCCCGCAAAAGACTATTACCTTGTGGTATCAGGATCCTTACCACTACAGGTGTTCTTCATTACACCAATTCTGTTGGACCTGTTTCTGGACCTGTTCCAGATGCACCAACACTCTTGCGCTGGTCTTTTGACCAGGCTCGAGCTATCAGGTACCGTTTCTTGCAGTTATTTGCATGTCATCAATGCTAAAGGAAACTCCTTTAATACCTTTTAGATTATAGGCTCCATAACATCAAAAGCTATGGAAATACTTAAAGTATATTCACCTCTCGTAAATTTGAGCTTGTTGCCACAAGGACCTAGTTCTCATTCTAAACCCTCTGATGGCTATATTGCCTTTACTTTAGCATAATTTCGAAAAACAAAGACTCATGAAGCACATTTGTTGTAAAGATGTTTTTTTTTTTTGAATAAATTTTACATTTAATTTTTTTAAAAAAATTGAGCTTCTTTTTGTTGGTTTTGCATAACTTCATGGTGCATATGTATAGCTATTTTCTTAGTGGTTTTGTTTCTTGTTTTACAGGACCAACCTTACAGCAAGTGGACCAAGGCCAAACCCACAAGGTTCATACCACTATGGTACGATAAACGTCACAAGACGGATCAGGCTTGCCAACTCTGCTGGACAGATCAAAGGCAAGCAACGATACGCCGTGAACAGCGCATCGTTTTACCCAACAGACACCCCTTTGAAACTAGCGGACTACTTCAAAATCGACGGTGTATACGGAAGCATATCTGACCAACCCATAAAGGGAGGAATATTCCCTGTCACATCTGTAATGCAAGCTGACTACAGAGGTTTCATGGAGGTTGTTTTCGAGAATTGGGAAGATATTGTCCAGAGCTGGCACCTTGACGGTTACACTTTCTTCGTTGTTGGGTAAGTTTTGTATTACTTTCAAGCTCTTGTCTAAGCTCCTTTATTCTTGAACCTCTCATATGTTCATATTTGCATCCACAGTATCCCATACGGTAAGCTATTGTTAGCATTATCTAACCAAGAAACAATCCTCAAGTAAACCGAAAGTTATGTGCATCTTCTAGATTTTTTGATTAATGATCATTATACTAACTGTGTGGACTTTGGCAACTATCAGAATGGAACTTGGGAAATGGAGTCCTGCGAGTAGAAAAGTCTATAATCTAAACGACGCAGTCTCACGCTGCACCGTTCAGGTGAGACTTAATTACTCTAAAATCTTTTAAATTTTTTGATCTCAAACAGTTGGTTATAAAACTTCAGTGTGGGTTTGTGTAAAATGTGGACCGTTTGGATAAATCTGTGCAGGTGTATCCGAAATCATGGACTGCAATATACATATCGCTGGACAACGTAGGGATGTGGAACCTAAGATCAGAGTTGTGGGAAAGACAATACTTGGGACAACAGTTCTATATTCGTGTTTACACAACCTCCACTTCTCTCAGAGATGAATACTTGATCCCCAAGAACGCTCTTCTCTGCGGCAAGGCCATCGGCCGCCACACATAGCTGTGTTATGACTGTGTCTATGATACAAAATCAAATGGAAAAAAAACTCGGAGGATTCCTAGAACAGGGAGACCGATATGGCTAAGCCCATCCATTTCTTCTTTTCTGTGAACCAAACTTTTCTCTTTTCTCTTGAGGATAAGGCTCTTTATACATTGTTGCCTTCTTGAAAACCACATAACCTCCTAGTCTTTCAATCAAAGATTATTTGTGAAACAATTGAACAACATTCTGGAGATTGGACAAAAACCTTGAAAATTAATAATACCAATATAGTCAACATCTCTAAATGGTTTTGTCCACACTTAAACATATAGAGAAATGTATGATGAGTAATTAGTTTCTGGGACACAGCTTAAATTGGTAACTGGTAAAAGACTTGTACTGAATACAAATTAAAACCCTATATGATTACTTCGGTTCTGGGGAAGACGGAGGTGGAATCAAGAGGAGGAGGAGAGACGGAGGAACGGTGGAGAAGAATCTGAGGGCGACGGAGATATGCAATGTCTGGGAAATTTTTGAGATGACCCGGCTCGTTTAGGGTTCGAGAGGAAGAAAGGTTGGGCAGCTTTTTCTGGTTTATAAAACCGACTATTTATATATTTTTGTGACGTCTTTTTAAAATACTTTATTTGGCTACACTTTGTTTTAAAAAAAAAAATTATAATCGATAACAATAAAAAACTTAAAATCAAATTAATAAAGTAAACCATATTGAAACTATGGGCTAGAGGATAGGCTGAATAATATATAATATTATTAAATTACTTATGAATGGGAGAAAAATCGCTACATAGAATAAAATGTCATCTATAGGGGTGCAGCTAGGATTTGATCAAATGCAGATTGTATCACCGCAAGGATTAAATGATCGGTTTGCTGTTTATTGGAAAAGTTATGTTTATGTTTCTTGTAATTCCTTTGATTCTAGTTTTGTAGATCTTCAAGTTGAATACAAATCCTTTAAGTTTTGCTTGTTGTGCATTTATGGACATCCAATACCCAGTCTAAGACATCATTTTTGGGAAAAATTGCAAAGAATTGCTGTTTCAAGGCATGGACCACGGATGATGTGTGGTGATTTTAACTAGATTCTACATCAGCACGAAAAACGTGGAGGTCGAGTTAGAAATGACAGTAGCTTTAAGGATTTTAAACTGATGTTAGAAGTTTGTGATATGACCGATCTTCGATCAAAAGGGAACCCCTTTAGTTGGGTTGGAAAACGTAGAATGGGTCAAGGTCAGGAGGAAATTATAGAATGTTGTTTGGATCGAGTTTTAGTGAATACGGATTGGAGAAACAGTTATCCGGTTTCAGAAACAGAATTCCTAGAACTTGCAGAATCGGATCATAGACCTCTAATTGTTAGTATTGAGTATGGAGAGAGAGTTAAGCGTGGCCAGTTTAGATACGATAAAAGGCTAGTGCAACAAGAAGACTTTGTTGACACAATAAAGAATTTCTGGTGCTACAGAGGCTCTCATATATAGAGATTATCTGATAAGTTAAGATTGTGCCGTACGGAGATGGCCAAATGGAAGAAACGAAACAGATACAACGCGGCGGAAAGAATACAATTGGTTCGAAATCACTTAGATAATGCTTTGAGGGATAGTCGAACAACTTCAATGGAACTTCGAAGACTACGACTGAGTTGAGTAAGGCTTATGCCGATGAAGAAACGTTTTGGTACTTGAAGAGTAGGAATAGGTGGCTAAAGCTGGGAGACAGAAATACCGGGTTCTACCATGGAGTTACAAAAACAAGGAAAGCAAGAAGTTGCATCAAACAAATACTTGATGAACAAGGTATCATTCATAAGAAAGATGAGGCAATAGCCATTGTAGCAGAGGATTATTTTAAACAGATGTTTTCGGCTTCACAGACTATTCTGATTGATGAGGTAATCTCGTATATGCAGCAAAGAGTTACTCCTGACATGAATACTCTTCTTACACGACCTGTGACTGATTTGGAAATTAAAAATGCTGTTTTCCTGATTGGACCAGATAGTGCACCAGGACATGATGGTTTTACGGCTGCATTTTACCAACAGTTTTGGGACGAGATAGGACCGAATGTTTGTACAATGGTTAAAGAGTTCTTCAGGACAGGTATTATGGAGCCTAAAACTAATCACACTCAAATATGTTTGATACCAAAGATAGTGGATGCAGATAAGATGTCAGATTTCAGACCTATTAGCTTATATACAGTTAGTTACAAAACTATCTCAGAAATTCTGGTGATGCGTTTAAAGGAGATCTTAGGAGGTTTAATTTCTGAATCACATGCAGCATTTGTACCGGGGAGAAGTATACAAGATAATATTTTGGTGGCGCATGAACTTATGCATGCTCTAAAATCCAAGAAGGATTGTGCGGAGAAATACCTTGCAATAAAAACGGATATTAGTAAGGCATATGACAAAGTGGAGTGGTGCTTCCTTGAAGGTGTTATGCACAAGATGGGTTTTGCAGACAAATGGATAGAGTGGATTATGGCGTGTGTAAGGTCAGTTTCATTCTCCGTTTTAATGGTTCTGCCTATGGTGATTTCCAACCAACTAGAGGTATCCGACAAGGTGACCCGTTATCTCTTTACTTCTTTTTACTCTGTGCAGAAACATTATCCCAAATGTTAAGCCAGGCACATAATCGTCATGAGTTTACAGGTTTGAAAATAACACAATCTGGTCCAGCTGTTACACACTTACTTTTTGCAGATGATTCACTATTTTTCTGCAAAGCTACGAATCAGGATTGCTCTTGGATTGCAAAATTTCTACATGACTACGAAGCCATATCAGGTCAAAAGGTAAATCTTCAAAAATATTCTGTTATATTTGGTATGAGAATCATGGGACATAGAAGACAGGTTATTCAAAGAATTTTGGGAATCTTGAATATTGGAGGTGGTGGAAAGTATTTAGGTTTGCCAGAACAATTTGGTCGTAATAAGACAGAATTTTTTTGTTTTGTGGTTAAACGAATAAAGGAAAACCTTAATGGTTGGTATAATCAGTTTCTAAGCTCTGTTGGTAAGGAAGTTTTAATCAAGACTGTGGCTCAAGCAAAACCTGTTTACTCGATGAACTGTTTTTTTATTTCAAAAACAGTTTGTGACGAAGTAGATAGTTTATTGTCAGAATTTTGGTGGGGGCGTGATAATGGAAGAAGAAAGATTTCTTGGATCTCGTGGAAATGATTATCAATACCAAAGAAAGAAGAAGGAATGGGATTTAGAGATTTACATGGATTTAATATAGCTCTGTTAGCTAAACAAGATTGGCGTATATTTAAGAATCCACATTCTTTATTGGCAAGATTATATAAAGAGAGATACCACAAGGCATCGATGTTTCTAGAATCGGTGTGTGGAAGTAATCCATCCTATGGATGGAGATCAATTCAAGCAGGGAAGGACCTGCTGAAACAAGGGTTACAGGTAAGTTTAGGTAATGGAAAGAATACAAGTGTGTGGAGGGATCACTGGCTTCCGACATTACCACCACGAAGAGTGGCCGCGCTGGATGATGCACTTCATGATTTAAAAATAGAAGATTTGTGGAAACCAGGACGTAGAGAGTGGGATAATCAAAAGCTTCAGCTGGCTTTAACAGAGGAGGATGCTACCTTAGCTAAGTCGATCAGATTGTCTAAATATGCGGATGAAGATGAACTAGTTTGGGCGTATACCAAGGATGGACTATATACAGTGAAATCGGGATATTGGTTAACTTCACATTTAGTTACAGATGAATAGGTAGTTTTGCCTCCGGCTGGGTCCATTGATTTGAAAATAATCATTTGGAAACTCAGAATACCACCAAAAATACAACACTTCCTTTGGAAAGCTATTGCCGGAGCTATACCAATGGCTGAAAGACTTCTGATGAAACATGTTAATATTGATCCAATATGCTAGCGATGCTGTCTCCATGATGAAACAATAAATCATGTCCTTTTTGAATGTCCACATGCTAAAGCTATTTGGCGATGTGCTAACTTTCATCAATTTGATCAAGTTACAGGATCCATAGAAGACAATATCCGGGTTATGATAGGTATAAAGGACACAACTTCTTCTCCTGAGGTAAGTCTTCTTCCTTTTTGGGTAAGCTGGATGATTTGGAAATCTCGAAATGAGTTTCTGTTTAATAAAAGAGATTTCCATCCTCATGAAGATGCTACAAGAAGTATAAAGGCAGTGGCGGAATGGATAGGGGCGTATCCAAATTTGACGGAGGAACAAGGACAACGTAGCGAGCGACCAAGAAAACAACAATGGGAACCACCAGCGACAGATTGGCTGAAATGTAACTTTGGTAGTAGTTTCAGACAGGATTCAGAGGTTATGGGTGTGGGCTGGATTATCAGAGACTGTCAAGGTAAACACACGGAATCAGGCTTTGCTAAATTGCCCCAAGTTGCAATGTCTTTACAAGCGGAGGCAACTGGGTTTTTATATGTGGTTCAACATGTTTGGAGTAAAGGTTGGAGGCAAGTTTGGTTTGAGGGGGATAATCTTCAGCTTACACAGATCATTAATAGAAATCAGGGAAGTATAGAGCTTGGAAATTTGTTAGTTGCTATTCGACATTGGATCAACAGAATTCCCCTTTGCTCACTTGATTATGTTAATAGAGAAAGAAATCTAATAGCAGATATTCTTTCAAAAAAGGTCTATGAAATAGATCAACTTTGTATGTTATTTACTCTACCTCCTATTTGGATGGTAAACTATTTGTATTTCCCGTTTACATTATAATAAAATCAGATGTTACAAAAAAAAAAAAGAATAAAGTGTCATCACCTACTATATTGTCATACCATTCTATATACTAGAAGAAATAGAAACGTATTCCTTTGTGTTAACATCTCATGGTGAGTATGCGTTAAAATCTCACGATGCGACCATTCGGCCAAATTGGATATGGTGGAACGATCTAACACGTTAGCAGCTCCTAACAATCCTAAGATCATAATCTAGTTCATGACGCTAGACTCATGCAATAAACACAAACTCAGATGAAAGATAACCCTAGAATAAGGTTTAAGAAATCGATGAAACCAGTTTAAGAACAGTTAATGAAATTCTCCATAGATCCGTTTGAAGAACGCCTAACAAAAATTAACTACTCAAACATAGAAGAATTCGAGATGGATTAATGGATGAATGCATGACTTGTATAAATCGACGAATGAAAAGGGTTCAAGAGATGAATCTATCTCTCTTGAAGAACAAAGACAAAAACGTGAAAAGAGGTTCGCGGCTACAAGAGTTGCCTCGAAGAAAACTAAAAAGGACGTGAAAAGAAGACTTGTTAATAAAACCATAAACATCGAGTATATATAGGTCTTGAAATCATAATGGTCGTCACTTAAGTCTTTGCTTGCATTTGACGGCTTCACGTTTGAGTTGGGCTTGCAAATGGGCCTGGAATCACTTAGTGGGCTGGCCGCGTGACGAGCCGGCCGTGGCGCGGCCGTGACTCTTCTGGATTGGCTGTGACGTAGTAATGCAGCGGGATAATACAAATAGAGTCTTCGAGTATCAATGGATTACGAAGAAACAAACGTTGCTCATAATTCTTATTATCGAGTATCAATGGATCTCGAGGAACACAGAATTCAAAAACTTCAATCAAAAGCTTCTCGAAGATCAATGGATTTCGATAACAATTGATGCTTAGATCTAATCGATTTCTTCCTGAGAGAAAGAAATTATACAAAGACTTTAAATCGAGAAACTATTCTCTTTATTAATCAATAACAACCGCCTTACAATGAAGTAAATACAACGATATAAATAAGGGAGACTAAATCTAGCTATCCAAAATAAAAGAAATAAGAATAATTAAATAAATGAAAGATTAATGTAAAAGCTCAAAACTCTGACAAAACTCATTAATTCATTGATGAGGGCAATAGCGCCTTTGTTGGCTCTTCAAGAACGTTTTAAGATTATGTTCTCTTTGTTGTAAACGAAGATTCTCTGCTTCGTTTTCTTTTGTATTTTTTTTACTCACCTCTTTGTTCTTCTGTTTTGAACTCAATATTTTATTGGTATTCTGTTATTTTCTTTTGTCTTTGTTTTTCTTCCATTCTTGTAAATTGTTTTCACTAAAAGCATGGTTTATTGTGATCATGAAAGTTTCTTAAGTTACATTAGTTTTCAATAAAAATATTTTGTTTTTTTGTTTTGTTTTGTAATAAATGTAAATAATCTAAATAAGTAATAATAAATATATTATATTCCAAATATCTCGCTGTATCACGCAGCCACCTTGCTCTTTTTGATGCCTGACGGACCTTCTTGCTTTCTTTGTAAATTAAGATCCAACCATGAGATTGGACTCAAGCCACTTTGGCGTGAAAGACAGTAAATCAGACTATCTTGTCTCCAAAAATGAGCATGATCTTGTGGTGGAAAGGTCTCCATCTGATGTTGAACATATGTCATTGAGCACGTATTCCAAAAATATCCGTTTTGCTCCAAAATATACGTCTTTTGCTAAGTTTACCTGAAAAGAGTCTTGACCATACAAATACTCGAATCTAGTATTTATGCATTAAAACCTTAGTGAAATACTTGTTTAAGCATCCACTTATGACGGTAAAAATGAGCGAAATATGCACGTTATCAGACTCTGCCACGAGGATATAGAGGCTGAGATCTTTCATCCCTTTGCTCCAACTACATGCTTCGCCGGCCAGTGCATCCACCGTCCCTTCTCCTCCATGACCACTATACGTTCCATTTGGCAGAATAACTTCAGATCGCTTTCAAAACGATCATCTTAGAAGCCCTTTTGAAGAAGCTTCCACTTTTTGTCTATGATTTAAACTCCATAACTTATCATTTTATTGCTTTGTTTTTCATTTATGTAACTTATCCTACTCTTTAGCACAAAATCTTCTTTTGTTTGCTCAGCTTAATATTATTAGAGTTGGACAAAAAGAAAGAAAAAAATTGGTCATGTGCTTGTCGGTTGTCACGTGCTTCTTTGATATCTTCAAAGCTCTGATACCATATTAGTAATTGATCTAACTCACATCCAAAAGCTAGCTTAAGAGTGGAGGGTTGCCACATACTATATATATTGTCCACAAATCTCTCAAACTTTCAATGTGGGACAATTCCAACACACCCCATTCACGCTTAGAATTAGAATCTGAAGCGTGAGGTTTGTGGGACTGGATATACACGGTTGCGAACCACAATCGAGAAAGTTGGGTCTAACCTGGCTCTGGTACCATGTTAGAGAACAAGATCGATCGAGAGTGAAGATGAACTAAATGAAGAAAGTTTTGTTATTCATCTTAAGTGTTACTTGATTACATGGTCTCTTTATATAGTCATAAAATTTTCGGGAGTCGGGACGAGAATTTACGGATATGGAACGGGAACGGAAAATTTGGGAATTGAAAAAAAATTCTCAAAAGAGAATCCGATAAGAATGGGATGGGACGAGTTCGGAAAATTCTCTTACTTAAAATCTCTTTCCAATGGATAATTATTTTGGGTAATAATCAACTTTGAGATATATTTTGGAGAATTTCGAGAAAATTTGGGAAAATTTGAAAAAATTTGGATAATTTTTCGATATATAGATTTTTAAAATTTTAAACGGGTAGTTTGGATATCTGATCTTATACCATTTATTTTCCGTGTCCGTTTGAATAAAATAAATGGTCACAAATTAAAAAAAAAAAAAGAGAATGAAAAAAGAATGAGACAGAAAAATTTAGAACGTTCCCGAAATTTCCAGGCCTATCTTTATGAAGAGAGAATACCCGTTTACCGGTTACAATCACAATAAACCTTCTTTGATAGGGCCTCCATTTTCAATTCTCAGATTCGCCATTTGCTTCCTTCAATTGATTCTTCTTCTTCTTCAACTAGTTGAGACAAGCTTATTCTCAGAAAGGTAAAAAAAAAAAAGCGAAGCCGCCGATTCAACATGTACGGGAGAAAAGGGTATGAGCTGGTGAAAGATTTCGCGAGCGGGGAGAAGGGGCAGCTCAAACCTTTCAATGTAAGTCCTCAATTCACTAAATCTGGGAAATTTAGGCAGATACGAGACGTACATGAATGTATTGATGTTCCTTGGTGCTTTGTATGGGTCGGTTTCAATTTCATCTTCTGCTTGTGGGTACTCAATACAATCTTTTTCCATCTCCTATCAGAGAAAGCTCGTTGATGAGACAGTCGAAGAATGTGGCCAGAATCACGATCGCATCCAGTCTTTGATAAGGTATTTCTCTCTCTCTCTCTCTCTCTCTCTTTTGCATTTGCCCAATCCATACGACTTGTGAATTTGATTGAGGTTTGATACAGGAGAATGCAACAAGAAGGGTTGGATGTTCAGGACAACAGAAACTCAGACCACTATGGAGCACTAGTTCATCACCTTTCTTTGATCCGAAACAAGCGCTGCCTCATGGCCTATCTGTGAGAATCACCTCTCTGTTATATCGACGACAAAATCTTGAAACTCACAGGCTTTTTTTAACAATAGTCTGCAATGATGCAGGTACAATAGAGCAGAACTTGTGCGTGATTTGGCCTGGAGAGTAGGACTTGGACTTGATGACCTTCCATCTGAAATCCAAGAGAAGCTCGACACGCTAGAGAAGGAGTACTTTCAGAACCACTCGAAAGCTCTAACATCCTACATGGGGAAAGTAGGAATGGAGTTGAACGTCGTAAGTCCTCCTCTCTCCACACCATGGCTTCCGGATATCACAACATTTAAGTGATTGGATTCGCACGAGTAATGAATGTTGGTTTTGATTTGTTTCTTGAAGGATATGGTGCCTCCAAAAGATCCTTACATCAAGGTCAGAGTTGTGGACACTATCGACGGAGGAGTTGTGCTGAGTGACAAAACAACAAATTTTGCCCGTCACTCTATGCATTTCCTCAAACGAACTGATGTCGAACCCTTCATTGCTCGGGTCAGTTTTTTTCATTATTCCCTCCCTAAAACTGGAATGGACCCTAAACCAACAAACTTATCCGCCTTGTATAGTTGAGAAGCTTAAAGACTACAAGCAAAATTCGCACATGTGTAGATAAAACGTTGATTGTGGCCTTCCATAGCATGTTTTCAGTGAGAAAAAAACAAAAAATACTGCTAAAAGATTTCCTGAAAAAGTCTGGATAGCGATGCAAGTGGGAACTGAAATTTGATTTAAGCTATAAAAAGGATGATGAGTGTCGACCTTTGTCATATTTCTCTTCCCTTAAAAGAATAGACCATTTTCGTAAACTGTGACAGTATTGGTATCTTTGGTGTCCCAATAGTTTGAGATATTTGATGCTTTGAATAGTATGCACAAGTTGATTAAATGAAGTTTTTGCATGCCAAATTCCTTTGAATAAAGTGGAGTTGGATTGTAAAAAGTGTTTGTAAATATTGGATTGGTGAATAACAGGGGCAAATGGAGGAGCTCACAGGTTGATTGATCTAACAGAAGCTGTGGTGTGATCAAAGAATGTAAGATTACATAGTCTTGTATAACTTGTAAGACAGGAACATGATGAAACTGATAAGCTCAAGCGAGTATATTTTAGGAAGAAGAAGATAGTTGACTGAAGAAGAGTGACGTGGCGTGAAGCAATAATCCGAGGTGGCAGGAGGAGAAGAAGAATAAATACGGAGCTGAGCTCATTTCCTTTTCTTATGCTTGTTTGTTGATGAGACTAGTGATGATGGCACAATCTGAGTATCATCAATCTCTTTTCTCCTTTCCTTTCTTTTGTATTTGGTTTTTGTATTTGGATCTTGGGATTTACCAATTAGATTTGGATTTCTTGAGATAAGTGTTACGGCTCAAATACTTATCACAAACCTCATACCAAATTTAAATATACGCGCGCGGGATAGTCACTAGAGACTAGAGAGAAATGGAGATGATGTTTATTAACCCGTATTTACTATTTGTTGGACGAAACAGAATGTAAAAAGGGTTACAAATTAAAACAGAGACAATTCGGAATCGGTTTTAAGAGTGTTTATACTAACAACTCTTGTTTATTTGTAGGACAAGACGTAAAAAAAGATACAAACTTTAGGATTACCATAGTAACGAGAGAGACTCATGAAAGACTTGGGGAACATAGTTTCACTCGGTAGTTTCAGTCAGTACGACAGCTGAATATGACGCACATCATTTTCTCATTCTGCTGCTCCTCGGTGATGCTTATCATAACATAATATGCCGTCTAAGGTATTCAGAATGAAAAAGAAAAAAGGTGTCGTTAGATCATTAGAAAAAACAACCATATGGGAAGTTTGAAATGCAGAGATCTTGGAATTCATCTTAAATTAATGATAATGTAAAGAAAAACTTACAAAATCTTTTGGTGGTCTTTTAGTGAGTATGTTACGAAAAGAAAGCACAATGGGGCCAGGTGCAACAGGGCATGCCGTTACATCACAGAGGGAGTAACTTTTTGTAGAGTTATATCGCGTGGGTCTGGTAATGAGGAGATTTACAGTTACTCCATCAGGGATGTCTTTGCCTGTTCAAACCAAGATTTTTCTTTAATCAACTTAAAAGTATTGGGAAAACTATCTTGAAAATGTGGAAAAAAATCATCAAGAAAAACTAAAATGGAATTACAACACTTACCTGTATAACCAGTTATCGTAACATTTCCATTTCTCCCACCGTGAACTAGAATCGGGTATGGGGAGATCACCACAGTCTTGACCGCAACAGGATACAGAAGACCATCTATCCAAAAAAAAAAAAATATATATACAATTTATAAGCCTTGATTATTTTTTTCTTTAACCTCCTGAAATCAAAGTAATTTTGTTGGTCTTTTTTTTCTTCTATCAACGGAAAAAGCCAGAAATTTACAACAACAACAAAAAAGAAAAAAAAGGAAAGAAGGAGAATTATAACATTAACAAAATACTTTTTTTTTTTTTTTGTAACTGATTAACAAAATACTTACCATCGCAATTACTGAAATCGGATATGGTTTTACTCAAAGCAGGTGAAAAAAAGAGTGACACAAGGAGGAGAAGCAAAGGTTGGGCGTGAGATATCCCCATGGATTTTGTTGAGTAGAAAGAGATATTTTGTTTTACTGTTTGTAGTACGTGTTTATGCCTTACATGCCTGCCATCTATTTTATAGACGGGTAGATTAGGCCATGAACAATGGTGGTTCTTAAGTGGGTTTTTAGAATAAAAAAAGATTAAAATTGAATGAATAGTAAAGACTTGATTCTTAATTAAGAACCAATTCTTAACTCATTTCTTCCTTTCTCTTTCTTACCATTCTCTCTCTCTCTTCGTTTATAATTAAATATTAACTAAAAATCAATTCTTAAGTTTTAACCATTGCACATACTCTTATAAGATTTTGCTACTCAAAATATCCCATATATATATATATAATTATAATAATCTCCCACGTTATACACGAGAATATTTTAAAATTTGGCTGCAAAAAGATAACTATATATATATTTTTATCTGAAATATTATTTTTATTATAAATTATGAAAATAATTACAAAAATATTTTTTAACGGATAATTTATCAATTCTATAAAAATCCATAATACATATATTTTTTCACTGTCTTGAAAAATTTTCTTTTAAAAACCTGCATCCAATAACCTGTATAAATCGCATTTTTTAAAAATCGAAATTCAAATTTTTTGGTAGAAAAATATTAATAAACCAATTAGTATTAATGCAAATTTTTTCGGTTTGATTTAACGAAAGAAGTATGTATGTAGTCGTGTACCACGTGTTGTGCTTACATGCAATAATCGGTGGAATATATAAGATTTTGCTAAAAATAATATCCCTATATTATACGCGAGAATCTTAACTATTACTGTAATAAATAAAATAAAAAATTACATCTTCCGGTTTCGTCAAAAAGTTTTGAAAATTGTAGAAATATAGAATGATAAACATCTTGCTTCCCAAATTATCTCCAATAAAAATCGTTAACCAAACAAACAAAATTTGACAAAAAGTTTAGATGTAATTTTGAAACCCGACATAATTTTATAATGCAAATTATTGGGGATATTTTCCACATCATCATTAGATTCGTATATTTGTAAATCACAAAGGAAAAGTATAATTTCCTCTTTGTGATAAGGATATTTTCCTATCTTACATTGGTTAGTTAACCGACTCTTTCTTGTATAAATACCTTTGTTCGATGTTGTTAATAAGGCAAGCAAGTTCAATATCCAATTCTACATGATATCAGAGATAAAAAAACCTAAAATTCTAAATCAAAACAATGTTCTTTGCCCTCGTTTTCTTCTTTGTTCTTCATTGTAGTTCGATCTTCTTCTTTCTTTGCCTGTGACGATGTCTGATTTGTCCGCAGTCACACCGTCCACCGGCAAGTTCGTCGAATCAAGGCTTGAGACAGTTTCTCAGTCTCCGTATGCGTTGTATGGGTCCGATAATCTTGGATCCATGATTACTCTGATGATGTTAACCGGAGATAGCTACAATCAATGGGCAACCGAGATGCTCAATGCTCTCCAAGCTAAGCGCAAGACTGGTTTCATCAATGGCACATTGCCAAAACCATCTCACGATGATCCAGATTATGAGAATTGGGTTGCAGTGAACTCGATGATCATTGGCTGGATTTGTGCCTCGATAGAACCAAAAGTGAAGATGACGGTGACATTCATCAATGATGCTCATCAGTTATTGACAGAATTGAAGCTTCGATTCTCGGTTGGCAACAAAGTTCGTGTTCATCAAATCAAAGTCAACCTTGCCGCGTGCCGTCAAGATGGACAGAGTGTGTTCGAATACTACGGTCGTTTGTGTACTCTTTGGGAAGAGTTTGAGATTTATCGTCCCTTGCCGTTGTGTACTTGTGGTGCGGCACGGGAATTTGCGAAAGAAAGAGCTGACGAGAAGGTTCATCAATTTGTCATGGTGTACTACGATTATCGGTCTGGATCCTTTGCCAAACGTTGCTGAAGTCTACCAGAAGGTTATTCGCGAAGAACAGAGGTTGTCCTCTTCTCGGGTTCGAGAACAGCACCAAGATGCCATTTATTTTGTGGCACGTCAAGTTGATGCATCTCCTCATGCTGATTCTGCGGGAGGCTCACGTTCAGACTCCTCTATCCTGCGACCTCGTTTGATGCTCTGTTCGCATTGTGGCCACAATGGACACGAGAAAAAGGATTGTTGGCAAATTGTGGGCTTCCCCGAGTGGTTCACGGAACGGTCTGAACGGAACAATGGTGGCAGAGGTGGTCGTGGTCGTGGCAAGAATAATGGTGGACGTGGTAAGGGACAAGCTACAGCTGCTCATGCCACAAGCTCCAATGCCTCAAATTTTCCAGAATTCACCGAAGATCAATGGAGGATGCTCTCGCAGATGATTCAAGACAAATCCGACAGCAATGGTTCCAATAAATTGTCTGGTAATAAACGGTTTGGTGATGTTATACTTGACATAGGAGCCTCCCATCATATGACAGGGGAACTCTCGGTCTTGGTTAATGTGGTTATTATACCACCGTGTTCAGTAGGATTTGCAGACGGAAACAAAACATTCGCCTTACATATGGGCGTGTTTCCTCTTTCTGACAAAGTCGCGTTGACTAATGTTCTTTATGTGCCTTCGTTGAATTGCACATTGATCTCTGTTTCCAAAATTTTGAAACAAACGAATTGTTTTGCAACATTCACTGATACACTTTGTGTTTTACAGGACCGTTTTTCGAGGACTCTGGTTGGAAGAGGTGAAGAGCGTGATGGGGTGTATGTTTTAACGGATGTGGCTACTGCGAAGATTCACACAGTCAGCGTCTCCTCCGACAAAGCTTTGTGGCATCGGCGTTTAGGACATCCTAGTTTTTCAGTGCTTTCGGCTTTACCTATGTTTTTTGGTTCCTCGTCTTCTGTTAGCTCTAGTCCTTGTGACGTGTGTTTTAAGGCAAAACAAACGAGAGAAGTGTTTTCAGATAGTATTAATAAAACAACGGATTGTTTTTCTTTAATACATGCTGATGTTTGGGGTCCATATCGTGTTCCGTCGTCGTGTGGTGCAGTTTATTTTTTGACCATTGTTGATGACTTTTCACGAGCGGTTTGGACATATTTGATGCTTGAGAAGTCAGAAGTTCGGCGTGTTCTTGTTAGCTTCTTAGCTTATACTGAAAAACAATTTGGCAAGGCTGTTAAGATGGTGCGTAGTGACAACGGCACGGAATTTATGTGCCTCTCGTCTTTCTTCCGAGAACATGAAATCATTCATCAAACATCTTGCGTCGGAACTCCGCAGTAGAATGGTCGTGTCGAACGTAAACATCGACACATTCTCAATGTGTCTCGAGCTTTGTTGTTCCAGGCGCACTTACCCATCCGGTTTTGGGGAGAGGCGGTCTTAACGGCTGCATATTTAATTAATCGCACACCAACTTCACTACACCATGGTCGCTCTCCGTATGAGTTACTTCATGGATGCAAGCCGGACTATACTCAGTTGCGTGTTTTTAGTTCTGCTTGTTATACACATCGTGTGCATCGCGACAAAGACAAGTTCGGAAAAAAAAGTCGTTTGTGTATTTTTTATGGGTTACCCATTTGGAAAGAAAGGCTGGAAAGTATATGATGTTGAACGTAATGAGTTCCTTGTGTCTCACGATGTTGTTTTTCGCGAAGATGCTTTCCCTTTCACGGAGACTTCTTCTTCTTCGTCTCCGCCTCTTCCGCCGAGACAAGGTTTTTGTGATGAGGATTGGGTGATTTCACCGTCGCCCGTTGATAGGGGGAGTTCTCCAATTTCGGCAGTTCCGCCTAGTAATGATCCCTCAGTTGTCGACACTCATGATGCACTTACTCCTGATATATCTCAAGCCGAGACTTCTCCAAGTTCTGAAACAGTCTCCTAAGCTAGAGGTAGCCGACACTTCCGAAAACGTGTCTCCGTCAGAGGTCATACTTGGCCGGGGACAAAGGGAACGTCTCCCTTCTGTCCGTCTCAAAGATTTTGTAACCTACAATACAGTTTGCACTCCGCATACCCATCACGCTCATCCCAACTCCACATCAGTTTCCTCTTCGGTCCAAGGTAACACTCTATATCCCTTGACAAATTATGTTTCCGATAACAACTTCTCTCCACAGCATAAAGCTTATTTGGCCGCCATCACAAATTCTGCTGAGCCTAAACACTTTAAGGAGGCTGTGCAAATCAAAGTGTGGAATGACGTTATGACTACGGAAGTCGTTTCTTTGGAACACAAACAAACGTGGGATATTTGTGATTTGCCGTCTAATAAAGTTGCTCTTGGAAGTCAATGGGTTTACAAGACTAAGTATAAGGCGGATGGAACGGTGGAGAGGTACAAAGCGCGTCTTGTAGTACAAGGCAATAATCAGATCGAAGGCGAGGATTATGACGAGACTTTTTCTCCTGTTGTTAAGCTTACTACGGTTCGTACTCTCCTCCGTCTTGTTGCTGCTCATAATTGGGAAGTATATCAAATGGATGTAAACAATGCTTTTCTTCATGGAGATCTTGAAGAGGAAGTCTATATGAAGCTTCCACCAGGTTTTCGTCACACGCATCCTACTAAGGTTTGTCGTTTACGTAAGTCTTTGTATGGACTGAAACAGGTGCCAAGATGTTGGTTTAAAAAGCTTTCGGATGCTTTACTTAAGTTTGGGTTTGTTCAAGCGTATGATGATTACTCACTTTTCTCATACAATTTCAAGGGCATCGAGTTGCGTGTGTTGATATACGTTGACGATCTTATCATTACTGGAAATAATGGTTACATGATTCAAAAGTTTAAAGACTACTTGAGCAAGTGCTTCTCGATGAAAGATTTGGGCAAGTTGAAATACTTTCTTGGTATTGAAGTAAGTAGAGGACCTGAGGGATTTTTCTTGTCCCAACGAAAGTATGTATTGGATATTATTGCGGATACAGGCAACCTCGGCTCCAAACCAGCTCTAACTCCTCTTGAGCAGAAACATCAACTTGCTACTGACACTAGCCCTTTGCTTACTGATCCTACTAAGTATCGGAGGCTTGTGGGACGCTTGATTTACTTGCTTCATACGCGTCCAGAATTGTGTTTCTTGGTCCACTTGCTCTCTCAGTTTATGAAAGCACCTCGTGAGGGTCATTGGGATTCAGTGCTTCGGGTTGTTCGGTTTTTGAAGGGTTCGCCGGGTCAAGATATTTTGCTTAAGTCGGACAAGGATCTCACACTTACGGTGTATTGTGACTCCGATTGGTCTTCTTGTCTTCTGACTCGTCGCTCTCTCAGTGCATTTGTGGTCTTACTTGGTGGTTCACCCATCTCTTGGAAGACGAAGAAACAAGACACCGTATCACATTCTTCGGCTGAAGCAGAGTATCGGTCGATGTCTACTGCTTTGCGTGAAATCAAGTGGATTCGCAGTTTACTTCAAGGATTGGGTATTGATCAGTCTGTGCCAGCATGCTTCTTCTGTGACAGTAAAGCTGCAATACATATTGCTGCCAATCCCGTCTTCCATGAGCGTACCAAACATATCGAAAATGATTGTCATTCCGTTCGTGATGCAGTTCGGGATGGTTTTATTGTTACTCATCATATTCGTACGAATGACCAAATCGCTGACGTTTTAACCAAGGCTCTCGGTCGGGTTCAGTTTGAGTTTCTACTATCCAAGTTGGGCGTTCAGGACCTTCACGCTCCAACGTGAGGAAGAGTATTGGGGATATTTTCCATATCACCATTAGATTCGTATATTTGTAAATCACAAAGGAAAAGTATAATTTCCTCTTTGTGATAAGGATATTTTCCTATCTTAGATTGGTTAGTTAACGGACTCTTTCTTGTATAAATACCTTACCTTTGTTCGATGTTGTTAATAAGGCAAGGAAGTTCAATATTCAATTCTACACGAACTAAAGTCTCAGTAACAATCTTGTAAGTGTTTTACAAATTTATATAAGTAAATTCAATTATATATATATATATTATATATATATATATATATATCAAAGCATTTGGCATCTTTTTCGAATTTCTATCTTGGATCACGATCACGCAAATTAACTCATAGAAGATTACAATCGAAATCTCAAAGATATTAACAGTCGAGATCGTATCTCATGAGTATTATAATTTATTCTAGCATATTTTCGCTGGGAGAAATAAAAAGCTTCAGTTCCTTACCGATCTGCCTCGAAGTGGGGAAACAAAATCCTTTAAAAATTGAGTTGTTTGGCACGTTGCATTAATATCCGAAAATATTATTTCATTTGCAAAGAGACAACGTAGGCATATCATTTTTAGTTTATAGTATCTATATTCTATACTATTAAAAGAGGATCACTTTTTTGACACTTAAAAAGAAATCTTATGTGCCGTATTATATTACGGATTGTGCCATTGGTCATTAAACAGAAAAATTTAATTCATTAAGGGTAGTTTAAGGAGAAAAACCCGTTTTTTCCTTGCTAAAACCTGTTGCCAAACAGATTTTTATATTAATCTACATTAATAGACCGATGTAACTGAGTCGACTCAGCTGGTTAAAAAAATACGGACCTGTTGCCAAACAGACATGTAGGAAGCTTCTCAACATGGGCTGGGCCACCCTTATTATGCAATATATACCTATGTGCCACACTGATTTAAAAGTCATAAATGGACCACCATCATGAACAAAATTCAACACAAACGTATTCGACAATAATTTATTAGATTAAAACTTATTAAATAAATTGAATTATTTATTAGACTAATGACAAGTAAATAATACAACCTGCATAAGACGTGAGGTACGTATTGCAGAATATCACATAGAAAAGTGACATTTAAATACTCACAAAATATCATTCCTCATCATAATGTGTGATTAGAAAATGTATTTGAGAACGTTATATTCGACCGTGAATATCATAGTATACCAAGTCATACACGACATACACTATTGCATGCAGAATTAATTTTATACGAATCATATTAATTTTTTACCAGATCAGATTGAATGATTTTATGAGTTAACCATCTGATTAGATCCTTTCCGGTAAAATATCGCCTGTAATATAGGAATTTGAATATTTATATACAAAAACGAAACCAAATCTAAACAGTATCTATGATATTAGATCGTCACAGTAACTATCATTTAAGTTTGGTAAGATATTATAATTGTATTAAATCTTATATGATTTAAATCCAGACGGTTTGTGCCTATATATTAGGAATTAAAATATAAATAAAATCCACACATGAGTATTAAAATCATGTTTCCAAATCTAAACCGTCAATTAACTCATAGATTTTTATCAGAAATCATATTCTTTAGTATTTGCTGTTTTTTAATAATATCACTTTCCTAAAAGTATCGTGCATATCGAATCATAATATTACCTGCTCTCCGTTTTTGGAATATTAGATCGATAAAATCTTAATTTACTTAACTTCCACGTTTGTTCATCTGCTAATATCAGCTCTATAAGCACTCCAACCGTTCACTCTTCATAACACCATATTTTCATTACTTTGTCATTTATTTATTTTATTCTACTAGGAGAATGTCATCTAAACTATTGTCGCCACTGGCTGATTTGAAACCTTTTAAATCAAGCTGGCGAGTCGAGGTCAAAGTTTTGCATTCTTGGAAACAATACATCCCCTAAGCTGGAGAGTCATTCGAGCTGATATTAGCAGATGAAAAAGTGAGTTCAAATCTGATTCGTGTATAATTAATACTTTTATATGCGTATTTTAATCCCAAAGCTGACTTTTTCAGTATTGTTTTGACATTAGGGTGACAAAATTCATGCTACATGCAAAAAATCCTTCATTGCGAAGCTTGAGAAGCACCTTCCTGGATCCTTGAAATTTATCGAGAATTTCTCATTAGCTCAAACGTCTGGACAATACAGGACTTACAAATCATGTGTACAAAATGAGTTTCACGTCCTCGACCGCTATTACACGGTCTTTGAAAAAATCAGATGATTTGTTTTTATCATTGACCAGTTTTGATCAGATTTTACAGCCTACTCTCAATCATCATTTTTTGATTGGTAACTTATATGCGTCTCTCTTGCTATTTATATTTCTTCTTTATAAATATACAAACTCAAAATCTTTTCTAGCAGTAACGAGATCTATTAAATTTTGTAGATGTTATTGGTCAAGTCGTCGATATGGGCGAAATTCAAACTGTTCAGGTTGCTGGCAAAGACAGGAAAAAAGTTGAGTTTCAACTTCGCGATTCTCAGTAAGTTTTTAAGCTGATTTTTTACCTAAGATAACGTAATCGAATATTGGAGGTTATCGTGTTTTAAATTTTCCTGACTTTTGGTACAACGATGAGAGGTTGCCCTGTTGTTTGTGGAATAGATTTGCTGAACAAATACGGACTGCGTGTGATGACAGTAAGGGTGAGATGGTTATTTGCGTACTAAGGTTTACAAAAGTCAACTTCTACAAAGGTACGAAGGTTTTTAATTCTTCATGTATACTTAGGTCAAAAACGAATAACTAATCAAAAAAAAGATTAGTTAAATATCTATTATATTTTTTCAGGAGAACTTCAGATCACGAATGCATTTGAATCCTCGAAATTGCTGATTAACGCGAAGCTTCCTGAAGTTTATGAGTTTAAGAAAAAGTTAGTAACATTTAACTTAACTTAATAATTGCTTTATTTAGTTAATAATTAGTAACTAATTTGATATAAAATCTCAAATCAGCTTACCGGAAGATGGACGTGCTCTGACTATCCTTGATCCTACAGAAGTGATCTTCATACCTAGGAACAACGATATTGATTGGCATTTGCTTCCCACTAGAACCTTGCAGGATGTGAGGTCCGCACTTGACGTAAGTTTTATGGTCAATTCAGCCTAAAGATTCAAATTAATTTGATACCTATATTATATACAAAGCCTGATATCTTCTTACAAATATGTAGATTGAGAAATGCAAAGTCGTGTGTACCATATATGCTAATGATACCGACTATTCTTGGTATTATTTTGGATGTGGCAAGTGCCAGAAAAAACTCGAACAAGCGAACAATGCATTATCCAATTCCAAAAAGACCTATGCAAAACCAACTTTCTACTGTTCTGCCTGTGAGAAAACAGTAGAACACATCGAGCCAAGGTATATAACAACAATATATACAGATTCTGATGTTTGATCAAACGTATGGTTATAATTCTTCTTTCTCAATTTAGCAAACAAGGTATTTTATATAATATTACTTCGTCTTATATTATTGCTGTTATTACATTCGAGAGTCTATCCATTTGTTATGTTCACTTACATGTTCAAAGGTTTAAGCTGCATCTTTTGGTGTCAGACCGCAATGAAACTTCGAAAGTAATGTTGCTGGATACTGTTGCACAAGCAATTGTAGGAGTATCTGCGTCTCAGCTTCTTAATGGTTCGTTTGATGAGGTAGCATTCACACTTCTTATTTTGCTTCGATATTTTATGAATAAAATTGTCATATTATATTATTGAGTCACGATTTTAATTATATCAAAGCAGATTGAAGATCCTACTGATTTGCCAGAAGCTATCTCTGCTTTGGTTGGAAAAACTTATCAGTTTGAGGTTTGTATTGAGAAGGAAAACGTGTTCTATGGAGCAGAGATATACAAGTGTTCAAGGGTTAACCTAGGTGAAAACCTAATTAAGAAAGAAACTGTACTCGATCCAGGCAGCCAAATCACTAATGTTTCATCGTTTCTCTCTGGTGAAGAGGTAAGAATTAAATTAGTGGTTTTTTTTATAATATAAGTTGTTCAGATTTTAGTATTAGTAAAAATCTTCTTCGTACTCTGTTGATTCAAGTTTTTAGTTTTAAAATTATAAATATGTTTTTTTCTTTTTGTTATTGCAGGTTTCTCTTATTGATTCAAAAGGCCAAGACTCTAAGGATTTAATTAACACACCCTCTACAAAGCGCTCCTCGGATTCTGTGGAAGAGTTAGAGGACTTAACATCTACTTCGAAGAAGGTCTGCACAAGGTCAATCAAAATGGAACAACTCACGGATATTGAAAATGTCAAGTTTCCAGAAAAAAAAGAGAAGAATGAATGATGAACCATATTTATTCATGTTTAATTTAATTTTTTTTGTTGATTTACCAGTTTAATACTGGTGTGTTGCTTTCTAATTTTTCTATTATTATACTTTATTTGACAATGGAGTACCACAAGTTTTTTTAGGGCACGAATTTAGGGCACGTATTTTATTACTTTAGCATTTTCTAAATATAAAATAATATTTTCACCAGGCTGAGCCAAAAATTAATATTTGCTCAATTAATAGAAATCCATCACATCAGCATAAAAGGCTTAGGGAACGTAAATAGCTTATAAATATTGTGCGTTTTTCTTCACAGAACCTGCCAAGTCTTTAAAGAGTTGTCAAATAGGTTGTCATATATTTATTAGTAAAAAATTAAAAGCACTGAAGAGTTACGACTTTAAAGCATAACTTGGTAAATGTCAAATCTATTTGACAGTTATCCGTGACAAATTAAATCGAACCCGTTCAATTAATGAGAGCTATTGAACACAACCCTAGGCCCTTCTATAAATTGTTGAAAGCCCTTTTTTTTTACGGCCGAAAAACTTCAGTAACTTTTTTGAAAAAAATCATCAACCCTTTCAATTTTTTTTTTAAAAATGGCCAATGTTCCTGCTAATCAGCCTCCTGCCCGGGAATTTGCCAGTTTTGCTAATATTAAAACTGGGATTGTCGATGCAGTTCTCAATGTCGGTAAGTTTTTCTATACAACCCATATTTTTATACGTTTGGTGCATGTCATATTTTTTGGGAAATTCCGAAATCTTTTGATGTTTTGTTTTACAAAAATTTAGACCTCATCGGATATCTTCAATTTGGTGGGGACGTTGAAGAAGTTACTGTTCCGCCACAAGGAAGTGGTTTCATAAAAGTTGATTTTTTTATTACAAGACATCAAGTAAGTTTGATTTTTTTATCTCAAAGATTTTGGTGGGATAGTTTATTCGAAAATTTTGTATTTCCACATGTTTTTAATATTATATATAGGGGTGAAGAACTTGAATGCTGTGTTTATGGACCAATGGCACGTGAGTTCGCAACAAAAGCTATCCCATATAATGGGTCTGGGAATTTCTGTGTATTGACCGGCTGGAATGTCTTCAATGTGAATGGTAGTTTTTAAATTATTTTTTATTTTGTTTTTTGAGTAAAGGCAAATAAAAGAAAACATAACGGTCCAAAATTCTATTTATCATGTTCTGTAAGGCACCTGGCAAGTTAAGAATGAAGGAGATGCTTCTACGTTTGCATTTAATCCGGATTTGCCAGAAGTTGATCAGTACAGAGACATAATGTAGGTGTTATTATAATAGTGTATATCGATGTTAGGACTATTATTTAAAAGGTTTAAACATTCATACATCTCATTTGCAGGCTGGTCCATGAAACATTTTATGGCGGATATTTTGATACAGACGATGACGATGAACCTCCAGCAGATTCTTAAGTTTTGGTGGTGTGGCTCATTATTGTCGCTGATTTGGACCCGCTCTATCTTTTTGTGTTTTTAAGTACTTTTATCCACTGTTCTGAATAATAAATATTTAATTTAAATTCTGCTTATTTATATATTCGTTGCCTATATAGCCGTGGGTTATATTTGTATAGTCCTTTGTTTTGTTTTCTTATTTAAAAAATATGCATTTCCAATACACACTTCTGAAACGGAACAAAATTTATGGATATGAGACTAGGCCCGGTCCAAAGTTACAATGGGCACTGAGTGTAAACAATTAAAACAAAGATTTTATAAGTTACATATAAAATATAATATATTTTTTAAATGACGTTTTTTAATAAGTCTGATTAATTAATATGCACAAACAACCAACTTAGGATAATCATATAAATTCGTAATATCAAAATAAATATGGCTAGGAAAATTATATCAGACATCATTTAAAAGATGGAAGGTAATATATTTGATAACCTCATTTGTTGATAAAGATCTTAAACTTTTTAGTTATCAAAATCTTTCACAATATCTACTAAATCTTCCTATTATTTTCACAAATTCGACACCCAAAATATAGGAAAATTTTAATGGGATTTTTTTATGCTCTTCATAGAAAAACGAACTCATGTTCGTCTTCTTCAGAGTTTTTAAAGTGCAATCGGAAGACAAACAGGGTCTAAAATGAGAAATCCCATTGAAAAAGAAAACATTTCTATTTCATCCGCCACTGACCGCAACCATGTGCTACTTACTTCTATTTTTCATAGAATTTTTAAAGACCTTACCCAAAGTAGTGGTGGTAGCACTGCTAAACCACTATTTCGAAGCAGAGTTGAAGCATCAAAAGCATCTACAAACAAAAGGAAGACACAGTTTCGTAAGGGTCTATTTAATAAATAGAATATTTCTGAATTTATCCTTATCATTGAATCATATAAGTGTGCAGATATCAATTGTTTAAATACTGTTCTAGAGCATAATATGATTATATTTTTTGCATTAAAACATTGGTCTTATATATTCAGGGGCAGACAAAGAGAATTGCTCTGAAGCTCGAGCTGCTAATAAGAAACGTCTGACTTCTGGGAAGTCATGTAATTTGACCAAGTGTAACTTCTTAATCCCACATTCTTTTACCCATCTTTTAGATTTTTTTAATATTTATATTGTTTTTCTTTGTAGCCAATCAAAGCATTTTATCCGGATTAACAACTAACCAAATAAGAAATTCTAGAGAAGTAAGGAGGAAAGCTAATGTGGTTCTTAAAGATATTACAAACCTCCCGACAAGTTCATCAAGAATTAGGACCGATTTTATATCTACCAGTATGTAGACACCATTCAAGATCCACTCGAGCTGCAATCAGATGAAGAATGTTTTACTGAGTTTGTTGATCATGATTCTGAAGGTATTCTTAGTTTTATTAATTACAACCCCCAAAATATTTTATTGTGAAAATCTTATATTATTTCCAGAGGAATAAGAATATGACGTTAGCAGCCAAGAAAATTCTGAATCCGAACAAGATGAAACAAATACTCCACAAAGTAAGTTCAGAGGAACAAATACTCCAGAAAGCAAGTTGACAGAAACAAGAGAGCAAAACGCAAGAATTCTATCAATGGCCGAGATGTTTAAAAAGTCATTTTCTGACATAAAAGCTCCAAAAGTCAAAAAAGTTTCAAAGACAACGCAGGGGATTCTTGATTGTAAGTAATCCATTCTTTAATATTTATATGTATATATCTAATATTTATCTGTACTAACACATAAACTACTTCAACAGTTTACATTGATGAAGGTGATCCTACGTACACATGTAAACACTGTGGGGCTATTATGTGGTACAATGAACGTATAAATAGGAACAAGGCTGCACGTAATCCTACATTTACTCTATGTTGTTTACAAGGTCAAGTCATATTGCCCTTAATGAAGGATCCTCCAGATTTGTTGAAGAAACTACTTACTGGAATTGATACATTGAGTAGGCATTTCCAAAAAAATATTAGGGGAACGAATATGGTTTTCTCATTTACTTCTCTTGGTGGAAAAGTTATCCGGTCTATTATGAAAGGCAAGGGGCCACAAATGTTCCACCTACACGGTGAGAACTATCATCTTATTGGAGGATTAACACCAGATGAGGGGAATGATCCCAAATTCTCCCAGCTGTATATTGTTGACACGGAGAATGAGGTAGAAAACAGAGTAAAAGCTTTGAGGTATACTTTCGGATTTTTAATATTTTAATTCTAACACAAATTAGTTAAACACTATTTTAATGCATACTTTCAACTGCAGCAAATCTGATGAAGATAGAATTCGAAAGAAGAATGAGACTTTGAAGAAGGAAATAAATGAAGCCGTCGTTAAAATGTTAGATGCCTTGAATCCACATGTTCAAAAGTTCAGAACAGCCCGAGAAAGATTTGATACTAATCCAGAGAAAACATTTCACATGAGGATAGTTAGCGATCGTGCATCTGATGGAAGGACATATAATATTCCCACGGCATCTGAAGTTGCTGCACTCATTCCGGGTGATTTTGAATTAGGAATGGATAAGCGTGATATTATTCTTCAAATGAAAACTGGACGCCTTAGAAGGATTACTGAAATTCATCCTTCATATCTTGCATTTCAATATCCTCTTTTATTTCCAAATGGTGAGGATGGTTTTAGAATTGGAATCAAAAAAGGAGACACGGAAAAGACAAAGAAGGCCAAGAAGGGTTCTATATCTATGAGACAATTCTTTGCATTTCGTCTTCAGGAAAGAAAGAATGAGGGACAAACTATTATATATTCTAGGCGACTGTTTCAACAGTTTTTGGTAGACGCATTTACAATGGTAGAATCTAATCGGCTACGATATCTATGGATGAATCAGAAATCTTTACGTTCTGATTCTTATGAATCTATCAAAGAGTCAGAAAATGCTGGTATAACTGATTTGAACGAACAAGGAAATCAGTTTTTGTTACCAGCTTCTTTTGTTGGTAGTCCTAGATACATGAAGAATAACTACCTTGATGCCATGGCTATATGTAAGCATTTCAGATTTTCAGATCTTTTCATCACGTTTACCTGCAACCCGAAGTGGCCAGAGATCACTAGGTGTCTTCAGGATCGCAACTTAAAACCCGAAGATAGACCAGATATTATATGCCGGATTTTTAAAATGAAACTCGATTCTTTGATGATTGATTTAACGAAGAAGCATCTTCTTGGCAAAACTGTTTCATGTATGTTACAAACCTTTCAATATTTGTATTTCGTATATTTTGTTTTACTTATTTGGGATTAACAATGTTATTACTTTATTTAACATGCAGCAATGTACACAATTGAGTTTCAGAAAAGAGGTCTACCACATGCTCATATTTTGCTTTTCATGGAAGCTTCATCAAAATTGCCTACAACTCAAGACATAGACAATATCATTTCTGCGGAAGTTCCAGACAAAAAAGAAAATCCTGAGCTATACGAGGTAGTGAATGACATGATGATTCATGGTCCTTGCGGCGCTGCTAATATGAACTCACCATGCATGGAGAATGGAAAATGTTCAAAGTTATACCCAAAGGACTATACAGAGAAAACTTTTATTAATAAAGAAGGGTTCCCAGTATATCGAAGACGTGAACAATCACAGAGGTTTGTTGAGAAGAATGGTTTCAAGTGTGACAATAGATATGTTATACCCTACAACAGGAAACTATATATCCGGTACGGAGCACATATTAATGTGGAATGGTGCAACCAAGCTGGTTCTATTAAATATTTATTTAAGTATATTAAAAAAGGTCAGGATCGTGTAGCTGTTGTTGTTGAACCACAACAGAAAGGCGGAACAAACAATGGTAGTCACACAACAAATGGTCCTACCGTAGAAGGAAATCTTCCATCAAATACTAATGAAATTAAAGACTATTTTGACTGCAGGTTGTTAATTATAATATTTCTAACATTAGTCGTCATTTAGTTTCTAATTTTCTTTCCTCATCTAATATTGTCTTTTTGGCTTTTTTCAGATATGTTTCTGCTTGTGAGGCTACATGGAGACTTTTTAAATATCCTATTCATTATCGATCAACATCAGTGGAGAAGCTGACTTTCCATCTTCCTGGGAAACAGAACATTGTTTTATGTAAAAAGGATAAAGTTCATAAGGTGGAAGGTCGCAAGCTCATAGAGAATACGATTTTCTTAGCCTGGTTTGATTTGAATTTAGTTGATGCATTCGCTAAAACTAAAATTTATGTTCAAATCCCTAATTATTATACTTGTGATAAGAAGCTGAAAAAGTTCAATTGAGGCAAAAAGGATTCAGTGTTGGGAGAATTAATTATGCTCCCCGGAAGATTGAAGATGTTTACTATTTGCGTATTCTCCTTAATGTTGTAACTGGTCCTACCAGTTTTGATGACATTAAAACATACCAAGGAGTTCTGTATCCTGGCTACAAAGAGGCATGTTATGCCAGGGGTTTGTTAGAATCTGACCATGAGTATATTGATGATTTAGTTAGGAGAATTTTTGCCAGTTCCCCAAGCTTTCTTCGTCAGCTTTTTGTTGTCATGCTTATGTCAGATAGTTTAACTAATCCAGTGGTTGTTTGGGATCATACTTAGGAAATTCTCTCGGAAGACATTGAGTATAATCGAAGACGATATTTAGATAGCCCATGTTCGGTTTTACAAATAAGTATTGTGTTTTTTAATTAAAATTCTATATAGTATACAATGTACTTTATAAATAATCGTGATGACATTTGATTTCTATTTTGTGTCTGACAGGATTGTGCTTAAGTGATGAAGATAAAAAGAAATATGCTCTTCAGGAGATTGAGAAGATAATGAAAAGTAATGGTAGTTCATTATCTTTTTACAATAATATGCTGAAGGACTTTAGAGATGATGGTTATGTCGGCAATGTTTTGATTTTTGATGAGACGAATTATAATCGGGAAGAATTGAAAGCAAGCCATGATGAAGACATTAAAAAGCTTACCGAAGAGCAAAAGAATGTTTATGACGAGATAATTGGAGCTGTGTTACGGAAAGAAGGTGGAGTTTTCTTCGTTTATGGTTTTGGTGGTACTGGGAAGACATTTCTTTGGAGAATTCTTTCTGCCGCAATCCGATATAGAGGTGATATTGTTCTTAATGTTGCATACAGTGGTATCGCGTCTCTTTTGTTACCTGGTGGTAGAACAGCTCACAGTAGATTTGGAATACCTATAAACCCTGATGATTTTTCAACATGCCATATGACACATGGAACTGATCTAACTGAGTTAGTGAAAAAGGCAGATCTAATCATTTGGGACGAAACACCTATGATGAGCAAGCACTGTTTTGAGTCTTTAGATCGTAGCCTAAAAGATCTCTTTGGGAATAAATCTAAAAAGCTGTTTGCTGGGAAATTTGTTGTTTTTGGAGGTGACTTTAGACAGGTACTCCCTGTAATACCTGGAGCATCTAGAGCTGAGATAGTTATGGCTTCACTAAATGAATCCTATATTTGGGATAATTGCAGAGTTTTGAAACTCACCAAGAACATGCGACTTCTTTCCAACAATCTGTCTGCAAAGGAGGCAAAGGAGCTTGAAGATTTTTCTAATTGGATATTGGCCGTTGGAGATGGTAAGATTGCTGAACCAAATGATGGTGAGGCTTTAATAGAAATTCCAGAAGAATTTCTTATTACTGACTCAGACGAACCAATTGAAGCTATCAGCAAAGAAGTATATGGAGATACATCTTCCTTACAAGACGGTAATGATCCTAAGTTTTTCCAGGAAATAGCTATTCTATGTCCTACGAATGATGATGTCAATAGGATTAATGATCATATGCTGGATAAACTAAAAGGTATGTTCTTTGGTTACATTTCGTCTATTCTTCAAGTTTTAGTAATTTCAATGAATATTTGTTTTTTAGTCAATTTTTTTAAATATAACAGGAGAGGAAAGGATTTAACTTAGTGTTGATTCTATTGATCCTACCGATCGCAACTCAGCTAATGATGAAGCTCTAGGACCTGAATTTTTAAACCAAATCAAGGCATCTGGATTACCCAACCATAGTTTAAGACTAAAGATTGGTTGTCCAGTTATGTTGTTAAGGAACATTGACCCCATGGGAGGGTTAATGAATGGTACTAGACTTCAAATTACTCAGATGGCAGATTTTATGGTGGAGGCTAGAGTTATAACCGGTGAAAAGGTTGGAGTTAAAGTTTTAATACCTAGATTGTTGATAACACCATCAGATCTTCGACTACCTTTCAAGATGCGTAGAAGACAGTTACCACTTTCTGTTGCTTTTGCGATGACAATCAACAAGAGTCAAGGTCAATCACTATCTCAGGTTGGTCTATTTTTGCCTAGGCCTGTGTTTTCACACGGACAACTCTATGTCGCTATTTCTAGAGTTACATTGAAGAGAGGATTGAAAGTTCTAATCGTTGACAAAGAAGGGAAGCCACAGAAGGAAACTATGAACGTTGTGTTCAAAGAAATTTTCCAAAAGCTCAACAACCACGGAAATATAGAAGCTCATCAAAGAGAGGATTGAAAGTTCTGTTTTTTTTTATAAATATATAAAACTTCTTTCCATTTTTTTGTATTCACCATTTATAGAAGTGTTTCTCTTTTTTTAATATACTTTGACATTTCAGCATTAAAACTATAAAACACAAAAAAAAAATGCCAAGATTCCATTCCACAAGTTTTTTTTTAATTTTATGATTTTTATTTTTTTATCGAAGAACTCACGGATATTGAAAAAGTCAAGTTTCCAGTAAGAATTGTAATTGATTCTTCCGAATTGTAAAATACAAATATTTAGTTTCTTATTCCTTGACAATTTCCAAAGTGGAATACTGTCAATTGGAAACCGTATTAAATTTTTATGCAAAGCATAGATATGGTTAGGTCGCATTTAAGTATACCATTTATACATTTTTAAATAAAAAATCCAAAAATGGTAATTGATTTTTACGATGTTATAAAATTTATTACCACTACGCGTGAATATAGATAATCGTGTGAGTTTAAACAAAAGATTTGATGTGATTGTTAATTAATTCTAACCAACTCTTTGTTCGACTTTTATTTCGGTTTATTTAAACCCATCTTAATTTTTTTTCACATTAGTAACCACAACAGAAAAAATAAAGGAACAGAAGAGGCCATTCACTTTATCAATATGGCTGACCTAGATTGCCTCGAGAAACTTGATACCTCAAAGCTTGGCTGGAGAATCGTTGTGAAGATTCAAAAGTTATGGAAGATGGCTATGTTTGCTGGTAATGATATCGAGATGGTTTTGTGTGACGATAAGGTTAGTATTATTTTTATGTCTCCTTAAGAGTTGATATTCTTTTGAGATGGTTTTGAGTTAAATTTTTAATTTTTTTTATTCCTCGATAAGGGCATGCAAATATCTGCCACCGTAAGATCGGATTTACTGAATGTTTATGAACTTAGTCTGAGAGAAGGTGATTGGGTGGAAATCTGGGGATTAAAATTACTCGAAGCATCTGGATCTCTTCGAACTACTTCTAATGAGTATCGGATTGAGTTTTGTTCGTTGACTGTTGTGAGACCTGCTAGGCCTAGATCGAACAATCTCTTTCTCAACTGTGCAAATTTTATCAATATCGCTACGCGGTCCTTTGATCATGATTTTCTAATCAGTAAGTTTCTTTATTTAAATTTGTAAAATATAACTATTTGTTACAATTAGTTAAACCGTATATTTTAAACAAATAATTTGAAACTTAAACTTTTTACATATTAGATGTAATGGGATCTGTGATAGTTATGGGAGAGTTTCGTGATGTGTCCAACGATCATTACGAAGAAGATCTTGCTTCTGTTCGTTTCGAACTTATGGACTTTAGGTACTTATCTACAAATCTTACTTTTCGTTAAATATTTTTTTTGTTTAATATTTTTGATATTTTCTGCTATATACCTTCAGGAGAGACTTTGTTATTGTCTGTATTGCCCGTTGTAAGCTTGCTAGGGATATTCGTGATGGATACATTTAGGTTCTAAACAAGCCAGTTGTATGTGTTCTTCGTTTATGGAAAGCTACTGACGGTCAAGGTAATATTTTATCATTATTAAAAAATTCGTTTGGACTTAAAACTTTCAGTATATAGCTTGAATGTTTGTAGTGAGTAATATCTATGTTATTATTTTTGTAGGAGAAGACGAAGGCTCTATTGTTCTTCAAAACATAGATGGTTGCTCGGATTTCATGTATGACCCAGTTGATCCTCGTGTTGAAGAGTTTAAGTCTGAGTGAGTATATGTTTTGATAAAATTCAACATGCATTATGTTATCATTTTGTAAAATAACTAAACATGTTTATATTTTACAATAATATTCCAGGTTTATGAATGGTGGTCAGTGAGGGAATCCAGAGTGGAATCAGAAGAACACATATGTTTAAAACTTTATCTCTTAAGTTATTATTTTTTCATAACCTTATCACTTTGGGAATATTTTCAGCACTTAATATCCTGCTTTGTTGAACTATTTACATTTCTGTTTTTAAGAACAATATCGTATGTTATGATCGTTTGACTTTTTTATATTCCAGTTTTATTTATTAAATAATCTTATCGTAATGTTGATTATAATTCAGATTGTTACTATATTATGTTTAAATTTTTGATTGTTTGAGATATTAAAAACTTAAATATTTGTATTATATTTATATGCCTAATATTTCTTAACCGTTTTTAGGCAACCGATAATTATGGTAAAGAATATATACTCTATATTTTGATCACTTGATCACAATTTTATTTAAGAACTTATAATCTGTATATTAGGTTTTGTATTATAGTTGGTTACGTTATTGATATTCCACTATTAAAACTATAAAAGACAACAATAAAAATTTCAGACCCGATTCCACAATTTTTACAAATTTTTGTGATTTTTACAAAAGTACTTTGTCCGCGCTCACTCGCGGGTGCTGACTCTAGTATAAAAGTTAAAAACAAAACCTTTACCATAAAACTATCGTTGACTGGAAAGAAAAAGGTAAAATAAAACAAAGTATTAAAATTATTTATCATTGACTGGAAGAGAAACAAACGTTTTTAGAGGACCCGAAACAGAATATGAAAGCATTCTTCCAGCGGGTCTGGCATGTTGTAGCGCCCGAAAGAGTGAAGGTTTTCCTTTGGCTTGTTGCAAATCAAGCAATAATGACAAACACATAACGATGGAGACGACACCTTTGTGACACGAGTGTATGTCAAGTGTGTCGAGGAGGTGAAGAGACTATACTACATGTATTAAGGGACTGTCCAGCCATGATGGGAATCTGGTCACGCATTATACCGGGGAGAAGAAGGAGGGACTTCTTCACTCAATCATTACTCGAGTGGTTATATACGAATTTAAGGGAGGATACAGATATGGGAGGTGTACCCTGGTCCACAGTCTTTGCGATGGCAGTGTGGTGGGGATGGAAGTGGCGCTGTGGACTATTAGTAAATGATGTGATCGAGTTCGATTCGTAAAGGACCTCGCACAGGAAGTAACGAATGCCAATGCCAAAATCAGAAGCCAAGCTAACGCGGGTACCAGAGTGGAGCGACTAATTTCTTGGACTCCTCCGGCAAGGGGTTGGATGAAACTGAGCACAGATGGTGCTTCGAGAGAAAACCCGGGACTGGCGGCAGCGGGTGGGGTAATTAGAGATGAGGAGGGACAATGGTGTAGTGGCTTCTCTCTTAATTGGTGTATGTTCAGCACCATTAGCGGAGTTGTGGGGAGTGTACTATGGTCTATATATCGCTTGGGAGCGTCGAGTGAATCGGTTGGAGATTGAAGTGGATTCAAAAGTAGTGGTCGAGTTTTTGACGACGGGAATTAAGGATGAACACCCGCTGTCATTCCTAGTACATTTGTGCTATGCCTTCTTATCAAGGGACTGGATAGTCCGTATTACTCACATGTATAGGGAAGCTAATCGTCTAGCAGATGGATTAGCAAACTATGCTTATTCTTTACCGTTTGGTTTTCATTTTTTTGAAGTCCCACCTGAGGATGTTGTCTTAGTGTTGGAAGAGGACATGAATGGTACTACACATGCTCGATCTGTGAGAGTGTAGGTTTTTTTATTTATTCTAATAGAATGATGGAGACAATTGTCTCCATTCCATGACCAAAAAAAAAAAACATTTTTGGAACTCATTTTGTTGTTATTTTTTTTAATGTCTTCAGAATTTTGTGTTTACTACTCTTTCTGATAGTTTACAGTTTTGAACTCATTGTATTTTGCATACTTTCGAATTTAATTTCATATATATGGTGAGTTTGGTGTTAAGTTTTATTATAAGTTTTCGGGATTTCGGGTAATTCGGATCCAATCATAACCCGAATTATTTTTGGTTTAGTAATGATTCTTATTTCAAATAAAAGAACCGATCCAGATCCAAGAGGATCCGAACCGAAAAAAATTTAGGGTCCTTTATGGGTTCAAAACAACCATACCCAAAAAACCAAAAGTCAATAAAACCCGACCAAACTCGAACCATGGACTCGAATGCCCAAATCGACCTTCTACAAAGAAGGGCAATATGACAATTTATGGTCTTCTGATTAGTTAGAAAGAAGACATTAAATTCAAAATGGATACATACAAATCAAAATTTTGGCAATGTAGCAAAAGCTCTACAGTCAAAGTTTAATACATTTGGGTAATATGTATTGATTTGTTATTATCTCTTCATCTAAACAAATTCTTTTTTTGTCGCTTATCAAACTATTTTATTACAAATTATGAGGACAATTACAAAAACAATTTATGTGTTCTACCAAAGATCCACGACAACGCCCACGACAAACAGTTTTGCTTGCACCACGTTGGAGACTTTCCTGTAAGTTTACTTTCATTAATCTGCATAAATAACATTCTTTGGTAATTGAACTCCAGTCTTCCTAGTGTAGAAATTATATGCTCAAATTTACCCTAGAGCTACTCTCTCAAATTAAGAGATCAGTCGCAATACTTAGGGATCGAATCCACAGGAAATTAGATTGTCACACTGCAGAATTTCAATTTCGAATCAAGGTAAGAGAAAACTTCAAAGTAAAAACAGCAAGCAATTAAAAACTTAGTAAATTCATGAGACAAAACGCTAGGTTCAGAGAAATTCTCAGGTGAATCCGAATTGCAGATCTAGACAGAATGTTAAAAATTTATTAAGCATTGTTTTTGAACTTGAAACACTAATGTAAAATCAATCAACTCTCGCTGCAGAGATTATCTATGTCTAAACCATAGACTCCCAAATCTCTTTGCAAATTCTAACAAACAAGCATTAAGTGTAGGTTCAATTGTTCACAAGATCCTAAACCAAATCTATTTGCAGATAGGAATCTTGCTCATCTAAGATTAGTTCATGCAATTAATCACACTCTCGTGTCTACCAATTAACCTAAGATCAAATTCTAAGTCGCGAAACTAGAATAAGCATTAATCACAAATCCAGATGAAGAACTCTAATGATTTTATTCTAACAATTCAATTCAACCAATTCAACCAATTCATCAATCACCTTTGAAAAATCCTAAACCTAACAAGCAAATTACTCAGACATGATCAATGAAACATAAATTATTATTTGAATAGAAAGCATAAAAGAAATCAATAGAAGAAATAAGGGAGTTCCAAATCTGCTCTAAAGGAGTCTGATTTTTCTCCAAAAACTAAAACTTCTAAGATCCTTAAATTATGAGATAATGCCTAAACAATGGCTCTGAAAACTATATATAAGGGTTAAAACACGAGTGGTGACACTTTTGTAAATAAAGAAAACTTCTGGGCAATTTCATTTTCTTCAAAATCTTGTAAAAGTCGCGAACATCTTCGGTCTTTGATGGGTGTCTTGGGATTTACCATTGTAGGCTTTTCTGCAATTGAGCTACTAGTTCTTTTTATATTCCAACAAATTTGCAGTACAATTTGCATTCAAATTAAAAAATTAATAAAACAACATGTCTAATAAAAAAAATACAAAATTTGAAATCAATCACGGTTATAGATGCATAAATACACAACATCAATTAGACATTCAATCGAATAAATAAAATTATTTTGGTGTAGGTTTTATCGTTATTATATTTCTTTAATAAATAAAAGCACGATAGAAGCGTACTTGAAAATACGGCATAAAGAAAATTGTGAGATGAGGAAGAAAAAAAATAGATGATAAAGGAGAGGAAAAATATGGTCGGGGTTAGAAGAACATGAAAAGAAACAAATCCAAAATAATGGAAGTTGTCGATGGTGAGAGGAGGGGAGCTCAAAGATCAAGTTAGAAAAACACTTAAGTTAGTTTACCTTATGTTTTCTGCATATTAACATATTATCAATTTTAAAATTAATAAAAATTACATTCAAATTTATATTATAGTCAAATAAGTAATTCTTTTCAAATATCAATTTAAAATTAACAAAAATCTCTAATCGGTAAAACGAAATTTTATAATTAATAAAATTAACAAATTTCTCCAACTTCAGCAATAACAACAAATTTAAATATACGCGCGCGGGATAGTCACTAGAGACTAGAGAGAAATGGAGATGATGTTTATTAACCCATGCTTACTATTTGTTGGACGAAACAGAATGTAAAAAGGGTTACAAATTAAAACAGAGACAATTCGGAATCGGTTTTAAGAGTGTTTATACTAACAACTCTTGTTTATTTGTAGGACAAGACGTAAAAAAAGATACAAACTTTAGGATTACCATAGTAACGAGAGAGACTCATGAAAGACTTGGGGAACATAGTTTCACTCGGTAGCTTGACTAAGAAGAGACGTAAAACCTCTAATCTTACAAGTGAATACGACGCACATCATTTTCTCTTTCTGATGCTCCTCCGTGATGCTTATTGAAACATAATATGCAAACTAAGGTATTCAAAATGAAAAAAGAAAAAAGGTGTCGTTAGATCATAAGAAAAAACCAACCATATGGAGGTTTGAAATGCAGAGATCTTGGAATTCATCTTAAATTAATGTTAATGTAAAGAAAAACTTACAGCTTTTAGTTCTCTTTTAGTGAATATGTTAGGTAAAGTAAGCACAATGGGGCCAGGTGCAACAGGGCATGCCGTTACATCACAGAGGGAGTAACTTTTTGTAGAGACAGGTAACATGGGTATGGAAAGGCCGAGATTTACAGTTACTCCATCAGGGATGTCTATGCCTGTTCAAACCAAGATTTTTTTTTCAATCAACTTAAAAGTATATTGGGAAAACTATCTTGAAAATGTGGAAAAAAATCATCAAGAAAAACTAAAATGGAATTACAACACTTACCTGTATAACCAGTTATCGTAACATTTCCATTAGTCTTACGGTTAACCGGGTCTGGGGAGATCTCCACAGTCTTGACCGCAACAGGATACAGATGACCAGCTATCCCAAAAAAGAAAAAAAAAAATTATAAGCCTTGATTATTCTTTCTTTAACCTCCTGAAATCAAAGTAATTTTTTTGGTCTTTTTTTCTTCTATCAACGGAAAAAGCCAGAAATTTACAACAACAACAACAACAAAAAAAAAAAGGAAAGAAGGAGAATTATAACATTAACAAAATGCTGCCCTTTTTTTCAAAAAAAAAAAAACAACATTAACAAAATACTTACTATCGCAATTTTGGAATGTGGTTTTGCTCAAAGCAGGTGAAAAAAAGAGTGACACAAGGAGAAGAAGCAAAGGCTGGGCGTGAGATATCGCCATGGATATATTAGCTTCTCTATCGACCTTGTTGAGTAGAGAGAGATATTTTGTTTTACTGTTTGTAGTACGTGTTATGCCTACATGCCTGCCTTCTATTTTATAGTCGGTAGATCATAAGATTTTGCTACTCAAAATATCCCCATATTATTATTATAATCTCCCACGTTATACGCGAGAATATTTTAAAATTTTGCTGCAAAAAGATAGGCTTTTGCAAAAGTAACCCTTTTGACCAAAAGAATATGTTAATTTAACATTCAATATAAAATAATTAAGAAACTAACATCTTCGGATATTTATACCCTTTTCACTAAAAACAAGAATTTAACGTTTTGAGCAATATTATTGTACCGTTAACGTTTCAGATCATTAGTATTATACATAATATTATTTTAATGAAAGCGTTAATATTTTGAATAATATTAACGGATACATTAATATTTTGAGCAATGTTAACGAAGATGTTAACACTTTCAAAAAGTCGTATACGCTTAACCCATGAAAGTGTAGATCCTATACCTCTAAACAATAAACCCTAAACATCTATATTCCAAGTCGTGTACGCTTACACTCCGAAAAATAAATCTAAACTTTAAGTCGTGTACGCTTAACCCATAAAAGTGTAGACCCTACATTCCAGAACACAAATCTATACCATAAGTTGTGTATACTTAACGTTTTGAGCAATATTACTGTACCATTAACGTTTCAGATAATTAGTATTATACATAATATTATTTTAATGAAGACGTTAATGTTTTGAATAATATTAACGGATACATTAATATTTTGAGCAATATTAACGAAGATGTTAATACTTTCAAAAAGTCGTATACACTTAACCCATGAAAGTGTAGACCCTACACCTCTAAACAATAAACCCTAAACCTCTATATCCTAAGTCGTGTACGCTTACACCCCGAAAAATAAATCTAAACTTTAAGTCGTGTACGCTTAACCCATGAAAGTGTAGATCCTACATCCCAAAACACAAATCTATACCCTAAGTTGTGTACACTTAACCCATGAAAGTATAGACCCTACATTCCGGAACACAAATCTAAACCCTACTCTAAATCCTAAGCCCTAAATCTTTTTAGAAATGTTTTCAAAGTTCTAGAAACTTCATATGTTAATATAAATTTTTATGTATTAACAATTTTTATGTAAAAATTAAAAAATTAGATTTTTTGGAAAAAAAAATGAAAAACATTTTTATCTCTCTCACAATCTCTCTCTCCCTTACGCTCTCCCTTTGATTCTGATTTGGATTGAAAATCTCTCTCCCTCCCAATTTCTTTCTAACAATCAGAATTTCTGGTTTTGTACAGATTTTAAATTGATTCGGTTGATTTCAGAATTAACTGAAAGAGATTGACAAACGTAGATGAATAGTGGATTTGCCATTAGAAAAAAATTTGAAGGGTAAAATATCATTGTATAGGGCGAAAATGTTAGTTTCTTAATGAAAAATATGTGAACGTTAGATTAACATATTTTATCCAGATTCCGTGTTAGATCGTGAATTTTCTCAAAAAGATAACTATATATTTTTCTGTTTGGTTTGACAAAAGAAGTCGTGTACCACGTGTTGTGCTCATATGCAATAATCGGTGGAATATAAGATTTTGCTAAAAGTAAGGCCATGAACAACGGCGGCTCTTAGATAGGTTTCTTAGTTAATTTAGATATTAAATTAAATCAAAAATAAATAATGAATCAAGATCTGATTCTTAATTAAGATATTTAAAAATTGTTTCTTAAGACCCACGTGTCAGAATTTGTTCTTTTGGCTGATTTTGGTTTTCATTCAAAATTCAAAAAATTTATATTAAAAACCTAGTCAAAGATTTTACCATTGGAAGAAGAAAAATAATTTAGAGATTCTTAGATTAAATCAACAATAAAAAATAGTTAAAAACCTTTTTTAAGTTTTACCATTGTTCTTGGTCTAATATCCCTAAATTATACGCGAGAATCTTAACACATTGCAGTAATAAATAAAATAAAAAAATACATCTTCCGGTTTCGTCAAAAAGTTTTGAAAATCGTTAACCAATCAAACAAAATTTGACAAAAAGTTTAGATGTAATTTTGAAACCCGACATAATTTTATAATGCAAACTAAAGTCTCAGTAACAATCTTGTAAGTGTTTTACAAATTTATATAAGTAAATCCAGTGGCGGAATAAAAAAATAATTTCACCGGAGTCAAATATATAAAAATATTAAATTTATATAATATAATAAATAAATCCAATTATATATATGTATAGCATATATATCAAAGCATTTGGCATCTTTTTCGAATTTGGATCTTGGATCACGATCACGCAAGTGGATTATGTAATGTTAAGCTCGATTCCCCTTGAGTCATTGACTCATAGAAGATTACAATCGAAATCTCAAAGATATTAACAGTCGAGATCGTATCGCATGAGTATTATAATCTATTCTAGCATATTTTCATGGGAGAAACAAAATCCTTTAAAAATGGACTTGTTTGGCAGGTTGCATTAATATCCGAAAATATCATATTATATAAAAGGGTTGGTTATATCTAATATAACCCAGACTATAGATCTCTGTATATTTTCATAATATCTAACACATGATTAACCTATTTATATCCACAATATATATTGGTATAGTAAAAATACATAATATTTCTATCTCGTTTACGTTTATCCCTAAAGAAGAAAACTCTGTAGCAAATGCTATTGCTAAGAAGTTCTTATCCGACTTCACTTCTGCCTCTGCAAACTTTATGTAATTCCTCTGTTTTTATTTTATTAAAAAGCTGTTAAAAAAAAAAGTCCTTATCCGATTTCACCTGTGCCTCTACATACTATATTGTTACGAATAAATGGTATCAATGCAAAAACACAATTAATATAAGTTTCAAGTATCGAAATTTAACTTCAGGTTACGCCAAAAAAAAAACTCTGTAGCAAATGCTATTGCTAATAAGTCCTTATCCGACTTCACCTCTGCCTCTGCAAACTTTATGTAGTTCCTATGTTTTCATTTTAATGAAAAGCTGTTAGAAAAAAGGGTCCTTATCCGACTTCACTTCTAGAATGGTATTGTAAGGTACGAATAGTGATTAGTTATTGTGGTGGTTAGAGCATCAAACACATTTAATCGCCAAAGACATATAGGCGTAACCGGACCTATAGTATGATATGTATATACATGTGAAACACTCTACCGATTTTAGTGTAACCTAAGGTTTGTTTCGATACTTACAATTTATATTAATTAAGCGCGTAATATCAAATAAACAAGTCGTGTAATGTCAAGTAAATCCTGAAAAAATATTTTTTCCTATTAGCACTTCAAATCAAAATACTCGAACCAATAGGATGATATGGGCGTAACCTGAGGTTTGTTTTGATACTTGAAACTTATATTAATTGTGTTGTCGCATTGATACCATTTTTTCATAACAATATAGTATGTCTTTCATATACCAATATATATTGTTGATATAAATAAGCTAATCATGTGTTAGATAGTTTGAAAAACCCAAAATTAGGTTGACTGCGCTCAGCCCCCCCCCCCCCCCCTCCAACTCAACACGCTATACATATTCCCCCACAAACTACAAAGCTCCGCCTATTCCCCCCCCCCCACCCCTCTAAATCGTGATCTGTCTAAAACCCGATTTTGTGAATTGAACGCGATTACGATTTTTAATTGAATTTGGAGGAATAGATAGAAAAAAATTTGTTTAGGGGGAAATAGACAGAGATCTGTAATCTGAGGGGATTAGACATAGCACGTATAGTAGGGAGGCTGGCGGCAACCAATTCTATATAAAAATTAAATACAAAACCTTTACCATAAAACTATGGAATTCACCAAAAAAAACTATCGTTAACTGGAAAGAAAAAGGTAAAAAAACAACAAAGTATTAAAAGTATTTATCATTGACTGGAAGAGAAACAAACGTTTTTGGAACTCATTTTCTTGTTCATTCTTTTTTAATGTCTTTTGGATTTTGTGTTTACTACTCTTTCTGATAGTTTAAAGCTTTGAACTCATTGTATTTTGCATACTTTCGGTTTCAATTTCATATATTTGATGAGTTTGGTGTTAAGTTTTATTACAAGTTTTCGGGTTTTCGGGTAATTTGGATCCAATCCTAACCCGAATTATTTTTGGTTTTGTAATGGTTCTTATTTCAAATATAAGAACAGACCCAGACTCAAGAGGACCCAAACCGAAAAAAATCTAGGGTACTTTATGGATCTAAAACATCCATACCAAAAAAACCAAAAACCAATAAGACCCAACCCAACCCGAACCATGGACCCGAATGCCCAAAACGCCCTTCTACGAAAAGGGCAATATGATAATTTATTGTCTGCTGATTAGTTAGAAAGAAGACATTAAATACAAAATGGATACATACAAATCAAAATTTTGGCAATGTAGAAAAAGCTCTACGGTCAAAGTTTTATACATTTGGGTATATGTATTGATTTGTTATTATCTTTTCATCTAACCAAATCCTTTTTTTTGTCGCCTATCAAACTATTTTATTACAAATTATGAGGACAGTTACAAAAAACAATTTATATGTTCTACTAAGGATCCACGACAGAGCCCACGATGAACAACTTTATTTGCACCACGCTAAAATTTTTCCTGTAACCTTACTTCCATTAATCTGCATAAATCACATTCTTTGGGAATGAACTCCAGTCCTCCCGATGTAGAAACATTAATTAACCATTGGTCAAACCACTGAACTAAGTGCGCTTCCACATCCAACCATATCCTTAGAAAACTCAGATTTTGTTTGAATTTGGAAGATCAAATTTTAATTAAATACCATAAAATGAATCTAGGTAAATGATATTTGATATTTAATACCATTATAAACAGGTCTCTAAGAAGTATAATTATATATAATTTGAGAAAGATTTTTAATTAATTAAAGTTAAACTGATTGGTCTAAAAATTAAAATGATTGAAGTTTGTCTATTACTAATTTTGACTAGTGTCGGCGATGTATTATCTAAATAAAAGGTAAATAAATTATATGTGTAAATAATACTATTTTGCTTTCTGGAAGCATATTAACCAAATTAAAAAGTTCATATTTTTAGAAATTATATCTTATACAAACTAATAAGTAAAAAAGGAACTATACAAATCTCACTTTTTGTATTATTTTGTAAATAAATCCAACAATAAATGTTGTACCTCAGATTTGAATTTTTAAAAGTTATTTACTCATATATTTTCATTGGTATTAATTTGTTTAATACAACATTGATAATAGCCAAAATTATTAATCATCCATTTATTACATACACACATATTTAACTTTCTTTTTAATTCAAATTGTACGGCGCCGACATTAGTCAAAATAAAAAAGCAAAACATTATTAGTTACACTCATATTTGGCTTACTTTTCACTAGAATGATCAGCGTGGACACTAGTCAAAATTATTAGATAATTAATTGTTATTCATACACATATGTTACTTTACTTTAATTCAACAAATAAGGCGCCAACATTAGTCAAACCTAAAAAAAAAAAAAACTACTAGTTACACACATATTTAGCTTACTTTTTACTTGAATAATGCAAAATTACTAAATTTCAATTAATTAAAGTTAAATGATTGGTCTAAAAACATTAAAATGATTGAACTTTGTCTGTTAGTAATTTTGACTAGTGTCGACGCAGTATTATCTATATAAAAAGTAAATACATTATATGTGTAAGTAATACTATTTTGCTTTCTGGAAGCATATTACCCAAATTAAAAATAAATTGAATATGTGATTAAGTAATAAGTTTGTATCTAATAATTTTGACTAGTATTGGTGCCATATTATCTTAACTAAATGTAAATAAAATATGTGTATAAAATAATAATATTTTTTTTTCTAATTTTTATTAGTGTTAATGTTGTTTTATCCGAACTAAAAGTAAGTAAAATATGTATATGAATAATAATTTATTATCTAGTAATTTTGTCTAGTATCGGCGTTGTATCATCTGAAGTAAATATGAATAAAATATATGTATAAATAATAACATTTTGCTTTCTAATTTTTACTAGTGACAGTGTCGTATTATACTAATACGAATGACAATTAAGTAAAATATGTGATGAATAATAATTTGTTATTTTGTAATTTTGCCTAGTGTCAAGCGTTGTATCATATAAAATAAGATTTGTGTATAAATAATAATATTTTGCCTTTAATTTTTTACAAGTGTCAGAACCGTATTATCTGATTTAAAAGCAAGTAAAATATTTGTATGAGTAATGATTTGTTGGTAGTATTTTTATTTATTTTAGATTTGACTAATGTCAACGCCATATTAGCTGAATTAAAGTAAAGTAACATATGTGTATGAATAACAATTAACTGTGTAATAATTTTAACTAGTGTCGGCGCCGTATCATTCTAGTGAAAAGTAAGCCAAATATGAGTGTAACTAATAATGTTTTGCTTTTTTATTTGGACTAATGTCGGCGCCATACAATTTGAATTAAAAAAATATATATGTGTGTATGTAATAAATGTATGTTTAATAATGTTGGCTATTATCAGTGTTGTATTAAACAAATTAAGACGAATGGAAATATATGAGTAAATAGCTTTTAAAAATTCAAATTTGAGGTACAACAATTATTGTTGGATTTATTTACAAAATAATACAAAAAGTGAGATTTGCATAGTTCTTTTTTTATCATGTACTTAATCCGCGCTAACGCATAGGTTTTGTTTTATTTTGTGAATACTTAATATATTTTTAGATTTTCATTTTAACTATCAATATTAGTTTACATCTTTTATAATTTTTTTTTTGATGTTCTTAGTAATTCGTAGGAGAAAACATGCGATTACTTTAGTTTGCATTATAAATGACATATTTTTATACGTTTAATTTGACTATCAATCTTTTTCGCGTTTTTTTACCAATTTTTATTTTATTTTATTTTTTGTTGATCATTCTTTTAGTATTATCCGTACATTATTTTATAAACAATTTGTTTGTTCCTCATGCTCTTTTCATTTATACAAATTCATATATGAAAATATTTTTTTTAATTTTTATTTTTTTTATTAAACATTTTAACATTTGTTTTTTTTAATATATATTTTATTTATTCCAATTATTTTTCCATACATTATTTTATAAATAATTTGTTTGTTCCTCATGCTCTTTTCATTTATACATAATCTCATATTAAAATATTTTTTATTTTTTTATTTAACATTTTAAATTTTGTCTTCTTCTTATATATATTTTATTGATTCCATTTATTTTTCTGTGTTTTTAAATTTTGTCTATTTTTGTTCATTTTTTTCTTTCTTTTTTTGTTATATATTTCTTGAATCGTGATAACACTTGTTAAAAAGTCTTGCTAATTAATGTTTTTCATCATTCTATTTGTTTGACAAGCCAAAAAAACATGGCATAATTAATTTTAGAACATTGTTTTTAAGTTTAAATCTGAAATCAATTTTTGAACAAAAATATAATAATGATAGAGTCATTTTACAAGTAAATATAATAATGTTTAACATTAATATTTTTTTTACTTCAAATATAAGGTCTGGTGAAAGGTTCTTAAAGATCCATACTTACAACAGTAAAATCAGAAGGATTAATTAATTATGTGAGACAGAAGCTCCTGCTGAAAACCCCTCTTCTGATCCTTCTTGAACCTGATGATGGTGGTTGTGGTGGAGCAACATATATAACTTTCAATTTAGTCTCCTCAACTCGATGCCCCGCCTCTTTTCTAAACTGCATTGTTCATTAGAAAAAAAAACACTATTGGGTTATATAACCAGGGCCAAATTAGAAAGTGCTTAGAAAGTATTAGAATCATTATGTAAACCTCGTTAAGAATAAGGTGAATACCATCTCAGAAGTAACCTCCTCGGCTGTGGCTCCTGGTCTAGCCACTGCACATTGAAACAAGAACTTGTCTTCGCACTGCATATTAACTGGAGCTTCCTTTAGCGCTTGCATGGTCACTAGATTCGAGGCAAAAACCAAAAATAACCAAACCCATAATTAATCCCAAAACAATTAAACTCCTCATCTGGCAAACGATCCATTACGAAAGGAAAATATTAGGAGATCGTTGAGATCAACACAAGTCAAGATTAAAGATATTATGAATATCAAAAAAGATCAAAGATTATTGATATTTATATGATTTCTTTAATTTTGACTTGTGTCGATCTCATCGATGTTTGCGGATCAAGTATTAGGAGATTGATGAGATCGACACAAGTCAAGATTAAGAAAATCACAAATCATCTATACTATAAAAGATGAAGGTGGACTCTCCAGTGCTTACACATCAGCCTCTCCTCATTGGTCCACTTCAAATATTTGTTTACAAAAACTATTAAATAATACAAATAAAGATTACACAATTAACTATAATTTAAAACCATTTAATTTGCATTTATCTATGAAAAACATTATTAAAACATACACATAAAATAAATAAAAATCATATTTAATTTCAAAACATTATAAACACACATATATATATAATACAAGATTTAACTGCATATTATTAGGTTTTTGCGTGATTGTTAAATTTAAACATTTATTAAAACATAAACATAAAATAAACTAATATCATATTTAATATTAAAAAAGCATAAACATATACATATTATATAATACAATATATAAATGCATATTTTCATGTTCTTACGTGATTTAATAGGCATCTCCGAACTAACATATGAACTAACGAAGATAACAGAATTTTAATACAAGTAAAAAAACGAAATTATGAGAGAAAAATGAGAATAATAGGTAAAAATGATTTAAACAATTAAAGAAGAAAAATCAGGACTCTAAAACTATAGAACATAAAAAGATACTTAATATTTAATTGATGAAATAACCAATTATCAAAAATAGAGAGAAGAATACAACAAAAAAATAGAGAAAAGGAAAAACATAAAAAAAAGTATACAAGTTGTAGAAACATGGAAAATATAGAATCAATTAAATATATGTGGAAAGAAAACAAAACTCAAAATGGTAAATAAAAAAAGTAGAAAAATTATGTAAATAACTATTATAGTAGATATTGGAATTTGAATGAATGAAAAGAGTATGAAGAATAAGTAAATAACTATAAAATGATGTATGGAAAATAACAAATATTTAAAAAATAGAAGAAAAGATTGATAATCAAAATAAACGTATAAAACATATCATTTATAACACAAGCTAAAACAAAACATGCACAGTAACACATGTTTTCTTCTACAGATTACTAGGTCATAATAAAATTTAAAAACATATATATTAACTATTGATAGCTGAACTTCTCTCAAATGAAGGTGTCCACATGAGCAAAAATCAGCAAAACAAAAAAAAATTCTTTTTGGGCTTTCACTTAAGATTAATTTAAAAGTAAAAAACAAACATTTATTCTATAAATAAAAAAACTGTAAATTTTCTACTAAATTAAAACATGAAAATGTTATTTCGAATAAAAAACAAAGGAAATATAAAAAAAAAAGTTGAAAGGAACAAATACGGATGATAACGGAAGAACTTGCGGAGAATAGTTATCAAACTTAGAAAAACAAAAGTCAAAAAGATATATGCACAAACTAAGGTAAAATCATTCATATATACTTTATTGTGTAAAATGAAAAAGAAGTTTTTTCATGAATAAAGAAGACTAAAGTGTTTTTGTTTTTACCACACACAAAAAAAAAGACTAAGTGTTTGACAAGAAAAGGAAGACTAAAGTGTATAATCATGTAGCACGAAAATAAAATTTGATTCATACGAGGGGGGGGGGGGGGAATAATAAACTCAAGGCTATTTGTGTTTGAAAATGAGCTAGAATTTTCTACAATTTATAAAAAATAAGAAGTCATTCAATTTTAAGTGGGTAGAATGGATGGTGAATTCATTTTGTTGATCTCGATGTAAATAAGCAACATATATAGCAGGAAGTCTTTTTAACAATTAACACATCACAATTTATATTAAAAAAAATGACTTCACAATAGGTCTATATATTTTAGGCTAATAAAAAAAATTAAAACAATATTTATAATTAAAAAAAAACAAACAAAAACAACTATAAAACAATACAAAATAGCATCAAAGTAAACATAATAGTAATATAAACATATGAAATTATGAAGTACACAATTAAAGATATGTTTTTAAAGATATAGTAATATGAATACAATCATGTCCGATTAAGATAACTCCACGGGTTAATTAGCCAAACCTCTCTCCATCTAAGCTATCCACATTATCAACTTAATTGATTTAATGGGCTTTTATATATTGTATTCAATTTTGTTAATCTCGCAGGAAATAAGCGACAGAAAAAAGAGAAGCCTATTGAAAAAAATATCCAATAGATATTTACGGTGGCGCATAAGTATAAGTATAAAAGAAAGTTTTTTATAATAATTAACACATCTCAATTTATTTTTAAAAAAAAATTTCACAATTGGTCTACGTAACAATAATAAAGAAACTAAAATAATATTTAAAATTATGAAAAAAAATAGAAAAATAAACATAATAATAATATAAATATATAACATTATAAAATAAAATTATAAAGTAAAAGATAAGATTAATAGATAACTCTGCGCAATGCGCGGATTGATTTCTAGTATCAATAATCTTATAAATCTTTTTTGATATTCATAATTTTCTCATACTTGTGTCGATCTTGTTGGAAAAGTAAACTTAAAATATTGGATTAATGATAATTGGGCTAAACCCAATAATACTTGATCCAAGTTCTAAAGTTTTCTCCAGAAAAATCAACATCTCCACTTCCTTAAAAAATTCTAGAGAATTGTAGAAAATAAAATCTAAACTTTAGTCTAGCTAATTATAATAAGAAATCTCTAGATTTAGGATTAAAATATTAGATATTTTGTACTATGGAGGCTATAAATACCTCTCTCCCCTTTCATTTTGTAACTAAGTTTGCAATCAAGTTGATATAGGAAGTTGTTAAGTTAATCTAAATTGTCCCAAGTTCAAACAAAAAGTTCCCTCTTCCTAAAATTTTATTATCTCTTCTAAGTTCATAAATATTTTCTCCATCACTCATAAATTTTATTTTCCAACAAAGTGGTAGTAGAGCTAGTTGATTCTCTTGAAGCTGGCGAGTAGTAGTGTTCCCTTCCATGTTCTGCTGCTCACAAAAAAACAACTATGACAATTGGAGTCTAAGAATGAAGGCGATCCTAGGAGCTCATGATGCGTGGGAGATCGTCGAGAAAGGCTTCGCTGAACCGGGGAATGATGGTAGTCTATCTCAAGTTCAAAGGGATAGTTTAAGAGACTCAAGAAAGAGAGACAAGAAAGTTCGCTGCCTGATCCATCAAGGATTAGATGAAGATACGTTCGAGTAGGTCGCAGAAGCAAAGTCGGCCAAAGAAGCATGGGAGAAGCTTCGAACCTCTTACAAAGCAGCATAGAAAGTTAAGAAGGTACGTCATCAAACTCTAAGAGGAGAATTTGAGGCGTTACAAATGAAGGAAGGTGACCTCGTCTCCGATTACTTCTTAAGAGTTTTAGCGGTTACTAATAACCTAAAGAGAAATGGTGAGAAGTTAGATGAATTGAGAATCATGGAGAAGGTTCTTAGATCGTTGGATTCAAAATTTGAGCATATTGTCACCGTCATTGAAAAGAAAAAAGATTTGGAGACTATGACGATAGAGCAACTTCTTAGGTCATTACAAGCTTATGAATAAAAAAAGAAGAAGAAGAGAGATATTGCAGAACAAGTACGTACTCAAGATGTGAATTGATCAAACTAAAGATGAAAGCGGCTGAGGTCATCCAAGATGAGGTGGCTGTCAATTCCGAGGACGAGGTCATGGATATGGAAATGGACGAGGTTGGAGGTCCTATGAAGATAACACCAACCAAAGAAGAGAAAGCTCATCAAGAGTTCGTGGAAGAGGAACTCCAAAATCAGGGTACGATATGTCAAAACATTAAATGCTATAATTGTGGGAAGTTTGGACATTATGCTTCCGAATGCAAAGCTCCAAACAACAATAGAGTTGAAGAGAAGTCCAACTACGCTGAAGATAAAAGCCAAGAAGATTATATGTTATTAATGGCGTACAAGAAAGATGAACGAGATGAGATCCACAAGTGGTACCTTGACAGAAGTGCAAGCAATCACATGTGCAGGAAAAAGCATGTTTGTGGAACTTGATGAGTCGGTGAAAGGAGACGTGGCTTTAGGAGATGTGATAACACTCGTTTTTGTCCCATTTTTACTATTATAAGTGAGTGCTTTAATAAGCATTTCACTAAGGTTTTAATGCATAAAAGCTAGATTTCGAGCATTTGTATGTCCGAGACTTTTTCAGCTAAACTTGGCAAACCAGGGTTCAAAACGGAGCCAAGCGACATTAAGGACTATTCTTGTCTGCCAGAAGTTCGACTTCGGATCAAGACCTTCCCCCCATACGATCCTTCTCAATTTGGTCACCAAATATAAGGGAATGTCAGCTTTCAAACACGAGCGGAATGAAGGCAAACTAATGGCTGAATCTGAAGTTATGAAGCTTTTACTAAAGGCATGTCAAGCAGTCTCGCGGAAGGAGTAAAAGAAGAAATGGCGGTTTGATCAGACTAGATCTCACCGCGCCATGGGCCTCGACCACGCGGCCTAGCCACATCTCCCCGTGCCACCAGGAGTCCAAGCCATGGCAAAGCCACCCTTGGCCGCGCCACGAGCCCACACTCACCGGCCACTCCAAGTCGGAGTTCCTGAGCCCATTTTTAATCCCGTCAAGCCCAACTCATTCCCACAGCCGTCAAGACTCGGGCTAACCCTAAGAGACATCTAAGGTGCCTCCAAGATTTATAAGGCCTCTCATTTTCAGAAGCCACCACAAGTGCAACCATTTCATACTTTGTTCTTTATCATTTTATGCAATTTTCATTACTTTAGCTTTTTTATCGTTTTTGTTCTTGAACCCCTTTTATTTCTCACCCATAAATCGAAGTGTTCATTCATTTATAATGTTTATGCTTCGATTCATCATGCGTGAGTAGTTCATTTTTGTTAGGTTGAATCCCTAGGGTTTTTAGGGGGAATTTCATTAACCGTTTTTATGCTTCTATTCGTTTAAGCCGTATTATAAATATTTTTTATGCCTAAGTTTGTTTTTAATGCATGGATCTATAGTCATGAACTAGAGATTGATCCAAGGATTGATTAGAGCCGCTAACGTGTTGAATCCGATCACCGGAACCAACTTAGCCGAGCATCGCATCGTAGGGTGCAAATTGCACACCTACAGAGCGCTCGTGAGCGTTAGAACGAGTCTCGATCCATTAATGCTTTCTTGATTGCGTCGTGGGATGCGACTGCATACCTAAGGAGTAATCAACGCATAGTCGATCCTCTTATGAAATTATTTGGATCAAAATTTAGTGATTCAAGTTTAGAGTCATCGTTTTAGTCTCGTTTACTTTCAATAGATTGTTTAATCTCTTGTTAGAACCCCCTGAAAATTCCCGGATGATCTCAACGCTTGTCTCTTATCGATCTACCGCACTCTACGCACTTCAATACCGTCTTTCAATTTTGTACTTTCGTTTATGCACTTTCAATACTGCAATTTCGTTTATGCGCTTTCAATACCGCACTTTCAATACCGTAATTTCGTCTATGCACTTTTAATTACGCACTTTCAATACCTCACTTTCAATATCTCATTTTCATTATCGCACTTTCTATTGATTTCCTTTTCGCCGTTACTTTGAACTTCCATTTCGTTTAAAAAGTTAATTTTCCTTTTCTCCCGTTTCTTATAGGCTTAGGCGATAGCCAAGCCTATATAAACGCGAATAGTCTTCTCTTTTTTCATAAACCGCAAACCCCAAAAACCGTGACAAAACACACCCCTTTCTTTTGCGTCTTTGGTTGCTCTAACACATTTTTTGTTTTGCGGTAGGTCTTCCCCGTGGATCGACCCCTAAGTACTCAACGCACGCTTAGGGTTATAAATTTAACCTAGATAAGACCGAGGAAGCATAAAAAAATCGATAGCCTCCTTTAGTTCCATCAAGATGAATCATAGATGGAGGTGAAAGGTAAAAGAAATATTTTTATTCTAATGAAGAATGGAGATCATCAATTCATCTCCAATGTTTACTATATTCCAAACATGAAGACCAACATCTTCAGCCTAGGACAACTCTTAGAGAAAGGCTATAATATTCGAGTAAAGGATAATAGCCTTTCAATAGGAGATCAAGCTAACAATCTCGTTACCAAGGTGCCAATGTCAAAGAATAGAATGTTTATTCCTAACATTCAAAATGACATCGCACAATGTCTCAAGATGTGCTACAAGGAGGAGTCTTAGCTTTGGCATCTACATTATAGACATCTCAATTTTTGAGGCTTGGAGAAACTTTCTAAGAAAGAAATGGTGAGAGGATTGCCTTGCATCAATCATCCAATCAAGTTTGTGATGGGTGTTTACTTGGAAAGCAATTCAAAATGAGCTTTCCAAAGGAGTCAGAAACAAGAGCGCGGAAGCCAGTGGAACTCATACATACAGATGTTTGTGGCCCAATTAAACCAAGATCACTCGGTAAGAGTAACTACTTCCTTCTATTTATTGATGGTTTTTGAAAGAAAAATCAGAAGTGTTTGAAAACTTCAAAAAGTTCAAAGTCCATGTAGAGAAGAAAAGTGGCCTTGTGATCACAGCCATGAGATCTGATCGTGGAGAAGAGTTCATGTCCAAAGAATTTATGAAGTATTGTGAATATAATGGCATTAGAAGATAATTGATGGTGCCAAGATCCCCTCAACAAAATTGAATAGCGGAAAGAAAAAAACAGGACAATTCTTGAGATGGCGAGAAGCATATGCTCAAAAGTAAGAAACTACCAAAAGAGTTTTGGGCAGAAGCAGTTGCATGCGCAGCTTATTTATCAAAACTGATCTCCAACAAGAAGTGTTTTGGGGAAAACACCACAAAAAGCTTGGAGTGGAAGAAAGTCTGGCGTTTCACATCCAAGAGTCTTTGAAGCCTTGCTCACGCTCATGTAATGAAGCAAACTATATGATAAAAGTGAGAGATATATCTTCATTGGGTATGATGCAAACTCCAAAGGCTTGAAAAGTAAACTTGAATTTGGCTCAAGTTTAAATATTGGATTAATGATAATTAGGCTAAACACAATTATACTTTATCCAAGTTCTAAAGTGTTCTCTAGAAAAATCAACATCTCCACCTCCTTAAAAAGTTCTAGAGAATTGTAGAAAATAAAATCTAGACTTTTGTCTAGCTAATCCCCTATATATTATTTGAGAAGCATTTTTAGATAATACCCTTATTTTTAAAAAATATTTACAGTGGTGCCATTTTGCTGATGTGTCACCACCACATTCATTCTCACAAACCTTCTAAAAAAGACTTATTTCAATAAACTAATTACCTTATATGCTATTATCCATATTTAATAATTAATGTATAACAAAGAAATTTATAATTCATTTTCTGTTATGATTCATTTTCAAAAAAAAATTTATAACCAATAATTTTATACAAAATAATTAACGAAATCAAAATTTACAAATAATTTATGATATACATAAAAATATAATTTTTAATTTTTAATATAACCAAAAAGATTATAATTCATTTTCTGTTATGATCTATTTCCTAAAATTTTATACAAAATAATTAAACGAAATCGAAATTTAATATGATTTAATATTATACACATTCAATTACTATTTTGCTTAATTTTGTTTTCTCTTATCAGAAAATATTTTTTAAAAACATACTATATTATCAACATAACAGCTTATTATATAAAAAAGACTATATTAAAATATTTTACTATGGTTTAATTTTTAAATTATACAAAATTAAATAAATAATAAATTACTCACCCTGCGCAGGGCGCAGGTTATCATAAGAAAACTCTAGATTTAGGATTCAAATATTTTAGATATTTTGTACTATGAAGGTTATAAATACCTCTCTCCCCTTTCATTGATAACTAAGTTTGCAATCAAGTTTATATAAGAAGTTGCTAAGTTAATCTAACTTGTCCCAAGTTCAAACAAAAAGCTTATTCTTCCTAAAATTTCATTATCTCTTCTCAGTTCTAAAATACTTTCTCCATCACTCATAAATTTTTCTTTCCAACAGATCTCTTAATAGAAAAAGCAAGAGACATACCTGATACTTTAACAGAAGATCTTGGAAGAACAACACCAGCATTAGGCCTGACACAATACTGCTTTGGATTCGTAGTTTTAGCCTAAAAATAGACCGTTGAGAACCTACGATACACAAAATCTCTAGTATGAAGAGAAATAAAATTAAGACAATTCTAATGTATTCACCTTGAAGGCCACACAATTGCTGGTCTTGTTGGTCAAATAGAGAGAGGAAGTGATCTGTTTCTTCGGTTCAACTACATCGAAATCACAAGTCAACCAATCAACACAGTAAACTAATCAGAAACATATTCGAGGATAAATATATATAAAGCTTACAAGGGAATTGAAGGTCGACAGGATCAATGTTTAGAAGCTCGTTACTCATTCTGATGTGATATCGGTTAAATAAATCCCCGAGCCCTCTTCTGATCCTTCTTGAACCTGATGATGGTGGTTGTGGTGGAGCAACATATATAACTTTCAATTTAGTCTCCTCAACTCGATGCCCCGCCTCTTTTCTAAACTGCATTGTTCATTAGAAAAGAAACACTATTGGGTTATATAACCAGGGCCAAATTAGAAAGTGCTTAGAAAGTATCAGAATCATTCTGTAAATCTCGTTAAGAATAATGTGAATATATACCATCTCAGAAGTAACGTCCTCGGCTGTGGCTCCTGGTCTAGCCACTACACATTGAAACAAGAACTTGTCTTCGCACTGCATATTAACCGGAGCTTCCTTTAGCGCTTTCATGGTCACTAGATTCGAGGCAAAAACCAAAAGCAACCAAACCCATAATTAATCCCAAAACAATTAAACTCTTCATCTGGCAAACGATCCATTACGAAAAGAAAATATTAGGAGATCGATGAGATCCACACAAGTCAAGATTAAAGAAATTATGAATATCAAGAAAGATCAAAGATTATTGATATTTATATGATTTCTTTAATTTTGACTTGTGTCGATCTCATCGATGCTTGCGGATCAAGTATTAGGAGATTAATGAGATCGACACATGTCAAGATTAAGAAAATCACAAATATCAATAATCTTATAAATCTTTTTTGATATTCATAATTTCCTCATATTTGTGTCGATCTTGTTGAAAAGTAAACTTGAAATATTGGATTAATGATAATTGGCCTAAACCCAATAATATTTTATCCAAGTTCTAAAGTTTTCTCTAGAAAAATCAACATCTCCACCTCCTTAAAAAGTTCTAGAGAATTGTAGAAAATAAAATCTAAACTTTTGTCTAGCTAATTATAATAAGAAATCTCTTGATTTAGGATTAAAATATTTTAGATATTTTGTACTATGGAGGCTATAAATACATCTCTCCCCTTTCATTTTGTAACTAAGTTTGCAATCAAATTGATATAAGAAGTTGTTAAGTTAATCTAACTTGTCCCAAGTTCAAACAAAAAGTTCCCTTTTCCTAAAATTTCATTATCTCTTCTAAGTTCTTAAATACTTTTCCCATCACTCATAATTTTTTTTTTCCAACAAAGTGGTAGCAGGGCTAGTTGATTCTCTTAAAGATGGCAAGTAGTAGTGTTCTCTTCCATGTTCTGATGCTCACAGAAGGCAACTATGACAATTGAAATCTAAGAATGAAGGCGATCCTAGGAGCTCATGATGCGTGGGAGATCGTCAAGAAAGGCTTCATTGAACCTGAGAATGATGGTAGTCTATCTCAAGCTTAAAGGGGTAGTTTGAGACTCAAGAAAGAGAGACAAAAAGGCTCTCTGCCTGATCCATCAAGGATTATATGAAGATACGTTAATCTAACTTGTCCCAAGTTCAAACAAAAAGCTTATTTTTCCTGAAATTTCATCTCTTCTAAATTCTTAAATACTTTCTCCATCATTCATAAAATTTTCTTTCCAACAGATCTCTTAATAGAAAAAGTAAGAGACATACCTGATACTTTAACAAAAGATCTTGGAAGAATAACACCGGTATTAGGCCTGACAAAATACTGCGCTGGATTCGACGTTTTAACCTAAAAATTGACCCTTGAGAATCTAAGATACACAAAATCTCCAGTATGAAGAGAAAGAAAATTAAGACAATTCTAATGTATTCACCTTGAAGGCCACATAATTGCTGGTCTTGTTGGTCAAATAGAGAGAGCAAGTGATCTGTTTCTTCGGTTCAACTACATCGAAATCACAAGGCAACCAATCAACACAGTAAACTAATCAGAAAGATATTCTGAGGATAAATATATATAAAGCTTACAAGGGAATTGAAGGTCGACATGATCAATGGTGAGAAGCTCGTTACTCATTCAAAATAAATACCCGAGGCAAACGAAATTTCGTTCCGCTCTCGGTTTAGAGATAGAGAGAGAGGTCGTTAATCAAGAAGGGAGGAGACTTGCTGCGAAGGGAAATAGTTGTCGTTTAAAAGACTACGTCAAAATCAGTCAGCATCGAAGGAGGGATATAATTGTCACTTAAAGGAGTTATTCAAAGTCAGCGTCTCCGTATAACTGTCATTTAAAGGATAGTGTCAAAGTCAGCGTATCCGAAGAGGGGTATAATTGTCATTTAAACGAAATTATGAGAAAGTCAAATTCACCATTTAAACCAGCAAATTACATCAGCACAGAAATCAGCAAGTACGTACATTGGGCTCGATTCGAACTACAAGTTGGGCCTTATGCAAAAGACTGCTAGAGTTTGTTTATAATAAGTAAAGAAAACTCTATAACTAAGGCTATCGTAAGAAACATTTACTCAGGTTACTCGTATTCAATCGTACCCTACTCTCAGTGTGAACCAACATGGTTGCAGGATATAGTCATATAGTGAATAGCCACGATTGTTATTCTCATTTATGTAAAAGCTCTGATGAAAGTTTGTGTGGCTCATTTGGCCATTTTAATGAAAGTTCTGATGACAAGTGAAACCGTTATGATCACGATATTGTGGTCCAATGTGCCACTTTCACAACGAAGTGTTTCATATCTCGCCATCCCACATTTCAGCTAGAGATTTAATGGGGCCTTTCTCGGAGATATAAACCTCACCGCCCACGATTCTGCTCTGAGGAATCTCCGTCGAGATTCTCTGCGTCTCTTCCTCTGTCAAAGACCAATCAAATATCTTCAGATTCTCCTCTAATCTCTCTTTCTTAAAGCTCTTCACCACCATGCTCACTCCTTCCTCGTATGCCCATCTCATACTCACCTGTCAACAATATTTTATCCGTCTTTCAACCAAAATCTCCATAACAAAAACCCAAAAAACTTGCATCTCCAAAACAAAGTTTGATCATCTGGACTATGATGTCTAGTGATGTGGTTCATGGATTCTCTAATGCATAATCCAGTTCCAACTAACACAATCTGATCTGAGAAGTGGATATCATCAAAACAGTACCTGTGCCACGGTTTTTCCTTTAGCCTCAGCTATTTCTTTGAGAACATCAGACTCCATGATTTTGTGAGTACCCCAAAAGGCTCCTCTCGATCCCAACACCGAATAAGCCGTCACAACAATGCCTTTCGACTTACAAAGCTCCCTTAGCTTTCTCTGTTGCCACACTGGACTCATCTCCACCTTTTTTTCACATTCATCCATTAAAAAAAACAAATATCTCCAATTGTGTCAATCTCTTCTTGACAATTAAACCAGAGGAGTGAGAAGTGTGTGGGTTTATTACTTGATTGACGCTGGGAGGGATTTTGGCGACAGAGAGGATGTGTTGAAGCTTCTTGCAAGAGAAGTTGCTCACTCCTATACATTTTGCAAGCCCGAGTCTCTGGCACTCCTCCATCTCTGACCAAACCGCTTCGTAATCCATTGGCAGAAAATCATCTTCTTCAATGGGAAACTTGTATTTACCAGGCTTTGAGCTAACCGGCCAATGAATCAGGTAGAGATCAAGATAGTCCAGTTTCAGATTTCTGCAAAAAAACATGATGTGTCAAAAGAGATGCTTTACACAGACAAAGTTTCCAAGCTATAAGACTCTGTTTCTTTCTACATGCCTAAATATGAGCTTGAAACAGCTTCATCAAGTCTGGTTTTACTTCATTCAAACCCAGAATTATTGAAACTATATTCGAAATTGATGATCTTCAAATCAGAATGTGTTTCTCACCAAAAAAAACAGAAGAAGAAACAGATTTTGTCAGATCTTTCACTTCAATATGAGAATTTAAACATCAGATTTCTGATTTTCTCACTAACAATTAAATATTGTCCATTTTTTTCTTACACATTCCCTAAATCTCATCTGAGATCAGTTTCTTAATCGAAAGGAAAAATGAATCTTACTTCAAACTCCGTTGGATCGCCGGTACGACGAGGCCGCCGTGAGCGTCGGCGCACCAAAGCTTCGAAGTGACGAAGAGTTCGGATCGAGATCGGACTAAGCCGAGAGAAACCGCCTCCGCTAGAGCTTCGCCGAGAGGCTCCTCCGTCTGGTACCTCGGAGACGTGTCGAAGTGTCGATAGCCGAGCCTTATGGCCTCCAGCACCGTCTCTTTCAGCACCAACGGTTCCGGCGGCGGAGACGCGGCGGTTCCCAGACCTAGAACAGGCATCGGGTGATGACCGGATCCGATTGCGAGCGTGGGCCTTGTAATCGGACACATTTTGGTCAAAGAAAAGACAAAAAGTTTGCTTGAACAAACTGTACTAGTAGCCAGAGCCACCATGACTGATGTTTATGCTCATTTGATTTTAAAAATAATGCAGATCGAATCTTCATATTATATAATTCTACAAATCTTAAAATATTACATTATTTTATTTTTATTTTCACCGACATGTAACGTACTAACTTGTAACTTTGTTCAAAAACGCTTCCGAATCAACCGATTTCAAGGCGAAAAATCGTTCGGCCGTGTTTGGCCTCCGCGATTTACAATAATCGGAAAAAAAAAACGGAACTTTTGATAAAATTTGACTTTTCTTTCGTTTTAATGTTCAAAATCACTTATTATATGATGGATCTACCATTATCTGCTATAAACATGAGATAAAACAAGAAATAATTATGAAAACTATGAAAAACATGAAGAGTCGGCCAATTTAGGGTTAAGGAATCGAATCGATTTGAAGAAGAAGAAGAAAGGGGTAAATTCGTAATTGACCATTCATTAAAGTTAAAGCAAGAAAAAAAACTCAAATGAGAGTGTAGCGGTTCGAACTCATGACCTATTGAGTTTAAAATATAACACTGACCACTGCACCAAGTTATATTATTGATGAAGATCAAGAAAGATAATATAAATTATACATATATACAAAAACTCTTACAAAACGAATCCCCAAATCCCTCTGCCCGGATGGAACGCCCGATTAACACCTGAACAAGGCATGTAACCAATCACTTACAGGCATTTTTATATGATGGCTGGTCAGAAAGGGCCAACTGGGTTTTCAAAAAATTAGTTCTTGACTTTAAAATGGAAACTAATCAAAATTTTGGATTAATGCTTAAATCTACCAATTTTTTGTTCCTCTAAATATACAACAGTTTGTGCTCAAAATTAAATGAAATTTTTGTTATTAAGTCCACCAAGTTTTCAATGATTTGACATTTGGTTACTCACTTTAAAATCCAAACTAATCAAAATTTTGATTTAATTTTGGGGTACAGATGATTGTATATTTAGAGGAACAAAAATTGTTGGACTTAAGCATTACTCTAATTTTTACCATCTTGACTGATTAAAATTTAGTGAAATTAAGTAATTTTCTGAAATTTTATCATTTGAGTTAAAATAAACGAGAAAAAATAATTCCACTAAAAAATACTGAACAAATGAACAAATTTTGGAGGATAATAATCCTCTACTATTTTACAAGAGAGTTTGAGGAATGAATTGGAGGAATTCATTTCTTTATTTCACTAAATTTTATTTCACTTATTCTTATTCCATTGATTCTATTAGGGGATGTATTAGATTAGAGATTTTAGAAGATTTTTTGGTGGATTTTCATTTGAAGTAATTTAGATGGATTTTGAAGAATTTTTGGTGATTTTGGTAGGATTCAGAAAAGAAAATATTGGTGATTTAGTAAGATTTATTCTTTAAATTCCTGAGTATTTTGGATAATTTGATGTCATTTACAACTTTAATAGTGAGCCTTTTGTAAACTAGGTTATCAGTTATATCAGTTTTTCGGTTAAATTAAGATATGGTTTTTAATTTAATCTGAATTTGGTTTCATAAACAATTTTTGGTTGAACTAATCTGACTAGTTTTCAAAATATTAAGTAAGGGTTAAGTTCAAGATAAATAAAAGTCAAAAATTTAGTATGAATATTTCAGATAATTTGAGAAATAACAAAAAAAAATTAAGGAATTGTTTTAAAAAAGTATACAGATAATTTTTGTTAATTCTTATATAGATGATTTAAATACATTGTTCCATATCTGATCCAAACTTTTATTTGTTATTTGAAAAAAAAAATATTAGATAAAAATTTCAAGACGAATACAAGATTTTCATCCGAAAATAGAGAGACCTAGCTCTGCATCTGTAGGTATGTTGCATGGAAATGGAAAGGTACGTGGAAGCAGAACGTTTCGAAACGTGGAAACATCTTTTTAAAAAAATATATAAATGGAAACGTTTTGGAAACGTGTATATATATATATATATATATATGAAGTATTAAACATCTAAATTATATTATAAGTAGAATATTTGAATCAACACAATCTTATATATAATTTTACATAATTATTAAGTAATAAAAATTAAAATATGTAAGTTTAAAAATTTAGAAAAATTTCTTCATTATCAATTTCATTAGTCTCATTAACCAAAACTATCTACAATCCTAATTTATCGAAAGAACGATTTTCAAACTCAACAATACCAAAATTATTCAAATTTACCAAATCAAAATAATTATTAGCAAATTAATTATTAATTTACTATAAAGAATTAAATTGATCATTTAATCTTATTTTTATAATTATTTATTTGTTATAAAAAAAAAAAAAAATTAATTTTTATCTTATTTTCAAAATGGAAAGCGTGTTTCTAAAATGAAAACGTGTTTTCAAAGTGTTTCCAAACTGAAATTTTTAAGAAACGCGATTTTTCGTATTTCCGACGAGTTTCCGAAACGTTTCGAAAACGAGAAACGCACTTCGGACAAAGTTTCCATGTAGCATAGATCTATAGCTCTTCCCATTTTTTGTTTTAATTTTTCCTGCAAAAGAATATGGATTATGATATGGCACTAATATAATAAGTTTATAACCATTGGCCTACACCATTGTATTTGGATCTCCTTGTGTATCAACTTTGCCGGGCTTGCTAATGAAAAAAATATTTGGACGGCAAAAAAAAAAAAAAACCATTGGCCTACATACAAGCTTTAGTCAATTTAGATATTTATTTTGATTTTCAATAACACGTCACGTGTGACCCCACTTACCACCGTGTGGAAAATGCAGCCAGTCCACTTACCGCCGTCGTTTAAACTCTGCACTGCATTATTTTTCTGCAGCTTCTCTAATTCTTTTATTTGTTCTTCCCAAAAAAGTATTAAAAAAGCTTTACAAGAAAATGAGATTCCTGCGACTGCTAATGGTTTTGAGTCTCCTCCTCATAGTCAATCCAATCTCAGCCAAATTCTACACCAACGTTTCTTCCATACCACCGTTACAGTTCCTAAACGCCACGCGCAGCGCGTGGGAAACTTTCGAGAGACTCGCCGGTAGTCACGTCGGAGAAAAAGTAGACGGTATCTCCAAACTCAAACAATACTTCCGTCGTTTCGGTTACATCGCCTCCGCCGCCGCCGTCGATAATTTCACCGACGATTTCGATGAAGTGCTCCGATCGGCGATCAACACTTACCAGAAAAATTTCAACCTCAAGGTCACCGGTAAACTAGACGCGTCGACTCTCCGGCAGATCGTTAAACCGAGGTGCGGGAATCCGGATATGATCGACGGATTTTCGGAGATGAACGCCGGTAAGAAATTCCGGACGATGGAGCGGTACTCGTTTTTCCCCGGGAAGCCACGGTGGCCGAAACGGAGACGAGATCTGAGCTACGCGTTCGTGCCGGCGAACAATCTCACCGACGACGTGAAGCAAGTGTTCGCACGCGCATTCACGCGCTGGGCGGTTGTCACCCCGCTGAATTTCACGCGCTCGGAGTCACTCCTCGGCGCCGATATAGTGATCGGGTTTTTCGTCGGTGAGCACGGAGACGGAGAGCCGTTCGATGGAGCAATGGGAACACTAGCGCACGCGTCTTCTCCGCCTACTGGGATGTTTCATCTCGACGGCGATGAGGACTGGCTGGTATCCGAAAGCGAAATCAGCCGGAGGATATTGCCGGTAACGTCGGTGGTGGATCTGGAATCCGTCGCTGTTCACGAGATCGGACATCTTCTTGGGTTAGGTCACTCGTCGGTGAAAGATGCCATTATGTATCCGGCGATTTCCGGTGGAGATCGGAAAGTGGAGTTAGCTAAAGATGACATTGAAGGGATTCAGCAACTGTACGGAGGAAATCCAAACGGAGATAGTAAAACAAGCGTTGGAGCTAACTCAGCTAAGTCCGGCGTCGATCGCATCCGCCGGTGGAGAGGGTTGGTGCTTATTAGCCTATCATCGATTGCCACGTTTATATTCTTGATTTGTTTTTAGATATTGTGACAGATCTGGGCTTCATTCCCTTTATATTTTGAGGCTGAGGTCAATATTCGATTTTATCATTACTTCTAAAAGTAAATGATTCTATTTGATCTGGAAAGATAAACTTAACCGGACCGTAAATCTAAAGTTAACCGTATCACCGGATCAGACCGTTCTCTTCTTCTTCTCTCTTTTTCATATTCTGTTTGCTTGCTTCCGTGTAGCTAGAATTTTTCTTCTATCTGTATATGTGAGTGTGTATGTATTGATATGGATAATACACCAAAGAGCCACCCTTGAACGAAGATCATAGTAACCATTTTATGCAAATTAACCAATAGGCCAACATATTCTTTGGTTGAAGATCACTTACCATTAGATTTTAGTCAGTAGCTACTGCTCTTGTTTAGGACTTTTTCTCACTGATACAACTCTAGTACAACCTAACGGTAAACAATGAAACGTTGGAGAACAACTTCACGAAGAAAGAGGTGGAGATGATGTTGGAAGCAGGCAGCAGAGTGATGTGTCTACAACCATTGCTCTCTTCTGGCAGCTCTAGGGATGTGGTCTTACCCTCAAGAGACGACGGTCTAAAAGCTGGTACTGAGATTTTGGTTTAGTAAGGTCTAAAGTATAACAACATATATGCCGCATTATAGGTGAAACAAGAATCCAAAAAGCAATTATAAATAGATTGCACAACCCATGTTAACCTGAAAGTTGAACTTGCGAGCATCTAAAGTCATTACAATCACAAAAGATGAGCTAACGAATCTGCGGCGGACAAGGTACCGATCCCATCCACGGTGGAAGCACAAATTGATATAACACGACGATATCAGTAGAAGTTTCATTGCGATGACAGTCCATATACCTCTTAGAATCCTTCTTGTTTGTGCGACAACAACAACCTTCGAGGCTACTCCAATTCTCTGATTCTTGATGAACAATAAACTCTCGAGTCCTCAAGTTACCCGATACCAAACACTCGTGTTGCCGACTCCATAGATAGATGATATCAGGATCGTACGGATTCATAGCCAACGGGAAACAAAAGACATCAAATCCAATAGACGCCATGTTGATTTCTTCCCGCGACAATTGCCACCATTCACCCTCAGAGTTCTTCTTCTTGTTGTTCCTAAGCCTCCAAATCTTCAATCTTCGATACAGTATCTCTACGTACATAACATCTCCTCTTGAAGTAGTCAAGCATCTCCTAACGTATTTGTTATCCAGGACTGGCAGAGGTATAACACGACATTCATCTTCTTCATCTTCTTCATAGAAGTCATAACCTACAAGGACTCCGAATTCAGTATCAACAGATTCACTATCCCACATATACAACATCCCATCGAGATTCAACGCAGGATCATAACCAGAGACAAGATGAGAGGAGAGAATCCGCTTAAGAGTCCATAAACCCGTCTCAGAAGAATACACATACACACTCCATACTTTCATTCCCTTCTCTCCAGGTTCAACTTTATAACAAGTCCTAACAGCTTTAAAGCTCGAAACGACACCGTTCTCAACACGCGTTACCAAACCAGTGGGGCTAGATTTGTTGTTATCTGGAGGCAGAGGGATTTCGACCCATTGCTGTAAAACTGGATTACCAACGAAGGATTTGTAAAGTTTCGCCAAGTTCTTGATGCGAGTGATGAAGACCTCGATCCAAACCAATCCATTAGAAGAAGCTACATAGTAGCTAAAGGTAGGGAGATTTGGCTTTGGGTACCTTTCAAAAGGCAAGATGTAAGAAGCAAGAGATTTCGGGAGATCCCATGTCTTGCATCCATGGAAGCCAATAGCTTCTGTGATGGGATGATGAAACGTGTTTGTGAACATGAGCGACCAGGAGGAGGAGGAAGAAGAAGATGAGGAGGAGCTTCGGTGCACAGAGACGAAGAGGCGGCGGAAATACGGCGATTCGATTTCCGATTTCTATTTTTTGCACACCAATTTGAAAATCGCGATGGTTCTCAGGGGTAATCGAGCGAGTATCTCCACCAATATCGCCTCTGGTATTGTTCTTCCCATCTCCGTTTGGATTTTGGTGGTTTTCGTCAAGGGATTAGGGTTCCCTTCGCCACTGTCTGCCATACGCCTTTTCATTTTCGGTTTTGGGGTTTGAATTTAATTTTGGCGAAGAGCAGCAATTTAATTATGGGATTATCAGTTTGTATTATTTATTTTTAGATTTCCATTTTGATTATCAATTACTCTTACGTTTTTTTTTGTCATTTTTTTTATAATCTTTTAATCTTTTCCATACATTATAAACGTAATATTTATTTTTTCTTTAATCCTTACAATATTTTCATTCATATTTTTTTTTTCTTTTGATCAAAATACTATTTTCATTCATCTAAATTTTAATATTATAATAATTTTTAAGTTCTCAATTTATTATTTTAAGTTTTTATAAATCTTTTAGTGATTCTATATCCTTTTTGGATGATTTAAAATTTTGTATGTTTCTTTGTATGTATTATTCTTTTTCTCTTTTTCTTTATTCTTCTTTTTTTTTAATTTGTTATCTTTTTAATTTTTTATTAAATATTTTCAAAAAAATTTAATTTACCATTTTAACTTTTTCTTTTCATATATTTTTCATTGATTCTTTCTCCTTTTTCATGTTTTAAAATTTTATATATTTCTTTTTATCCATTCTTCTTTTTATCTTTTTTTTTTCTTTTCTCAATTTTTTCTTAATATAATTTGTTATTTTCGAAATTTTTTTATTGAATATTGTTTTGTGTTTTATAGTTTTATAGGCTGGATTTTTTTTATTGTTTGAAACTTCTTCACTTATTCAATCTCATAATTTGTTTTTTTCACTTGCATTAAAATTAAATGATTCATACTAGTTTAAAAATGAAGATTAAATCACGAAAAAGAGAAAAATAGAATGATACATTTAAAATCTTGTATCACATAATATTTATATGGTTATAATGTTTTTAAATTAAATTTAAAGTTTATTTACTTTATATTTATTTTTATAATAGTTAAAAATTTATATATAAATTTTATCTGATAAAAGTGTTTTTATCTATAAATCTTAACTATGAACTAAATTTTAACTATGAATTTACATACTATGCCAAGGGATATTGTCTCCCACTTGTGTGCTCTTCATATCTTCCAACTTCCAAGCTTAGTGCAACTGCAAATCAACCAACCGGGCAAATGGAAATAACGTGATTATTAGTTACTTCATTTTACAATACTTTGTTTGTTTCTTGCATCTTCTCCTGGCCAAATTATTATTTGTTTGTGTTTTGCTATTTATCATCTAATAAAGAATTTGACTTTTGCATGTTTTAGCCTCTTTTCAATTGTTTGTGTCAGTTGTTGAATCTGATTATTGTAGGGAGAAACAATCAGTGTCTTTGTTTGTAAAATAAGCTTCATGATAGGATAGGTCAGAGGGTCGTGATTGCCGCAACAGCACTGGAAAACGCATACCTGAGCTCAGTTGTAGCAAAAATCTTTATCTGAAATCTGAAGAGTCACATAGAAAAAAGCACCAGATCTGTGGACGTTACCTGCATCATCTGTAGATCCGATGCGGCATGGAAAGGTGACTACAAGATGGCGGGATTGGGATGGAAATTCTCCTCAGATCAGGGACGACACATCGCGCATCGGACTGAGGTTGCTTCGTATGTTAGATCCCCTCTGATGGCGGAAGCGCTTGCGATCAGAGCGGCAATGGAGGATGCTCTAGAGCGAGGCTTCACAAAACGATTGGAATCTGATTCGGCTCAGGTGATAAGAGCTTTGACATCGGAGGAAAGGTTCTCCGAGTTGCATGGTGTGGCTTCGGATATCGAAGCTCTATCCAAATGTTTTGAGGTTTTGAGCTTTTGGACAATTAACCGTGATCAGAACACTGTAGCGGATGGGCTTGCTAAACAGGCTTTAAGCTTGTTGGGCCCTTTACCAAACTGAATCTTTTATAATGAAATTTGGACCAAAAAAAAAAAATCTGAAGTGAAGAACCGTAGCTTTTAATTTCGAGTAATTTCGTGTCTGAAATCAATTTGGGGATTTTTTGAAACTACTCGTGTCGTTTTTTGGCATGATTTAACGATGATTAAACAAGTATTAACGATACTGTTAACAGAAATGTTTATACATTAAAGAAACGTTACTTGGGGATTTTTGTTATTACATGTTTTAGTTGAGGAGTTTTTACACGAACTATCTTTAATTAAGGGATTTTAGCATTAAAACCCCTATCATCAACAACGGCTCCGATTGGTGACATGTAATTTTAAAGTCGAGTTACGGTTGATGTTATAATTCGAGTTAAGTTGCAGTAAAATTATGTGGTAAAAACAGTAGATTTATGTGGTAAGTTTGATGTAGAAATCTGAGTTAACATTTTTGTTAAAATAGATGACTGATAACTTTTTTGATGTATAAGTTGCAGTATGTATTATTTAAAATATAATTAAATAAAAATAATAGTAATGATAATATTTATTATAAATTAGAATGATAAAAACGATTAAAAATTAATATTAACTTAAAATTCATGAAACTAAAAAAAAATATTTTTGATAATAAAAAAAAAAAACTTAATTTGCATGCCAAATCAGATTTGCAATCTCGTCTCGTATGTTATTCATATATTGGCCATCAGTTGTTGTCTCTTCTTCTTCGAGCCTGTTAAGCTCTTCTTCTTCAAATCGCCGCCTACGATTATCTCGACTACTGGTATCCTCTTCAAAATCAGCATCTGGAATTTTGTAAAGTCTTACAAAATTGTGGAGAACCATAGTAGCATGCACAATTCTATTTTGTGTCTTGACGTCGTACCGAGGCAAATTGTCTAAGATCCTCCATTTCTTCTTCCAAACTCCAAATGTTCGTTCAATTACTGAACGAAGTGATGCGTGCCACCTATTATACAATTCTTTTTTGTTTCTAGGAGGACCATCATCAAATTCTGAAAGATGATATCTGATATTTTCTCTACTGTTTCCTCTATATGGAGCTAGAAATCCTCGCTTGTTCGCATATCCAGAATCAACAAGATAGTATTTACCCATAGGAGGTTTAGGGAATAAAGGATCTCCATCTATTGCATACTGTAACACTAACGAATCATGTGTAGACCCAGATGCGCCTAGCCATGCATACTTGAAGACCATGTTTATATCACATATGCCCATTATGTTTAGGCTTGTTTGTCCATGCCTATCCCAATACCCAACCGCATCAGAACCTCCAACTTTTACCCTGACATGCGTCCCGTCAAGTGCCCCAACAAATCCACTAAAAAAATTCCAATATTTTGAATCTCGTAACTTACGTGGATAATGCTGGAGTGACGCTATTGTTGGAGTTTTTAAGTACTCACATGCAAGACTCTCCACTGCATTTAATACCGCGTGAAACTTTCGGTAGATAGTCTCTTGGGAACGACCAAACGACAACCCAACATAGCGTTGTGTATCATTTTGTGCGCATGTAACGAGAAACATCGCCACCATCTCATCAACACTGATATGGTCGGTACTCTGTAAGTGGTGACGTTGCTCCAGTATTGTGCAGAGGTTCTGAAACGCTTCTGGATGCATCCTTAACATGTTCATGCAATGTACTGGATTATGAATCTGATTTTGGAGGTTCCGCCAACCGAGTCCCCGTTCAAACGCCATTGGTTGCTTGGAAAAATAACGTTGATAATACTCCATCAAAGGTTGTACAATCATATTCATATACTCTTCGTCTTCCAGTTCGTACAACTCTAGCAACTCTTCTTCTGTAAGATTTTCTAAACCCCGAAAATACAATTCATTTAATCGTATGACCTGTAAATAAAAAAGACATTAAAAATTGATTAGAGGATATTTAAAAATCATAAAATATATAACCAATAAAGAAAAAGCACTAATTTATTAGTTGGAAACAAAGAAAAAATCTAATTTATTAGCTAGAATCAAAGAAAAAAAAAACAAAAAAGCATAAACCTTAAAATATTGCACTTAAAACAAATAAAAACTAAAATAATTAATCTTCAAGATTAATCGTCGTTTGGCTCGTTCCTCCAACTTCACCTAGTTTTCCACCATCACGTTTATATCCCACTTCCTGTAATAATGACATTAGTTCTGTATGGGATGGAACACCAAATTCCCTATGATTCCTCTCTTCTGTGTTTCTGATGTTTTGCTCTAGGTTGACAGTTGAAGAATCACCATTGCAACTTTGCAAAGTCTTGAAACGATTTCCACTGTAGTTTCCGTAACGATCATATCCAGTATAACCCTCCAAAAATGTGATCCTATCATCATCACTTTCATTGTAGACCAGCATTTCTCGGGCAAACGGATCCTCTTTTAGTACTTTGACACAAGCCCACCAAAAATCTGTCCATTTTGTTAGACCTTGAATTGATTGCAAGATTCCATATGCCTCTTTGTATGGTTGAGCTTCATTCTTTTCTCTACGCTCTTTTGCTTCTGCCACTTGAACACGACGAAATTCCATCATTTCTTTGAAGTGCCCACTTATCTCTGTTTCAAAACTCTTTCTCCTTCGTGGTACGTTTTTCTCCCGACTCTGTGATACATCTTTCCCTCGGTTACTTTCGTATGGAGTAACACGTGACTGTTTTCTGTTTGACCGCTTTGATGGACCAATAGGCGACATTGGCGGAGACTCTAGTGAGATGGTTTGTGACTGTAAATGAACATCACTTGTAGGAATATTGTTTGAATCATCTGCAGCAATATCCTGTGTTTCTGGAACAGATTTATCCATTGGCTCCCTCTCATCTTGTTCAACAGTCTTTGCATCTTGTATATGAGTTGAGTACATAGCTTCTGGTTTACTGCCTTGACGGCCAAATATGCGCCTCATCAGCTCCATATGTGGGATTCCGTTTTCACGAATCTGTTTTGCATATTGTATTTCCTGCAAAAAATAAATCACAAAATATATTACTTAAGCATCAGTAACCATTAGTTATAACTTATCGTAAACTAATTTAAAATTCATAATAAAAAATAATATACCTTTTCGCGGTCATCCCACCAGTCATAATCCATATAAATCATACCAGTGTTGCTGTCTGCTGACACTCCAGTGAAATTCACCAACCTCTTATACGATCCATACTTATTTCTCAAAGTGTCGTATTTACTCTTGAAAGAGTCCCAAGGAAGACTTATACCAGTTTTTTCCAAAAACCCTTTACAAATACGTTCTCTTCCAACTTCTTTCGGCAACTTTTGCTTGTATCTTATTTTGGCCAATTCAATATCGAGAAGCTCCAAGTATATCCCAATATGATCATCTTCCCAAACAATTTGTTTTTGTTTCTATAGTTTACGTCAAGAATATTAAATACTGTAACTTGCAATGTCTAATATGTTTAATATCACTTGTAATAGTTACCTTACGATGACTTCCGCCAACATCATCCTCGGCACCACCATCATTAGACATCTTCATCAAAAGAAACATAAAACAAATAATTAATAATATCATAAGAAACTCTACACTAATTATATCTTCAAAAGTATATAGCCAGATTCATAACATATTTTTAAAATGAATCAAAATTTAAGAGTAGAAAGAAGAAAGAAAAGCAGACCTTAAACTTTTTAATGGTGTTCGTGTTTGTCAACAAATTAACTAAAAGTGTTCATATATATATATACATATGTGTTAGTAATTATTAAAAAACAAAAATCAACAATTAAGATTATAGGAACAACTTTTTTGAATAATTCAAATATCTTCTACTAACTTTAAAAAAAGATTTTCTCAACAAAAATTTGTGGAAAATTAAAAATTAACAAGAAAATAAACTTAAAACAACCAAAGCCGGCCCTCCTCTCTTATTTATGATTAAAATTGAAAAAAAATTAAAAAATTCAAAAAAACCAACGTTAAAAAAAGAAGAGGAGAAAAACTAGGAGTAACTCAATCTCTAAATCATCACTTTTTCCTTGATTTAGCATTAACTTTTGAGTTAGCAATTTAACAAAGAGATAACTCAAAATTATACATCAACCATAAATCATCATAACTCAATATGAAAATCAAAAAACCTAATTTTACACTTGATTGGTAACATTTTTGAGTTAGGCTCCTAACTCAAAGAAAATCAATAGTAAATCATGTTACCAATCAAAGCCAACATCTCTCATCTTTAAGGATTCGACAATGTGCAAAAAAAGTTCAAAAAATCAAATGTAGGTAAATTTTGAACAATTTAATCCAGCTTGTTTGACCTAATTAGTTTGATTATCTTAGATTATTTCCATGTGATGGGCCTAGGCCAAGTACTTGGGCCTCAGATGAAATTTAATTTCATTTCACTATATTTCTGTATTGAACTGTAATCAATAAAAAAAAAATATATCCTATAGCATCAAGATCTCTCATCTTTAAGGATTCGACAATGTGCAAAAAAAAATTCAAAAATCAAATGTAGATAAATTTTGAACAATTTAATCCAGCTTGTTTGACCTAATCAATTTGATTACCTTAGGTTATTTCCACGTGATAGGCCTAGGCCAACATCTCTCATCTTATACGCTGCTCGTCTCCCACAATTTTCAGCGTTTAGTATAAAATCACCTTACATCATGCAATGTACCAGTAATACCAATCAAACCGAACCGAACCGAACTGGACCGGATGATTTTGACAAGGTCACTTAACGGCTTTTCGTCGCGCTTTTCATGTTTGTTTTGACCGACGAAGAGAGAGAGCATTGACCTTTTTCTTTGGTTGGGTTCATCTCACACTAGTAGCAAAGTAAAATTAGCGTGAGAGAACGTTTGTATGCCAAAAACAGAGAAAGGATTCGGTATTAGGAAGATGTATGAATCATCTCAAGTGTTTTATCTTCGGCTAATTTGGAGATTTTTTAGAATAAGCCAATAAGGGAATATCCATGTAGATTTAGTGGACTTGAAAATACCTTCTCCGTTAATCGTCATTATGGAGCGTTCCAAAGAAAACAACGTGGAGTTCAGAGTTTTTGGATGTGGAGAAAACTCTTTAAGCTGAGTTCTCTGTCGGAAACTTTTATAAGAGCGGAAGTACGAAAAAGGATTTCTACGTTTCTGTGTTTTTGGTTTGATAGTTGGTTACAGATGAGTGACATGAGTCCACTGGGAATCAAGAACAAGATTACTGGGAATCTGTAGAATTGCATTGGTATCTGAAGTCGGAAGCATTCGTGGTTGGAATATAAGACAATGTAGAGGACTGCACGTACAAGAAATGCTGTGTAAAATCATATCAACTCCTTCAGTGTTAACCCTAGAGTAAATGTAGTGTAAAGCAAAATCAATAAAAAAAATAAATTATTGTTACTACTATTTAAAGAAAATTGTAAAATGATGCCCCTAAATAAACTATATATTTTTGAGCCTAAGAGCATTCACATTGGTGAATCTCAAAAAAGAGTATCTTAACCATTTAATATAATATTTTGATATTATTTAATATATATAATTGAAATTTAACATTTAAAATAAAAAGAAGCAATTGAAAAATGACAAGCGTCCAAGAAGAGTTCTTAAATAAGAGATTTTAGAAAATTTTAAGAACTCATCTCTTATCTCTCTCCTACTTTTTGAATTTTTTTCATTTTTTTATGTTAAGATACCTTTCCAAGAACTCTCCAATGGAGATGGTCTAAAGCGATTGCTTGTTGAGCTTTAGTCCAAGGCCGGCCCTGAACTCCTCTGCCATTGCCTCGGCTGGGCTCGACACTGTTATGGAGACGTGGACATAAGTAAATCATAAAAGATTTAGTCCAAAGATTCTTTCTCTTCAAAAAAGACTTGAGATCAGATTAGAGCTAAGAAACATCGACATGCATGCAAAGTGGTTTTCTGTTTGTGCTTTGTCTTGCAGTTAAAGCTTGGAGGAGCTGAAATTGTTCTGTCCTTTTTTGCTAAGATTTATGCTCTGTTTTTAGGCTAAGATTGCTCTGTTTTTAAAATGTTGAGATTTTCAAATTTTTGTAAACCTTTTTTATAAGTAAATCATAATATATTTTTTTTAAAATTAATGTCGAACAAATTTAATAATAATAGCAATTTGAATAAATATCAATTTTAGTTGTGTTTTTTCATCATAACTTTTCCTAACTGTTATTAGTATTTGTGTCATTTCATTATTCATAAGGTACTTTTTGGTTTATAATTGTTGATTTTATGAAAAGTTGCATTTTAAAACTGAATAAATGTCAATTGTGATTGCGTCTTTTCACCATACCTCTTTTCATAACAGTTATTAGAGTTTGTGTATTTTCATAATTCATTATGTATCTTTTCGTTTATAATCATTTATATTATGGAAAATTATATCTTTTAATCTATTTCTTTTGAACTCTATAAAAAGACACAAAATTATAATAATCTTCATTATTTTTTTATATGCATGTTTAGCCAAAAAACTAATAGACTAAAATGAAAAAAAACTATATAACATGAAACAATGAAATAAATATTACTTTGAGCTGCACCAAACCAAATCAATCCTAAACCACTTTCCTCATACTTGCTACATCTCATGACAATCCCAATGATTGATCTCGGAGGACGAGTATTCGGTGACGCTATTAAGCTCAAGAACGTGATTGAAAGAATATTAAAAAAAAACGAATAGTTATGACCATTTTGAACACTACAAAAAAAATTGTTTTGATGGATTCTCCCTCTATCTCATAACTCTTCATTTTCTTTGTTTTTTTTTTAATTTATTCATAATATTTAGGAGGATTATATCTTTTTACCGTCACTTTTTGGTACTTTTGAAAAGTTGCACCATTTTATGTATTTTTTTACTTTTTCACTTCTAACTGTTTACGAAGATTTTTAGGTGTTGATTAAACACATGTCACATTGGCAACGTATCTAATTGGTTGATTGAAATTATCATTATAGTTTTAAATTTTTAATTTAGTATCATTTTTACTCGATTATGATTTATCGTTTACATGTCATATTAAATGGAATTATTTCAAAACAAAGCATTAACGGAAACAAGTTTACTGGTAAATCTAATTGGCCTTTCGACAAAATTAAGATTCTGTTTTAAAAAGAGAGAACAAAATGAAATAATATACATTCGAAAACATGGATAACAAGAAAATAACCAATCAAAATCATTATAAAAGAAACAACCTAATTTTTAACAGGTAATTAGTAACAAAAACCAAATTCCTTTTATATAGAATCTAACAGTTAATCCAGACATATTAACTCTATATAAGCAGATAAAGTGGACCAACACTTCTCATTCTGTCTTAAAACAAGCATTTATAAATACAAAGATGGCTTGCATTGGTTCTACGTTTAAGGCTTTGTGTTTGTCTCTCTTATTCGTCGCCGTTGCAAGTACTCGTCCCACCAATAGGCCAAAGGTTTTCAATGTCCAACGCTATGGTGCTAAACCTGACGGTAAAATTGATAACGCAAATGTATGTACATGACAAATATATAAACACAAAAGATAGATTTTTATTTTTCTATTTTTAACCTGTTGAGAAATCTTTGTTTAATAATGAACTTATCTCGTAATTCTTAACGCGTCTAATATTAGGCGTTCACAAATGTTTGGAGAAGCGCATGCGGAAGAATAAGTGGAAATAGTAAAATATACGTACAAAAAGGAACATTCTATCTTGGTGGTGTAGAGTTTGTAGGATCAAGCAAAAATCATATTGAATTTGTCATTGATGGAACTTTATTGGCTCCTCTAAACTCTAGAGATATTAAGAAAGACACGTGGATCAACTTTAGATACATCAATGATCTTTTTATCTCCGGTGCCGGTACACTCGATGGCCAATGGAAGCAGTCTTGGCCACTCAATGACTGCCACAAAAATACCAACTGCCCTAAACTAGCTATGGTACCATTTCTTTATCCTTTTTTCTATTGTTTTAATATGATTTTTATTTGAATTTAAACCATATTACAAAAGGCGAGATAGGAAACTTATACTATAAAAATGTAGTTCAATCATGTTTTTGTCCTAAGATTCAATTATTTGTCATACAAAACATTATTAACGTGGAAATAGTTTTGAATGAGACAATATCCACATAAAAACTAGATGATATGTTATATTCAAGCCTAGCTATTTTTGTAATAAACTTGAATATCTTCGTAGACCATGGGATTTGCATTCGTGAACAATTCAAGAATCAATGGGATTACATCACTCAACAGCAAAATGGGACACTTCAACTTCTTCTCCGTCCATCACTTAAACATTACCGGCGTTACTATAACAGCTCCCGACGATAGCCCAAACACCGACGGTATCAAGTTCGGTTTCTCTACCAACATTCACATCTCTAACACACTCATCGGTACTGGAGACGACTGTATCGGCATTCTTTTTGGAAACACTAACATGGATATATCTAACGTCAAGTGTGGTCCCGGACATGGGATTAGTGTCGGAAGCTTGGGGAAGAACAAAGACGAGAAGGATGTTCAGGCTTAACGGTAAGAGACACGGTTTTTAACGGCACAAGCGATGGTATTCAGATCAAGACCTGGGAATCTTCGGCTTCGAAGATCATCGTTTCTAACTTTGTGTTCGAGAATATTCAGATGATTAATGTTGGAAAACCTATCAACATCGATCAGAAGTATTGTCCTCACCCACCCTGTGAAAAGAAGGTTAGCTTTCTACACAAGACATATACGTCTATTTTTCTTTTCTTTCATCACATGAAACAAATAACTAAAGAAATAAATTTGTGTTGTCTGTTATTAATTCTTTAAGGGAGAGTCTCACGTTCAGATACAAGACCTTAAGTTAAAAAACATATATGGGACGTCGAAGAACAAAGTGGCAGGGAATCTACAATGTAGCAAGAGCTTTCCGTGCAAAAATATCGAGCTAATTGACATTAACCTAGAGCATAACGGAGTCGAGGATGGTCCTTCCACTGCGGTGTGCGAGAATGTTGACGGTTCTGCTCATGGTAAGATGGTTCCTCAGCATTGTATGGGTTGATTGGATGGTCGACACAGTAACCGTATGTTGTATTTGATATCTTCGTATTTGTATAAATGCCTCATTGGTGTATAAAACATGTATGCTTCTTCTTCTTCTTTTGTTAGTTTGTGAAAAGTTTTTGATTGGTACAATAAAGATGTAAAGACAATTTTTTTTTTGTCAATGGTTTATATTTTGTTTTGGACAACAAAACATCTTATTTTATTAATCATGCAAAAAAATATATTTCAAAAGGATATCTAGATTGGTACAGTGAGATGAATAAATTTATATCACTTACAACATGAAGAAAGATAGTCAGACGACTATCGTTACACTCCGTCTGCGTATCAAGCCGAGATCGGACGAGAATAAAGCCCATTCTACATGTCAATACTGACAACAATGAAATTTATAGTAAGATGAAAATCCGTTGACTTCTACTCCCCAAAAAGCCTGTTTGACACCTTACCCTGGGCTCCAGGAGGGGGGATGTAAGAAAAATTACAAACTTGAGAACGCTTTACCCAAGTGGTTACATGCAATCCTCATTCCCGCATTTGTTTAATAAGTAGTTCTTTTATTATGTTTAAAATAATTTTATTTGATTTTGTTTTAAATTTTTAGTTTAAAACAATTTTCATGTTTTATACATTTTTTTAATTAATTTTTTTAAAATACACAAAACTAACATCTGTGGGAAATACTTCTGTGGGAAATCCCGTCGAAAAAGATTAAGTCGGAAACTTTCCGTCGTAATGTTGTTGGAAAAGTTTCCGTCGGAATTCTGACAACTTTCTGACTAATTCTTCCGACTACAAAGTTCTCGGAAATTACTCCGACGCCAAGAATAATAACCAAGAAGCAAGATCTTTACATGTTTGGCAGCAACTCTTCATAGACCAATATTATATTAAAAAAAAAAAAACTCTTCATAGACCAAGACATTACTTTTCCATCAAGAAACTCAGATGACCCTTTGACGTGAGAGTCTTGAAAGAACAAACTAGCACTAGCAGAACCTAAACCCAAGTGCCTATATAAGAACTCAATTCATCACACAACATCTTCGTCATCAGACAACAATATAGGAGCTCTTGCAGCCAAAACCTCTGCCTTCTCCTTCTCCAGCTGAGCTTCAAGGTCTGAGCAATTCTGCTTCAAAACCTTTAACTTTTCCTCAATACCTTGCATCCGAATTTCACCATCTTTCTCTTTCGCCTTCTTTTCTTTTACTTCACCAAATTTCTTCTCCAACCAATCCAACTTAAACCCTACTTTTGTCATGTATGCCAAAGTAGTTTCTGCATCAGACAAATCATCCTCGTAGATTTGCTGAGGCGACAGGCGAAGAGTCTCAGTCAAGCTTACTAGGATATTCATGTATGCTGTCTTCAGAAGTGGGTTCTTTATACGGAACTTTGATGCAATCTCCGGATGTTTTTCAAACAAACGGTTGACCTAAGAGTGAAAAACAAGATGTGTAAAGTAAAGTAAAGTTTTCATATATCAGGAAGCTGATGAAGTTTTCATGTTTCTTAACGTTCTTACATGTGAAGGAAGAATTTGGAATCCATTGACATCTACTTTGTCAATAACTTGACGAACATCTATCTCTACAACAATTTTGACTTCTTCATTCATAAAAAATCCAGGGGTGCTTACCGAGAGTGTAAAATAGAATCCAGGAGTCTTGTGATCGAACCAATGTTGTGTTACTATAAAACCACAAAACAAATTTCATCTCATAAGTTACACATAGAAGTCGAATAAACCCATTATAGTATAATTCTTAGCAACTTGAAGTTTAACAATTGATACTAACCAACACACAAACAACCTTAACCAACATAAAGAATCATAAAATTATGAAACTTCTACTTTCTTGGCCTTTTAAAAAGAAGAGATCATAAACTAGGGAGCTCAGAAATAATCACCATGTCGTCGGTAGATCTTTTCAGAAACATGATCTAATATAGTAAGGGAAAAATTGGCCTGCCTTCTCCATCCAGGAAGAAAATATTCACAATCAGCAACTTCCAAAGTCAAGTAGTTGAGACATTTTCTCTTGGGATAGGCAATAAGACGCCTGTAAGGGAAAATAATCAGAGAGAATATATATCACATACGTATTCACCTCAATGGAAGAAAACATTAGAAAACAATTTATCTTCTTACCACTTGCAGCCACCGATAACGAATGAATCAGAATATATTATCTCCTATTGCAAAGAGGATAAATTCTTAATCAACCAAGTGAACTTCCTCTCAACTTGCTTCCCCATTGTTTTTGACACGCACAAAGCCAAATTAGTAATAATCTAACCACAATCAAGCAGGCTTTGGTCCTTGTAAGCTACAAAGCTGAAGTTGACAAACAAAACCAAACATAAAGATTAAGATTCCACTATGAAACAATTTTGTTTTTTTAACAAGCTTTAACATCTAACAAGTATTTACCCCTTAGGGTTGCGTTGAAAGAGAGAGACACAGCTTTAAAAGGCATCCAGGTTTGAAGACGAGAAAGTGAATCGCTTTGTCTTCTCATATATATATGCTCACCTGGGTTATATTAATTGTGAAGCGTTGACTTGAGTTGAGACAATTCTCATGGGCCAAATCAATTGGGCCTTACAGAGAGAATTGCACAAAAATTGGAAAAGAAGAGTGAATCCCACGTCAGCAAAAGCTGGTTCAAACCGCCTTAGAAGAAATCGTAGGCTTGCCCGGTAATCATTAGAGCAACAACAGGAAATATAAATGAATCCTATCATGAAATAATCAAATTGATGTTTATCATGATAATTATGCAACTTATTTGACATCAAAACCACCTACAACTTGATAATTATACTACTACTAACTGCATTTTTACCATAATTCCTCTGCATGTTGATACTAAACAAAACATTGGTAATTTTTTTCCAATATGATAAGGCTTATGCCTTCTTCTTCTTCTCCTCCTCTAGACCTTAACAGCTTCTTCTTTATAATCTTTTAAACCAGGAATTCGAAATAAAAGGATATAAAGAGTTTTGATCCTAATTCAGAACATAAAGTCTTTCCCAAAATTGATGGAGAGCTAGGCAGCAATACTAAAGAATCTTTCTTTTTTTCAGGAATATAGACAAGGAAAAGGAAGCGGGTCGGAAACAGTTGAGTACGTCCCTGATTGTGACTCAGTTACTCTCTCTATTGCAAAAAAAAAAAAAAAAAAAAAAAAATCATTCTGAAAGTGAAACTAAAAGAACCAATGAAGAACAACTAACAAACGGCAAGCAAACGTTGGAGAACATAAAAATAATGTGTACCATAGGGTTAATGTTTTCTTACAATCTTTTGGCCTTCTGCTTAGAAGCTTTATTAAGAAAAATAGAAAGACGGCACAAAACGTGACACATTTGCTAACTTTATCATTTAACCTTCAGTATGTCGGAAATACGAGTGGCAATGTTTTCAACCAGTGACGCTTCATCACTCCTAACAAAAGAAAACAAAATTAGTCTCAATATATAGAAACTCCATCAATATTGAAGCATTTTAGCTTAAGAAAGAAACAACAAACCAAAGTGTACAATCTTCTCCAGCCATGCTTCCTACATGTGCCAAAGCGTTTTTCCATCTCAGCTTCACCTCCTCAGTTTTCCCTTCACAGGTTTTCTTGAAAACCCTCCCAAAAGCCCCGCCCACAGTCCGTATAAGGCTCGGAGAAACCCTGTGAAAAATCGGTATCACAATCTGCCCCGCAGCTTCTTTGCATTTCAAGATTTCAACCAATTCATCTAAACACCAGCTCGAAGAAGCGTAGTTCTTGGAGAGCACCACGATCGCGATCTTCGATTCTTTAATGGCTTTCACTGATTCGGGTCCGATCGTGTGGCCTCTCTCGTTATTCTGATCACTGAACGTCGTGATTCCTTTGCTTGCAAAGCGATTGTGTAACTGACCGAGAAATCCGCTAGGAAGGTCTGGGCCGTGGAAACTCAGGTAGACATGATACCTTATTATGTCGGAGGAAGAAGAAGCCATGATGAGAGTGATGGATGTAAACGAGAGGTTGAAGAAAGATGGAGATTTGTCGGAGGAGATGGTGCTGCAGATTAGGTATTCGCCCAAGACTGTTGTATGTTTTTGTTCTCAAGTTTTCTCCACAAGTTCACCAACTAGTGCCCCTTTGTTCAACTAACATTTATAAAATTCATGTTCAACAATTAGTGCCTACTTCTTTATATTGTAGTATCCGCTTAAATTCCACCGAAAAAGAACGTTGACCCCATTCCACCTTTTTAAATGATTTTCAATGGATTTTAAATAGACAAAATATTTTCCCCTGACCAAAAGAAACATTAAAAATTAGGTTTTTTTTGTTTTTTTCTTAATTTTTATTTGAATGAAATTATATGTTTTCAATCAACATAAATGATATTCTTACCAAAAAAATTATATATCATTTGAATTTCATATAATTAAACAATATAGTATACAACGTGAAGAAATAGAGAATGCTCCTTTTTCAAAAGTTTTTCATATCCCGCTTTTAATTAACACATGCTCAATTTTCCTATTAAAGTTAGTTTCTACCTTAGATAATTGACTTTCCCAATCGTTCCTACTCTCCCAACGCAAAAATGAACCCACAACACGAAGGCCTAATGGAAGAATATTACCACAAAGGTTTGTTATTTTCTTTTCAAGCTCGTCAAGACCATCCAATGGAGGAATTTCTTTGAAGGCATAGAGACATAAGATCTCAAGAGCTTCTTCTTCAGATGGATAACCCACATGGTAGATATCATTTACCCGTCTTCACTATCTTTCTATCTTCCGCAGTAATGATAATTCGACTTCCTAAACCAAACTAAGATGGTTTCTTTAGCCAAGGCGTCTAGTTTTGTTCAAGATCATCTACATGGTCAAGAACTATATATAAGGTTTCTTTGGTCTTGGAGCCATTCTTTTATTGTGCCTAAATGATGTACCCTCATATCTCTTTTGGTTCAAAATCTCGGACAGAAGTTAGCTTTGTAAATACAACTTCGAATCATGCTTCCATAACTTCCATTGAGGTTCTTGATCAAACATTTAAGTTGAAAAATGAAAATGAACTTAGGACCTTTAATTCCAATAATCTTTACTTCACCACTATCAAGGCGTAAATACAGTTTACTTTTCTCAAATTGATGGTGTAACATTCAGTTTATTTGAAACATTAACAACAATCTTTTTGATAATCTCAGTTTCATCATCCCTAACAAAAAAAAAAGACTCTAAATTTACAGAGACACCACCATTGAAGCATTGATTAAAATAACAATTTTTACCATAAAAACACTTTCAAATTGTTAAAATCCATTATATTATAGAAAACCAGATCCTTATCAAAATCCAATGAGAAACCATAAAACTAATATCCAAATTTCAACTAGTACTAGATGGCTCCTAGTCCCTACGCCATGTGCGGACATGAAAACTTACGAATATTTTTGAATATTAAAAGCTCGTAACGTGACTTGACTATTAACATGGAAATGGATATTGGACAATTTAGGTTGAGATAACTAGAAAGACTTTCTAAGTTCTGCATAATAACCTAACCTGGATCAAGACTTCATGAGCTTGTTGTAGTGCATGTTAAGTCCAGAGGACATTCTTAGACAAGATGGTGAAGGAGCTTAAGTAAATGTATCATCTCTGGTCTGGTCTCATGAGATTCCACGAGAAGTCCGTTCTGTCCATATTCATCTTCAACAACTTAGAAGACAAGTTATATCAAAAAGTGGATATCCCTTAGCTAGAGAAAGCAGAAGGCAAGCCTTGGATCTTGAGGATGCTGAGAAAGTTCCCTAACCGTCCAAACCCATAGGGATGGTTATTGAGTTTCCTATAACTTTATGGGCGAAGTCCATAGGGACTTCTTTACCCGGTAAGCATACATAATTGTAATCTCATTGTTGTCCTACTCAACTTTTAACAGCTTCTGCTTTCTAATCTTTTAAACCAGGATTTCATAATAAAAGAATATAACGAGTTCTGATCCTAATTCAGGACATAAAGTATTTTCCCAAAATTGATAGAGAGCTAGGCAGGAATACTAAAGAAACTTTGTGAAAGGAAAGGAAGAAGAGTGTCCCTGTCATTTCGGTCCTCATTGATCTCTAGATTGCGACTCTGTTACTCTCTGTATTTCAAATTTTTTAAAATCATATGGAGTTCAAATCGATTACCTTAATAACGTTCTGAGAGTGAAACTAAAAAGAACCAATGAAGGAACAACTAATACACGGCAATCAAACGTTGGAGAACTTAAGAATATAGTGTTATTCATAGAACTAATGTTTTCTTACAACCTTTTAGCCTTGTGATCAGAAGCTTTATTAACGAAAATAGAGAGACGGGCACAAAATGCGACACATTTGGCAACTTTATCATGTAACCTTCTTCAGTCTGTCGGAAACATCACTGGCAATCCTTGCAGCCATTGCCGCTTCATCACTCCTAACAAAAGAAAACAAAACAAGTCTCAATTCATAGAGAAACTCCACCAATATTGAAGCATTGCTTAAGAAAGGTAAAAAAAGTTAATTCATTTGAGACCAAAAGAAACAACAAACCAATGTCTAAACTCTAGTCCATGCATGGTTCCTATATGTGCCAAAGCTTTGGTCCATCTCAGCTTCACCTCCTCAGTTTCCCCTTCACAGGTTTTCTTGAAAGCCCTTCCCAAAACCCCTCTGAATTCCCCACACCTTTCCAGAAGCCGTATAAAACTCGGAGGAATGTCGTAAAAGACAGGTATCACAATCTGCCCCGAAGCTTCTCTGCACTTAAAGATTTCAACCAATTCATCTAAACAATAGCTCGAAGAAACATAATTCCTCGAAATCAAAACGATCGAGACCATCGATTCTTTAATGGCTTTCACGGTTTCAGGTCCGATCGGGTGGTGGCCTCTCGAGATATTCTGATCCTTAAACGTCGTGATTCCTTTGCTTTCAAAGAGATTGCGTAAATCACTGAGAAATCCGCTAGAAAGGTCTGGGGAGTGGAAACTCAGGAAGACACGAGCCATGAGAGAGATGGATGGATGTACAAGAGAGGTTGAAGAAAGTATCAGAATGGATCTCCGGAGACGAGACGAAGAACCTTGTTCAATAATTAGTGCCAACAATTAAATAATGCCACTTGTCCAATAAATAGAGTTCATGTTCAGAAACCCTTAGCTTCTTCAGCAACGCAAACTCGGCCCAGCTCATCACGAAATACATATTAAGGCCCGAAATATTCAACCAAGTCAGGTTCGGCCCATCTGCACCATCTCTGGACAACAAAAGACAACCGTTGACTGAAGCTTCTCAAAGTCATGGAACGTCCTTTCTTTCACCTTCTTATTCCGATAGTGCTCTGAAGCTGCACACTTCCGGAAAATGGCAACCTTTACCAAATCAAATTTCACCATTCCGATCAAATAGCCAGTCATCCTCGACGACTTTGAGGAATCTATTTAATTTTGATTATTTCCTACTCCATAGATCTACTTTCTTCAACTTCTCTTTACATCCATCTCTCTCTCATGGCTTCTTACTCTCCAGCTTACATTAAGAGACACCATGTCTTCCCGAGTTTCCACGGCCCAGACGTCCGTAGAGGATTTCTCAGCCATCTACACCATCACTTCGCCAGCAAAGGGATCACATCGTTCAAGGATCATAAGATCGACAGAGGCCATACGATCGGACCTGAACTCGTACAGGCGATCAGAGAATCTAGAGCCTCGATCGTGGTGCTATCCAAGAACTACTCTTCTTCGAGCTGGTGCTTAGATGAATTGGTAGAAATCTTGAGATGCAGAGAACATCAGAGGCAGATCGTGATGACGGTCTTTTACGATGTTGATCCGTCTGATGTACGGAAACAGAGGGGAGACTTCGGAATCGCCTTCTTGAAAACTTGTGAAGGGAAAACTGAGGAGGAGAAGCAGAGATGGAGCGAAGCCTTAGCATATGTAGCAACCATAGCTGGAGAACACTCTCTAAACTGGTTTGTTGTTGTTGTTTCTCTAAATCAACATTTTTGTTTCCTTTTATGGTTAAGGGTCTATAATTAAACTCTTTGTTTTCCTTTTCTTTAGGGATGATGAAGCAGCCATGGTCGTAAAGATTGCCACTGATGTTTCCAAGGAACTGAATGTTACTCTGTCAAGGGATTTCGACGGCATTGTGGGGCTACAAGCCCACTTGAGAAAGGTGAACTCTTTGTTATGCTTAGAACGTGATGATGTGATGATGATTGGAATCTGGGGTCCTGCGGGAATCGGTAAGAGTACCATTGCTAGAGCTTTGTTCAACCAACTCTCTAACGATTTTGAGTTTAAATGCTTTATGGGGGACATCATGGGAGGTTATAAGAGAGTTGGTGTTTATGACTATGATTCCAAGTTGTGTTTACAAGGCCAACTTCTGTCCATGATTTTAAACCAAAGGGATGTGAGGGTACATCATCTAGGTGCAATAAAAGAAAGGCTACAAGACCAGAGAGTGCTTATGGTTCTCGACGATGTAGATGATCTAGAGCAGTTAGAGGTTCTGGCTAAAGAACCTTCTTGGTTCGGTCCTGGAAGCCGGATCATCGTTACAACGAAAGATAAAAAGATTTTGAAAGCACATGGGATCAAAGATGTTTACCATGTGGATTTCCCATCGAAGGAAGAAGCTCTTGAGATTCTATGTCTGTCTGCTTTCAAACAAAGTTCTCCGCATGAAGGTTTTGAAGAGCTTGCGAATAAAGTAGCTGACTTTTGCGGTAATCTTCCCTTGGCTCTTTGTGTTGTGGGTTCATCTTTGCGGGGAGAGAGCCAGGGCGAGTGGGGGTTTCAGTTATATGGGCTAGAAACTAATCTTGATAGAAAAGTTGAGGATGTCTTAAGAGTGGGATATGCAAAATTGGTGAAGAAGTTGCAATCTCTGTTTCTTCATATCGCATGCTTCTTCAACGATGAGGATATTGATCACGTGACAACACTACTAACAAGCAGTAACTGGAATGTCAGAAATGGATTGAAGACCCTAGCTGAGAAATCTCTTGTGCATATATCTACCGATGGGAGGATAGTGATGCACAATCTACTGCAACAATTGGGTAGACAGATAGTTCTTGAACAGTCTAACGAACCCGGGAGACGTCAGTTTTTAGTAGAAGTCGAAGAGATCCGTCATGTACTGGAAACCGAAACAGTAAGTTATTACATAGTAGAAACCCTCTTAGAGATTGCTATTTTGATGTGTGAACAATTTCATCACTTTCTTAATGCAATAATTTGTAGGGTACTGGAGCTGTAGAAGGTATATCATTTGATATGTCCAAGATTCGCGAGATCTCTATAAGTAAGCAAGCCTTTGAAAAACTGCATAATCTCAAATACTTGAGATTTTACAATGGAAATGTTAGATTATTAGATGACATGGTATATCTACCTCGTCTAAGCTTACTACATTGGGATTCATACCCTAGAAAAAGTCTTCCTTCAACATTTAAGCCCGAACGTCTTGTCGAACTCCATATGCCAATGAGCAATCTAGAGAAGCTTTGGGAAGGAATCCAGGTTGGTATTTGATATTTGTAAATAGATTTCTAATGAGTCTCTTTTTCATTTCAAACATGTTTCTAATGATTTAACCTAAGTGTGTGTTATTCCTTGTTTGTTTGTGTTTGACATGTAGCCCCTTGCAAATCTCAAGAACATAAATTTGGGATATTCCTATAAGTTGAAAGAAATCCCAAATCTTTCGGAAGCTACTAATCTCGAGAGGTTGACACTTAGCAGATGCAAAAGTTTGGTGGAGGTTCCGTCCTCTATTTCGAACCTACACAAACTGAAAAAGCTGAAGGCTTCATGGTGCGTTAATCTACAAGCTGTTCCAACCAACATCAACTTAGCATCTCTTGAGAAAGTAGACATGAGTGATTGCTCACGGCTGAGAAGTTTTCCAGATATTTCTAGTAACATCAAGACTCTCAATTTAAGAAACACAAAGGTACAAGACGTTCCTCCTTCAGTTGTTAAACGCTGGCTTTGTCTTGACTTGCTTTTAATGGGTAGCAGAAGCCTCGGGAGATTAAGTCATGTCCCTGAAAGTGTAAGGAAGCTAGACCTAAGAAACAGTGATATAAAGAGGATTCCAGATTGTGTCATAGGTCTCCCTCATCTAGTAGATCTTATCGTTGAAAACTGCAAAAAGCTTGTGTCAATACCGGATCTTCCCCCTTTGCTCGAGACCCTAAATGCAAACCATTGTGTATCACTCGAGAGAGTATGTTGCCCTTTCTACAACCCAATAAAGATACTCACGTTTTACAACTGTTTGGGACTGGATGAAGAAGCAAGAAGAGGAGTCATACAACAAAAGGCGGACAAGTATATATGCTTACCAGGTAAAGAGGTCCCCGCAGAGTTCACTCACAAAAGTACAGGGAAATCCATAACCATCCCTCTGGCTTCGGGTGGTGAGGGAACTTCTTACGCGTCCCATAGATTTAAGGCTTGCCTTCTACTTTCGCCAATCAAGGAGTACCGAGCTCTTACTATAACTTGTGAGCTAAGAGGCAAAGGAGGTGTCAACATTAACAGGATTGAAAATTATGCACGGCTTTCATCAGATATGTCTCCTCCATCTATGTCGGAACATCTGTTTATATTTGGTGGTGACCTAGTTGATGAACAAAACATATGCCATGAAGTTGATGTTACCATGAGTGAGGTTCTGTTTGAGTTCAGCTGTTGGTACAATGATGACAAGATTATCGAGTGTGGTGTACAACTCTTGACGGAGGAAGCTGAGAGTAGTAGCAGCAGCAACAAAGTGGACAACTTTGAAGCTAAGATTAGTAGCAGCAGCAGCAGCACCAAAGTGGACAACTTTGAAAATGTAGGAAACAAGAACCACCACAGTGATGAAGCTGTTCATAGAGGTCGTAGGATTTGGTCCCACGAAGAAGACAGAACCTCTATTACATTAGGGGTAGGAGGTATTGTATTGTTTATATTTGCAATTATCCAATTCTTCAGGAGTTTGGAATATCTGATCCTAGATGTTACTACTAGCTAGTCTATTACTGGTGTATATATGAAAATAGTTGTGCATTTCATCCGTGAGAAGGCTTGATGGATTACTGATTATGGACGTTAACTATAGTGATATCGAGGTTTTTCTCCTGATTTTTTTTCATGTTTCCCCCTCATTCTTAAGTCGCTAAACGAGCATGAGTATTTTGCATACACTACAAACCAGCTTCCTGATTTTCTGTTATTGATTTGGTTGTTGGTGATGTGGGTTTCGAGTTGTTCCACTTTGTAGTCGATGCGTTTCTTGGATCCTTGAGATTTCAGATATTTTGTCAGTGGTTCCCTGATTCTGATCCCAAATGCAAAGGAGCTGCTTCATCTGTGTTCATTAAAGAAGCGGTAAAGTTTTCCTATTTTATGCTAATGTTCATTTCAATAGATGTTTTAGTAGCGTATAGAGTGGGATCATATCCAAAGCTAGATCATAAGTTGATGGAGCTTCTTTGAACAAAAAAATTAATATAGCCAAGATTTCTTCTTCAACAACCATTTATTGCAGTCCAGTGATAATTTTTCACAAGATAACGATTAGGATATCCCCTAATGTTTTGACTTTGTTGGACTTGACATAGAAAATTATGAGCTTCTTACAGTCTCACTAATGAAATAAATAAAGTCAATGTTCAAAAAAAAAAAAAAAAGTTCACAGCTGAAAGTGAAAACAATTGTTACAGCTATCAAACCATCCATTGGTCGAAGAAGACTGATTGTCCAGATAAACAGTTGCTGTTTTCATACTCATTGGACGAATTTAATATGTTATCGATTTATAATTTTGATGTAAGATCCAAAACATTGACTTTATTTACGTTTTCTAGCCAAAAATGCTAAACCGTATTTTCCCTCAGAACCGCAAAATTATGTTTTTCGTCAAAACCGCAAAATCGCATTTTCTCTCAAAATCATCAAAATCACAAAATTGCATTTTCTCTCAAAACCGTCAAAATCACAAAATTGCGTTATTCTCTCAAAATCGCAAAATCACGTTTTCCGTCAAACCAGTAAAATTGCGTTTTCTGTCAAAATGGCAAAATTATGTTTCCGTCAAAACTGTTTTCTAGTCAAAATAAGGTTTTTTCTCAAAACCGTAAAAACTGCAAAATCATGTCTTCTCTTAAAACCGTCAAAACCGCAAAGCTGCATTTTGCAAATAAAAACCACGAAATCATGTTTTTCCTGTCAAAACCGCCGGAACCGCAAAATTGCTTTTTCTAGTAGAAACTTCAAAATCACATTTTCCGTCAAAACTGCAAAATTACGTTTTTTCGTCTAAACCACAAAATCGTTTTTTCTCTCAAAACCGTCAAAATCAACAAATAAGGCTTTTCCGTCAAAACGCAAAATTTCGTTTTCGAGCCAAAATTATAAAACTGTGTTTTCTCTTAGAACCGCAAATTCAAATTTTACGTCAAAACAGCAAAATCGAGTTTTCTATCAAAACCGCAAAATTGCGTTTTTCCATCAAAATCGCAAAATTGCTTTCCGTCAAAACAGCAAAATCCGGATTTTCAGTTAAAACCATAAAATCGTGTTTTTTCTCAAAACCGTCAAAATCACAAAATTGTGTTTTCTTTTGAAACCGTCAAAATCACAAAATTGTGCTATTCTCTCAAAACCGCAAAATTGTGTTTTCCGTCAAACCCACAAAATCGCGTTTTCTGTCAAAATGGCAAAGTTGTGTTTTCCGTTAAAACCGCAAAATCATGTTTTCTAGTCAAAACCGCGTTTTCTCTCAAAACCAAAAAAACCACAAAATGGTGTTTTTCTGTCAAAACCGCAAAACATCGTTTTCCCTCAAAACCGTGAGAACCACAAATTGCTTTTTCAGTAGAAACCGCAAAAGCCAAAACTACAAAATGCTATTTTTCGTCTAAACCGCAAAATCCATGTTTCTCTTAAAACCATCAAAATCAACAAATCAGGTTTTTTCATCAAAAACGCAAAATTTTGTTTTCGTGCAAAAATGTAAAACCGTGTTTTCTCTTAGAACCGCAAAATCACATTTTACATCAAAATAGTCAAAACAGCAAAATCACGTTTTCCGTCAAAACCGCAAAATTACATTTCTGTTAAAACCGCAAAATCCCGTTTTCTAGTTAAAACCGTAAAATTGTGTTTTTTTGTCAAAACTGCAAAACCGTGTTTTCTCCAAAAACAGTAAAAATCGTAAAATCACGTTTTTTCATCAAAACTATAAAATTGTATTTTTCGTCAAACCGCAAGAAAAATAGATAATTCTTGCTAGACGCATAGAGAGTTCACGATGAAGAAAAAGAGAAAGAATTGCTAAGAGAATTAACATAATGTTTGAGTTATGGTTCGTTGACTTCAGTGTCGATTTAGTCTAATCACATACATGTCTATGCAAATATTACATCACAAAAAAATGGCTTGATCTCTCATGTGAAAGATTTTTATGTTCCAATATACATCGGAAATCAGAGATATTAAACATTTGACAAAATTACAATATAGATAACAAAAAGAGACTTAAAAACCTAATTATTTTTTGTTTGATATAAAACAAGGATCATTTGATTATGGATTGCCTTGTTCCCTTTTTTTTATGTGCAAATTTTGGTTTTAATTAATTTAATTCTGTCAATTTACATCAAAAGCAAGATAATTATGCATCATCTTTTGACAAACACAACAACACAACAAAGTATACATGTATTTTTTATCATATAATATAAAAAATATTAGAAAACAAAATATGAATAATATATCTTGCTCATAAAAATTGTTTTTTATTTGCAAAAATAATAATTTTGATTTCAAATAAAATGAAATTATAAAATAGAATTTTCCAACTCTATATATTATTAGGTAGGCATGCCACGGTTACGGTTAATGCGGTTAAGGTTATTTAACCACTGGTTACGGTTACAATTTTTTTTAATCGTAACCTTAACCGTTTAATATACGGTTACGGTTAAATACGGTCCGGTTAATACGGTTATAGTTAAATACGGTTATAATTATTTGATGAATATAAAATAATTAATATTATTATTTATAATTAAGTAACTAAATATTTTTATAAAAAAGAATAATAAAAAATAAAGATTAATTATTTTAATGGTGACAGTTATAATTAAAAATTTATAAATAATTTAAATTACAATAAATAAATATATATAAAAAAAGAATTTATTAATTTGTTGAAAAATATTTCAAGATTACGATGGCAAAATCAGATGCAAATTTACATGACATTCACATTTGACGTCATGAAGGCACGATTTTATTTTTCAATTCTTATTTATTTTATTTAAATCGTTGTCAAATATTAATTATAAAAAACTAATTATTTATATATTTAATTCTATTTAAACGGTTATGGTTAAGGTTTTAACCTTACGGTTAACCGACCGTTTTGATTCGGTTACGGTTAATTAACGGTTACGGTTAATTTTTTTTTAAACCATAACTAATATATTTTTACAGTTAACAGTTACGTTTTAATCCGTTATATGCGGTTACGGTCCGGTTACGGTTTAAAAACGATACGGTTACGGTCCGAAATACGGTTACGGTTAGATTTTGGTCATGCCTAATTTTAGGTACTAAGTCGGATATATTTCAGATATTTTTGGTTTATTTGATTACAAATACCCGAAAATATTCGAACCGAATTAAAATTATGGTTACTTTTGGGTTTAAAAATCCGAACCGATATATTATCGATCGGTTTTCTAGTAAAATCCGGTTACTCAACCTTGATACAAAACCGATCCGGACCCGATATGAACCGAACCGAATCCGATCCGAAAATAAAAAATACCCGAATGGAATTTATAGCTTAAAACCGAAGTAACTAAAAGCCAAATAGATCCGATCCGAACTCGAATGCCCAAGGCTAATATTTTTATAGGTTTATGCATTGATAATTATCTGTAAGATTAAGATGCCTTCAAATTTAAATAAATTTGTTTAAGTTGGATTTCTGATTTTCAAATACTTAAAATTATTTTTTTGCAAAAAAAAATTACTTACTCGAAAATAACTGTGGAGTATAAGAGGTTCATTTTTTTTATTTTTTTTTCTTAAAAAAATGTGGAATTTTTTAACATGTGTTCTTCTGAGCTCCATAAACATCAATTCAAATTATTTACTGATTTTGGTAATCTTATTTTATTTTATTGATTTAACATGGCAAATGTAGAAATATTTATTAAGTATTTAATACATGAGCCTAATTTGAACCCAAAACAAAAAATTACTCGAGCTGAAAAATGTAGAAATTTTGTTGACAAAAAAAATGTGGAATTTTTTCATTTTTTCGTTAGCAAAATTTTTTCATTTTTTCGTTAGCTTCCTATGTTGAACCTAATTCATTCAACAAATAGAAGATATAAGATTTTACAAAGAAATTTATAGGTTATCAAGTAATATGCTTTATTTATTTCATAACCTGAATAGAATATTTGTTTTTGAAAAAATCTTACTCCTTCCATTTCGTTTTAGTTGTCGGGTTTATTTTTTTTGTTTCAAAATATTTGTCGTTTCAGGTTTTCAATCTAAATTTTAGAATTAAATAGCTAATTTAAATTCAGATCTAATGAAGAATACTAATAGTTCAACTTGCTTTCTAAGGGTATAATAGAACTTTTATTCCTTGTGTTTCGTTTTAGTTGTCGTTCTAAGTTATTTTACGCATATTAAAAAACATATTAAAAGTTCTATTATACCCTTAAAAAGCAAGTTGACTATTAGTATTTTTCATTAGATCTGAGGTTAAATTAGATATTTAATCATAAATTTTACGTTGAAATCCGAAAACGACAAATATTTTGAAACAAAAATAAGCTTAAAACGACAACTAAAACCAAACGGAGAAAGCAATATGTTTTCTTAATATGCGTGAAATAACAACTAAAACGAAACATAGTGAGTATTGGAAAACTTTTGAAAAATATGCTAACTACTCGATCTCCCATGTGAAACTTTATTAAATCTAGGAATTGCATTAATAAAATTTCACCATGGGAGATCAAATATTTAGCACACTTATTAAAGGATTGATCAAGATGTAAAAAATAAAAAGACATGAGTCCTTATGTGGATGAGAGGGAGAAAGTGTTAAGATTCATGGTTTTCATATTTTTTGATTCAATGATTGTTTTCTCAATATTGTCCATGTATTTATATCCAAAATTTTCAATTTTACAATATACCATTAAAGATAATAACAAAATTAACCTTATGCTTTTGGTAACAAATTGAGAACTTATAAGGTCAAGGTCAATAATTTATATTTTTAAAATTTGGCGCGCTATTTATTTTTGTTAATAAATAATTTGGCGCGTTATTTGTTTTAGTTATTAAAGAATTTGGTGCATTATCTATTTATATTAATAAGTAATTTTAACGCGTTATAATTTATGTTAGATAATGTCTTATTTCTTTTAATCTGTGTTTTTAAATCTAATTACTAAACATGTAAAAAAACTCTAGGATGCATTATAAAAACTAGCAAGCTATATGTGTGTCGCATACATAACATAAAAATCGAAAACCTTTTAAAATTATCCATCTTTTTATCAGTACAATTTTGATAAAATCATAAAATAAACTATAAACAATAAAAAATGGAAGAATTGTATCATTTAAATTATATCACAAATGTAAGTGATACTATTTTAAATTATTTATTTATAAATGAAACAAATATACATGGTTTAGAATCAATTATGATAATCGATGTTGTAATTAACTAGTTTGGCATCAATTCAATAAAATTGATACATTTTTTATAGTTTTTATCACTTTAACAAAATTGATATTAAAATATACATTTACATCAAATAGATAATCGATGTATTTATAAATTTTGGTTAACATCACTTATAAAAATGATGCAAACATTATGTCAATAAAAAATGATGCTAACAAAAACTATACTAATAACATAAACATAATTGTGTGAATTATCTTCAGCTATTAAAACTTATGTAACTATTTTCTTCTTTAACATCAATTTAACAAAAATGATATTATTTTATCTTAACTTGTATTGTTTAATACATTTGATACTAAATAAAACTAATTTACATCAATAAAATAATAGACATATATATGCTAACTTTTAATTATTATTAAATACTATTATATTTTGTACATGATATATATGTAGTATTCGTAAGTTCACTATAAAAAGTTTTCATTACATCAATTAAATAGTATCACAAAATTAAATGATTTTATTTTGAATTACTTATTAATAATTTATATAAAACAAATGGTTTAACATCATTTATGATAATTGATGTTTTATTAACTAATTTAACAACAATTCAATAAAATTGATACAAACTTGTATTAGTTTGCATCATTTTAATAAAATCGATACAAAATTATAAATTTACATGAGCTAAATAATCGATATAACTAATTATTTTGGTTAAAATCATTTAGAAAAATGATATAAAATTTGTATTAGTTATAAATGATGTAACTAACTTTTTTTTACTTTGTCCAACATTGCTAATTGATGAATAAGTGAAAGAGAAAACATGTCTATAAATATTGAAACTTAATGATCTAACATTCATATTTATTGGTCAGTAAAATTAATTTTTTTTTATTTAGTTTTAACCAATAAGACTAGTTTTCTATTTGGTTTTAACCAATCAGATTTTTTAACCAAGATTAATTGTATAAAAATAAGTGACACAATTATGAAAACTCACATAAGTTTTAACATCAATTATGTACAAGTGATAGTAATATTTTAAATCAGATATTTAGATGATACATATATTAAATCAGTTATTGTAAATGATACAACTATTAAAATCACTTATGAAAATTGACGCTAATTTTAACATCAATTATTTTTATGAAAGTAATAATTGACATCAGTTATTATAACTATATGAAAGAGGAAGGGCACTATCCTGCTTCTGTCACGTCAGCACACCAGGAGATGACACGTGTCATTCACTATTTAATTTTAAAAAGTTATTTTATTTGTATTAAAACTTGCATCAATGAGGATTCGAATCCACAATCCTCTCAATATAATACAACTGTTTTATCGATTAGGCTATGAGTACTACTTGACAATCCTCTCTAAAAAAATGTGATATTGTCTCTATATTTTACACATTAAATTGAAAGCTTTCTTTTTTAACAACAATTGGAAGCAGTTATATGGAAAATATATTGTATGATCTCATTTGGACTTCAAATTTGATAGTTTTATAGGTAAATTTGGATTTCTGAATTGAGTCTAAATTTTGGATTTCTGATTAGTCAGAAATAACACATTTTTATTTATTATGTTCATGTTAGTTTTGATCCGTGCATAATTAATTATATGGCAAACATATTTTACGCATTAATTTTTTATACTTTTCCAAAAAGAAAACCTCTTCAATTAATGAAGTCATGCTCGTGAAGTCAGTCGTGTCCGTGATTGTAAATTGGATAGGTGAAAATCCTCCATGGATGAAATAGATACAAGGGGTAACATTTTCCATTCATTGATTTCCAATCACAAGAATGTGATCTTACTCAAGAGTCAAATCAAAATTTTGCATCTTCTAACATGCTTGATAAATATCGTTTAATATGCGCCTCAGTGAGGATGTACAAATCCCCGTCAATTTTTTTTTTATGTGTGTGGTCTAATATTTGTTTATAATATTCTCCATAGCGAAATCAAATTGCAATCGTATGTGCAAATTGATCCAAAAAAATTCTATAAATTAAAATTAATAAAAACTAATATAAGAATAGAGATAAAACTCATTTATTAAACTTTAAAAATTCTAAATTAAAAAAAAAAATATATGCTATAAATACGATTGTTTAATTTTATAGAGTTTGTGGGAATGAAACAAGTTGTGGAGGAAGACAGAAGGACTTTTACCGTCTTCATTCTTGTCACATTCCGTCCATGTGAGTTTTAGTTTATTTTAAAAATAATTTAGACTTTTAATACCTATTAAATTTGGACTAGACTTCCTTGTAGAATCAAACCACACTTAATGCCTCACCCTTTTTGCTTTGTCATGGCCCAACAAAATCATTTGCAAACAAAAATTGTATATTCTTTTAATATAAATATATAATGGTTGAATGTATCAAATTATAATTAATTTTGATTGTTGTGAGTATAGAAGGTTTGAGATATATAAATAAGACATCTTTGAAAGAATATATAGGAAAAAAAAAATCAGGCGTATGCGCGGGTATTCTCTTAGTTGATATAAAAGGTAACATCATTTTTTTGTAATTGACATATATTGACATTGACTATAATAATCGATACAAACATAAAATATATTGGCATCACCACTTTCAAAGTCATTTTTCTAAGTGATGTAAAATTATTTTGCATCAATTATAAATAATACAAATATATAAAATAAATGATACAATACACTCTTTTTGTTGTAGTGAAAACATTGCAAGAATTTATATAATTTATATTTATTTAGATAATATAAATTATAAATTAGAAAAGTATTATATTTTTGCCTAGGCTCATCCATTGAAAATATTATATTTTGCCTTTTTTAAAAAAATAAACTAACAATATAAGAAATAACAAAAAAGAATGACCAAAAATGCCTTTAACTTATTTACTATTATATGCCATTATCAAAGATATTGAAGAAGATATTTTCAAAATTATCTATAATAATAATGTTGTTTTCAAAGATAATATTTTTCACCTTTTGAAAAATATGAATTAATAATAATAAAAAAAATCAACAAAAATAAAAAATCATATTTTCTTTTCTTTTCTTTTTTAAATTATATATTTTAATATTGATTAAATTTTCAAATTTATGTATTAACATACAAATAAATTAACAATCAAAAATTAAAAGAAAAATGAATTAAAAAAAAATTATCTAATTTTATTTTTAAATTTTATATTTCAGTTCTTACAAAATTTGAAAGTATTTCAGAATGATTTATAATACAGTACTAGCATAAAAATACATCAACAATTAAAAAATAACATAAGTGAACCAAAAGAAGAATCAGTAAAAAAAATCATGTTTTCCTTTGGCTCCGTGGATCATCTTCTCATTGTATTCCCAAGGAAGATAGTTTTTCAAAAATTTAAATGATTTCAGTAAAAAAAATTACCTAACTCAGGTGAAGGTGATAAAAATTCCCTGTTAAACTATTCTTTTGCGTTATTAACAATTATGATAAATATAGACAAGATTCCTAGTTCTTCAATAACCATTTCTTGCTGCAGTCCAGTGAAAAAAATTCACAAGATAAAGATAAGGATATCCATCTGCTGATGTGCTTGCAAACTTTCGCCTCTGATGTGAGATGTTGCGTTAAAGTTCATTTCTTTTCTTAGAGTTTACATTATGATGACTTTAATTTGTTGGACTTAACATAGAAAATTATGAACTTCTTACAGTCTCACTAATAAAATAAAGTTCACAGGTGAAAATGAAAATAATTGTTACAAACAATCATACCATCGTGGTCGAAGAAGACAGTTTTTCTAACATGTATTAAATCATATGCGAGGAAATTCTTATATCGATTCACCATACGTAGTATTTTCCTTATCATAATTAATATATATCAGTTTATATTCTCAATCTTACAGGTCGGATCTTGAATTTTGCCGGTGTCACAGACTCACAGATGCAACAATATATGCATCTCCATATGTTGAACTTGAGAATTTGGTTGCTATTGCATATGGCAACTTGGGTTAAAGTTGCTATGTCTGAAACCCTAAGAAAGGTTTGTGGTGTTATATTAATATCTTTAGTGTTACCCTACTGTTCCTCTAACTGGTTTATACTTCCACATAACCCTTACTCTATATACATAACCCGTATATGTATCTGAAGTAAATACTTGTGATTATTTTGACTATTTACTTCTCTTTATATAATTATTTTTCCATGTTGTACTAGTCAGTAATCATCATCATGTCTCTTCTTCTTTATATCAGCCATAATTTCCTCTCACTCTCTCTCTCTCTCTCTCTCTCTCTCTCTCTCTCTCTCTCATCATCATCAACACCACCAAACTTCCACCAAACAAGTCTCATCAAAGAACAAGAAGAAGTTTGGAGATATTTCGAGACATACGAACACGATGAAGATCCAGGTCTTGTTGTTCTTGTTCAAGAAAGTAAGAAAAAAAAAAAATCAAATCCCAGGAACTTGATGTGTTTTTGGGAAGAAGAAAAAAAGGTTACATCGACAAGTATTTTTGTCTCAATCTGAATCTATATCTCATCTCTTCAGGGGAATGGAAGCATTACGGTCCGATCTTCATCGTCTCTCTTAATATATATATTCATTTGTTTCTAAGAAAGTTTTATTTTTTTGCGAGATTGATCGAGTCTGATGGAAATGTTCGATCTACATTACTTAATGATTGGTTGTGTTTGTTTTGATAGTTGATATTTGGATTATTTTTTGGTATAATAAATAGTTTTATGTTGCGTGTTTAATTTTTCATGTTTAATACGTCGTTTCAGCATGGACTATATGACGTTTCCTTCCGTATTGATATTTCAATTGAACTATTGTGCAGTACTGATAGAGATCCATACTCGTTTTTTTTACGTCAAAGATCTATACACATATGTGTTCCTAATTGCGTTTAAAGAGAAATCATACTTCTCTGTAGTGGAAAAAACCTTCACTAAGATCTGAAATATTTAAAGCATCTGACTCAGTTTTACGATGCCAGAGAATTTTCGTCCAATATCAATGGTAGAAAATGTTAGGAAATTTCCTTGGCTTCTTCTGCAGCTGCAAATTGTGACGAAAATAATTAAATTACTTTTGGGGATCCAAAATGAGTTCTTTCAAATGTTTGGTCGAATGTCTTAGTCTAAGGTTTGAAGAAATTATGAGTTTATTCCACCGTTTTATTAAATTTTTTCTCTTAATCATTGAAAGATTTTTCTTTTTTCTCATTGGTTTATAAAAGGCCTTGAAAATTTGGATTGATTTTTGAATCCAAGGTTTGAATTATTGTCTGATAGAGTCAAATGGTTTCACCAGGATATTAGCCAATAAGATACTTAGATACTTCGTACCTGGTATTAAAAAAATAAAATAAAAAATGTCTTTGAATTTTGGTGGTTGGATAAAAGTGTGTTTTATCGTACATGAAAGGATTTTTTTTCTGGGAAATTTAGAAGAGCATTAACTACAGTGTTGCAATCAGTTAGTGTAATGATCTTACTGATTTGAAAAGTAGAGCAAAAGGATCAATATGTTTGTCATTAAGATAAAAAAAAAGATTTGTAAAATTGATTATATGACAATCTATGCATCATGAGGTTTACACAAAATCTTTTTTCAATATTGATATTTTTGTATGAATTATTGCATGATTGATGGAGAGCTTTTAAAAAACAATAACATGTGGCTTATCTTAAAAACTAACAAAAACTCATAAAAACTCACTACATGAGATAGTAATGGTATCACATAAAACAATCATAGTAGAGTTTAAGATGATATGCATAATAGAACAAAATTAGGCCAGTGTCTACATATTTGGCACAGGGGTGACTGCAAATGGCCATGAATGTATGCATAATAGAACAAAATTAGGCCAGTGTCTATATATGGAAAAAAACGTTATCCGGTTTGAACAACTGTGTAGTCAGCATAGTCATGATTAAACCCGTGAGGCCGCGACATATTTTTGGCTCTTGATGCATCCAACAATAGGTCAAGGGTGAAAAAATTCTGCACTAGTGACATGTGTGATATATTCTTAAAAAATTAAAAAAAAAAATTAAAAATCTCATTTTTTTGGGATGGATTTCAAACCAAAATCCAATTTCAACGAATCGCTCTGTTTAAAAAAAAATAAAAAATAAAAAAAACGTAGGGGTGTATTCAATTTAGAATTTCAAGTGATTTATATTAAAATGATAATTTTTTTGTTATTAAAACATGAATATTTAAAAATTGTTTACAATTGAACTAGTGATTTGAAAATGTACTTTTAAATCTGCTGTTATTGAAAATATTTTAAACAATGAATTTTAAGAGATTAAAGTTATTTATGATGTTTTGGTGGAGTTTTCTAGTTAAGATATTAAAATCCAAATCTCATTATTTTAGGTAGGATTTCATAAAATTTTAATAGCAAATCCTAACAACTTGCATAATTCACTCAAAATCATCTAAAAACTCAATAAAACTCAAATTCGTCCGAATCATTTCAAACATTAGATTGAATACACCCTCTTAAATAACAATCAACGATGCATCTAAGAAAAGATTCAAAAAATTTCTTTGAAGGCCTCTTGAAGGTTTGAATACGTTGATGACTCTTTGCTGTTCAAGATAGGAGGAGGACCAAATTGATTTCCCAGAGATGGGTGTAATCACTTATAAGGAACCTAAATCATTGTTATTGCCAGTGCCGGTTCAACCAAATTGGTGGTTCGAAGTAAAATAAAAGGTGGCCCCTTTATAATATATATATATATATATATTTTAATTTTTAAAATTATACCATAAAAATATCTTTAAATCTTAGGAAATGAAAAAAAACCTTTTGAAAAAAAATCTAAAAATTACTTATGAAAAATAACCTTCTTGTATTTTTCCCCGCAAAATCGTTCATTAAACTCACATAGTCTATCTCTTCAAAACTTCAACCATAGTTTTTTCAATTGATATTAAAGCTAATCCATCAATTTTTCTTGCAACATAGTGGACCGCAAATAATTCTTGATTTATTGTGTTGATTAGAAAGAAATAGAATATATCAACTTGACAACTATTTTAAGGATCATAAATTATGAAAAAGTTTACCTGGATTGACTTGAACTGTTGATCAAAGTGATGAAGACGTATATCAAAGCCAGCGGCGACAAATTGTTTATGTTTTATAATGAATATTTTGTAGTTTTTTTTTCCTTTTTTTTAATAATTCCAATTTACTTTTTTTAAAAGGAAAACGTGGGTTTCAAAGTTTAGTTTGTATAAATCCATTATTACTAACATTATATGTGGCCGATAAAAAATGAAAAAAAAATGGTTCTAAACCATGGTTTAAGCCGCTTGTGCTCTGGACCAGATCTGGTTATTGCCATGGCAAGACACACGATCTAGATTTCAAACAAAAATCCAATTTTAATCAAGGGAATTTAGCATAAATAACCATAAAAAAAGTTATAATGTATCATATAACCATATCAGATTAGTGGCTACAATATTATCTGTATAAATTGTAATATTACGAAGTCTACCCTTCCTAATTCTACACCATTCATTTTTTTTCTCCTTTTCAACTTATTTGCTTCGAATTTTCTGTAAAAGTTGTTGCAAATTCATGTTTCTAATGAAAATAATCAAGATTTTTTTATCATAAACATACCGTAATTTGAATTTTTTTAAAACGGACACGGATTACACCAAAAATTTATTTGTTTTGAACTTTCAAATCTATTATTTTTCACTTATAGTTCTTCCGTACACGGTATTTTACTATTACTAGTTTAAATCAATCAATTCTATACTATAATGCACTATGACAATTCTGTATACAAGTCATAAAAGATAATATTTCTCAATTTAACTATTTTTTTCTTATACAACCTGATTTTTGATTTTCTAAAACATTTGTAAAATCAAAAACGATAAATATGTAAATGATAATACACATTGTTTTACATAAACCGAAAAATAATATAGTATAGTACATAGCATATAGAACATCGAGGCAATGCAAAACAGTATAAACAAAAAAAAAGTAATGATAGGTGAAATTATTTTTCTCTTTTTCTGTTACTCTTTTTCTGTTATAGGGTACAATAGATAAATCACAAGAGGTTATGGTTATATAATGGTTATAAGCTTTATTATATAGTGTAATATGGTTATTTGGCTAAAAAGCCCTTTAATCAATAACTCTGCTTTTTACATATATATATAAAAAATAAAAATAAAATCAAAGGAACGAACCTAAACCGTTTTTCCATTGGTTTGCAAAAACGCTTACATATTCTCGCATTCATTTGTTCTTATGGGCTTTGTGATCTATTTTGGGCCGTTTCTAATTACAGCGGATCATTTTAAATATTATAAAATTAATAAAAGAAAAAAAGTCAGTAAAAATAAGCGAATTTTTTGTGTCTGTCTGTCTCTTCTCGCTTGTCTTCGTGTTTCCAAATCAATTCTACAGCACAGTGTCCTGTGGGGTTTTCCCCATGGAGCTTCCTCTCTCTCTGTCTCTCCTCCTCCTAGGTTTCTGGGTTAAACCACAATTCACGAGGCATGATCATTTTCCCCACTTGCAACCATCTCTGGAGATTTCGGACGATGATCCCCAGATTTTGGGAATTTAACAACTGAAAGTTTTTTTCGGGACCATAGAGGAAAATCTAACACTGTTTTGGTGAAATCGGAACTTTTCTGAACCATGCCTACACAGACATCGGGATCGGAGAAGAAAGACGCCGGAGAAGATGAGCTCCGACGGAATCCGTACGAAGTCCTCGGCATTCCCAGCAATTCGACCGATCAGGAGATCAAAAGTGCTTATCGAAGAATGGCTCTCAGGTTATTTCTTGTCAAACTTCTTGAAAATTTCTTGAAAAATTTCGTGATTAAGATGTGTGTTGTGGGATGTAATTTTGGGTTTAGAATTTGTGGAAGTATTGTCTCTGTGATAAAGTAGTTCACTTGGTGGATCCAACCTCAGTGTAATGTCTAGTTTCTGTGTTTCTTGATTCCTCTTTAGTGTTATATGTACTGAGGTTTAGTTATTTCAGGTACCATCCTGATAAGAATCCAAACGATCCGGTCGCAGCGGATATGTTTAAGGAGGTTACATTTGCCTATGATGTCTTGTCTGATCCGGAGAATCGGCGTCAATATGATACAACCGGCTCTGAGGTGAGATTCATACATGTCCTGAGTTTTAATACCGTTTAACTTTGTAGGTGATTGTAACCATTTATGAAGATAATACCATATTTTGGCATTGTTTCTTGAAGCATTTAATACCGGAAAATTTATTGTCTCGTTATAATTGGAACTTGGAACAAGCATTATACACTTTTTGCAATCTCCAGATAACCTTTAATCGCACAAGGCTATAGTTTTTTAGTTCTTCTTTAGATGCTCTTTTGTCCAAAGATCATTTGAGATCCCATATCTTTTTTTTTTTTATTATTTCACATGGGATGTAGGTTGTTGGTCCAGAAAATGAAGATCTTGAGCTCGATCTTTCAAGCTTAGGAGCTGTTAATACCATATTCGCCGCGCTGTTCAAGTGAGTTCCATAGACAGACTTGCTCTACTCTCTGTTTTTTTTTCATATCTATTAAAACTTCCCCCTTGGCTCTGAAGAGAGATCTTATGAAGTTCTTTACTCTTGTTTGGGAGATAATTAACAACTTTGACAATATTGTCCAAAACAGTAAGCTTGGTGTGCAAATCAAGACAACTGTCTCAGCAAATTTGTTGGAGGAGGCGTTGAATGGCAAGGTTAATACTTTGCCTCTTACGGTTGGGCAAGTTGTGTCTAGGAAGGTATGATGAAATTTTAGCAGGCTAACATTTGCTTTTCTTTTGCATTACTGTGGAATTTTCATCTCTGACATATTTTTGCTTCTCTAACAGGTTGAAAAGCAATCGGCTCACTTTTATTCTGTTACCTTAACAGAGGAAGAAGCTCAGGCTGGATTGATATGTAAGGCGCATTCATCTGCTAAAAACAAATTCAAGGTTCGTTTGCGCAAACTCTTAACTTCCATGCTCAAGAATCTTGTACTTGTTCTTCATATTCTGTATGTTATCTTATGATTCCTTTTGCTTTCCAGTTGCTTTACTTTGATCAAGAAGAGAATGGAGGACTAAGCCTGGCTCTACAGGTTTGGAATTTTGTTGAATTTTGTTGAATTTTGATCTTAAACCGTTGATTATGTCGCAGCATGTAATCTCTTAGTTGTTTATATTTTATTGTCACATCTCTGAGTTGCATCACAGAGTGGTTCCATCAGAAAAACGTGCTAATTTTGCTATTCTCATTAACCTATAACATCAAATCTTCATGGCCTCTTAAAGTTTCTTCCGGTTCTAAGTTGTGTTTTTTATTTTTCATTCTACAAAAGGAAGACAGCAAGAAAACAGGAAAGCTCTCTACTGCAGGGTTGTATTTTTTCGGCTTCCCTGTTTATCGTTTCGATCACAGGGTTAATTCAGTTAACTATCTTCTCTACACTCTTAAGATAACTCATATCACCATTATTTTCTTCTTTTGATTTCCTTGTACTTACTTTTCGCTCTTCTACTCACAGAGGGCTCTCTCAAGGGATCCAGAGACCGGATTTTTCAAAAGGCTTGATGCATTCCAACCGTTTGAGATCACTGAACTGAAAGCTGGATCTCATGTCTTTGCTGTCTATGGTATGTTTATTTCATTGTATTAAAGGAATCACTATGCCACTGTATTAGAAGTAGAGTAACCTCACATGGTGTCTTATCTCTCCCTCTCTCTCTCTTTCTCTAGGTGACAATTTTTTCAAAAGTGTGAGCTACTCTCTAGAAATATTCTCATCTGCTCCATTCACTAACGAGAAAGAGAGTCTCCGGTCAACTGAAGCGGAGATAGTCTCTAAAAGAACCGAGCTATTGAAGTTCGAATCTGAATATCACGAGGTCTTTGCGCAGTTCACAGAGATGGCTAGTAAATGCGCAGGTGAAGTACAAGAGGTAAGAGATAGCTTACAATATCACTACTTTCTCCTAATTTCTTGATTACTTAAAGAACAAGTAACTGAGATTTGTTGTGTTTGCAGATCGATGAGCTTCTCAAGAGGAGGAACGAGATATGCGCAGCTTACACGATCTTCCCACCGACGAAACAAGGTTCAAGCAAGAACAGGAGCTGGAGCAAGGGAAAGAGCAGGAAGAAGAGCAGTCTTTTAATGGAACCTAGAGAAGAAGGAGAAGTCACAATTAGAGAAGAAGATGGAGCGAAGAAGAAGAAATGGTACAATATTCAGCTGAGGCAAGACAAGAAAAAAACCTGAAGAGACTACTTAAATCTTGAGTTTTTTCGGGCACATAGCTACATTCCAAAACATGATATATATGATACTATTAACACTTTTTAAGAAGGTTTCGTACGGTTCGCCGGAGACTCGTCAGCTTCTTTGTCGTCGAAAGCTTTACTGAAATCATATGTGTCCTGCTGGTTATTGACGACATCTTTTTCAGATCCTGGTTTACCATGAGCTGTTTGGTATCCACCATTATTGTTTCTTTCGGATTCTTCTTTCCAGATCTGGACACCGCATTCAACAATTTCGTATTTGCTGCTGAACTCGAACACTATCTCTCTGCTCGTCACTTCAGAGAGTCGTTCTTCTTCAAACAAGTAGGATGGAAATAGAAACAGATGTTCTCTTTGAATCCTGGGAACTGCGTAAGCAATGACCTCGTCAATGGGGAGGTATGCGTCGCCTTTCCTTATTCGATGACACAACAATTGTTTGGATTCTCTAGTTTGCTGGTTTGGAGAAATCACAACGCAAACCTTGAGAATGGTGAGAGGCGTGTTACTCGTCGGGCGTATGGTAAAGGAACTTCCTCTGGCTCGATAATCAAACTCTACAGGCACTTCTCTTCCAGGTAAGCAAGCCCAGCCCTGAGAAAATGGTTGGGTTATAATTGCTCTTTGCGCTTCTCTATCCAGTTTGAAGCAGTTTGTGTAGTTGAGTTGCGCGTACGGATTGTTATAAGGGCAAGTGAGTCTCTCTATTGATTCACATTCTTCCCTAAGCAAATCTGGTAGTGATGCAAGTTTTCTGCAGCGGTTTAGATAATGTTGTACCGGCTGGACACTTTTCTTGAAATATGGAATACTCTCAACACCAGTGTAGGTTAGGTGTAGATGCATTACACTTCGGGGAACATGTTTTAATACCTTAAGCTTTCCGTTGCTGATTATGTAGAGAACACGAAGACGAGACAAAAGTTTAATTGATGCAGGCACTTGTTCTACGTCTGTCACTGAGATAGAGAATTGTGAGATGTTCCTAGAGATGTCTGGAAAGTTTCTCAATCTTTGGCATGCTGTCATATTAACCGATTCAAGAGATGCCAAGTTCATGTGACTTGGAATGACCTCTAGCTTTGTGCAAGCAAACATGCTCAATACTTTTAGCTTGTGAAGATTTGAAAAAGAGGCGGGAATCTCTACCAAACTCAGGCAGTTATCTAGATTCAATCTCTCTAGATTTGTTACATTTGAAAGATCTGGGAGTTCTTTCAAATGATAGGACATTGACAAATCCACCTTCTTGAGTTTTGTAAGCGGCTGAATGTAAATGTAAAAAACAGCAGAGAGAAGAGCATCAAAACATATGGAGAAAGTACACATTCATATATATTCCAACTAAATAAATATAAACACAAACCTGAGGTCCTTCCCAGAGCTTCTCGAGCTGGCTATTCCGCATATGGAGTTCGACGAGGTTTTCCAGATGAAATCTCAAAGGGAGACTCTTTCTTGGGTATGCCTCCCAATGTAGTAACTTGAGACGAGGCGGAAACTCCAAATCCTTAGGAATGCACATTCTGTCATTCTCATCGCTTACAATGAGGAATCGAAGGTTACACATTCTTTTAAAAGCTCCCTCGCTTACAAACACTTTGCTGATTTCATATGTATCAAACCATATGGCGGACACGGTTCTAGTACCCTAAACAAGTTCCAAATAGAAGAAACTATTAGCACAGTACTAGAACTAAGTATTAATGAATAATATCTCACGGAAGTTGGAAAATAAAGGATATGAGACAATTTACTAATTGTCAATTGGTTTTAATTTAAAAACCTATGTAACTTAATACAAAAAAATATAACAAATACGGAAAAAGAACTTACTGTTTCATATTCAAGAACATCGCAAATCTCATCAGCATCAATTAAGATGTGGCGGTTCCAAGGTTCTTGTCTACGAATGGCTTGTCTACCCATTTGTTGTAGTAATGTGTGCATCACTATATCTCCATTAGTAGACATGTCTATGAGAGATCAATTAACTAGGTTCCTCAACCCATGTTTGACATCCAAATTACAGTCGTCGAGCATGGCTTTCACATATTCTTCGTCTTTGTAACTAAAGAAGATTGCAATGTAAAGAAACAAAACTTGATCTTTTTCATGTAAACTCTCATATCCGACTCTTAGTACTCTCTCGAGATCACCATCAAGACTAGTTTCTATCCTACGCATTATAACTTCCCATTCATCCTCACTTTTCCTGTGTAAAGATGAACCCACAACACGGAGTCCCAATGGAAGATTACTGCAAAGCTCTGTTACTCTTATTGCAAACTTTTCAAAACCATAATCTGGAGAGCTTCTTTTAAAAGCATATCTACAAAAGATCTCAAGAGCTTCTTCATTAGACGGAAAACCCACATGGTATGTATTGTTGATGCCATATCTCTTCAAAAGCTCTCGATCTTTTGTAGTCACAATAATCCTACTTCCAGAACCAAAATGATAAATATCCTTAGCCAAAGCATCTAATTGCTCCAGACTATCTACATCATCAAGAAGGATGAGAACCTTTTGGTTGTGTAACCTTTCATATATCACATCTAAGTGACATATCTTAATTCTGTTTTGGTTCAAAATATGCGAAAGAAGTTGTTCTTGTAAACATAGCTTTGAACCATGCTCATCACAATCAATATTCCTATAAATTCCCTTGACATTTTCCATGAAATATCTAAGCGGAAAATCGCAAGAGAGTTGGTTGTATAAAGCTCTCGCAATGGTAGTTTTACCAATGCCTGCAGGACCAGAGATTCCTAAGGTCATAGCTTCATCATTTTCTAAGTGTAACAAAGATTGAATCTTCCCCAAATGAGTTTTAAGTCCTACCATCCCAGAAAAATCCTTAGACGGTGTAGCATTTAGTTTGTCTGAGACATCTCTGGCCATCTTCTCAATCATATTTGCTTCATTATCCCTCACAAGTAACATAATAATAACATTAAACTATTTAAAAAAATTAAGACCCTAACAGTAACACGATAATAACCCAACGATTTCTTAACATAATAACAATAATCCAATAATTTCTTTCTGTTTGTGCAAAACTTCAAAAATATCTGCATTTAATAAAAAGTTTTCATGTTTTCACAATTACTTTGATATTTAGGAAATCTACTTTTCCAAAAATCTTGAAATGGTTAAACATAGATTTTTCAAAATCTAAAACCAAAAACCACTATAAAAAGTTTAAAACTACAAACAATCAAGACCTAAAGTATTTTAGGTCATTGTAAAGAATTACGGCTTTGAACTATTTTTTAGGTTGTCCATAGGTAAGCTACTAAATGACCACTTAATTGGTAATGAACTTTTCTTGTACTATTTTTTTCTAAAATTTAAAGCGCAAACCTGCAAATTAACAATTAGAGTCTTAATGAAGAAAAACAAAAGAAAATACCAATTAAGGGAGTGTTCTCCGGCTATGTTGGCGACATGGGTCAAAGCTTGGATCCAACTCTCCATCTCAGTCTCTGTTTTCCCATGGCAAATTTTCTTGAAAGCAATCCCAAACTCTCCCATCTGTTTCCTCACATCACAAGGATCAACTTTGTAGAAAAACGTCATCACTATTTGCCCCGCAGATTCTTGACAATTTAAAATCTCCACCAGCTCGTTCAAACACCAACTCGAAGAAGCATAGTTCTCCGAGAGCACAACAATCGATATTCTCGATTCTCTTATTGCCCGTGTGAGCTCAGAACTTATGGTTTGGCTTCTCTCGATATCTTCATCGTTGAAAGTTATGATCCCATTGTGTTCACACTGCTTTTTTAAATGACTTAGAAATGTTACACGGACGTCCGGTCCATGGAAGCTCGGGAAGACGTTGTATCTCCAGCTGCGAGAAGAAGAAAAAGAAGAGGCCATGAGAGATCGAAAGGGTAGTAAAAGAGAAATTGAAGGCAACAAAATCAGATAGTTAAAGCTATATGTATTAAGAACAAGTCAGTGTAAGAACAAGTCAGTGTTTTAACGCAAACGCGTGATGACAGGAGAAACTTCAAAGAGAAAAAGGTCTCTTTCTTTGTTTTCATTTCAAGACTTTTGACTATTTACAAAAACTACAACCTTAATAAGTTTCCTAAATGTTCTAGTATGAACTAAAATGTACATATTTTTCCAAAAGTTTGAAAAAGGTCATTGATAGTAATAGACTAGTATTGACTACATTTTTATTTTATTTTTGTTTATCTTTTCGTGGCAGTTTTTCTCTGTTCTCTCTCTCTCGAAAAACCTTTCAAAAAGAGACACCCATTAAAATAGGATTTTTTCCAACAAGTCTGGATTTATGTCCGATATTATTCGGATTTTGCTTGTTTTTGTGTTCTTTAACCCTTTCGATTTCGTTTTCGATTTCTTTTCATCCCGTTCGGTTGTGTTTCGAATCTCTTTTCTTTCGTTCATATCCAGGTCGCCTTCATTGGAGAGTAAAAGTCTTTACTTGCCGTTAGAATGGTTAAAGAGTAAAGTATCTCTGATGAGGTCATCGACCAGTAGCTGAACCAGAGCTCCATCAAACATGCCACTCAATCCGTATAGGATCCGACAAGGACACATCAACCAGAAGGAGTTAAGCAACAAATCAAAATGTTCCAGAAACTTGAGTCATCAGAGACTCACGACGAAGTGGAATTGGTTCCATAGGAGTTTGGAACAAACCGGAATCAAATTTACAAACTGGGCAATTTCAGACTACCCTGTTAGTGAAGTCGATGCAGACCTATGTCCATTGTTCGATGCATTCCAGCTCAACCACAAAGATTTAGAGCATGAGGCCATTGGAGAAATATTCTCAGCTCACCTAGAGCACGCATCAAAGTGGAATCATCCCAATCTGAATTTAGATGAGGGAGTTATTCAATCTGCAAATCGAGTGATCCCGAACTTACCCGATTTGGAAATATAAGCGCTTATTGAAGGATTCCGACCAAATCCAATGGAATTAAGCTATAAAACGACTTGGTATGGAATCTTGACTCATCAAAGACACACGTAGAATTGGATTCATGCCAAAAATGAATTTGGTTTGAAAGTTATTAAACCGGAGGATCCTCGACTTGTCTTATTTGGAACCTTTTGCGGGTTTGAGAGACTTCAAACGTATCTTTGGCGACGATATTTTCTATCAACTAGAAAAAGACATCAGTTTTATGTTACTTATTACTGTTCTTAGCACATGGTTTGTAATTAGATATGCCTGGAACTTCAATCTAATCTTTATCGGTTTTGTTTTAAGAGAGTCATGGATCGTTGTTGGAAATCATTACTGGCTGTGGAGCCAATGGATGTAGCTTAGCTTGGTGTACGTTTATTTCAGGGTGCAACTTTGGAGATGAAGGGCTATTCTTTCTTGCAGAAAGCCTTGGTTATAATCAGGTTAAGCTCTCTCTCTCTCTCTCTCTCTCTTTCACTTCTTCTATCTGAAAATTTGATAGAATCCTGGTGTCAATATCTGTCATACATGGATATTTATATGCCATAAAGCTCTTTTTTTTTTAATTTAGTTAGCTGGCTAACAGCACCCATCTTGATGTTTCAGACTGTAGAAGATGTCAGTTTTTCTGCTAATGGAAATACAGCTGCGGGAGTGAAAGCCTTTGATGGTGTTCTTCAATCAAAAATTGTGCTGAGGGCTCTAAATCTTTCCGGGAACCCTACTGGAGATGAAAGAGTTAAGGTCAGTGGGAATGAAATACAGAGCTATTGAAGTTTGAATTTGAATACCACAAGGTCTTTGCGCAGTTCACAGAGATGGCTAGTAAATGCGCAGGTGAGTACAAGAGGTAAGAGATAACTTACAATATCAATACTTTCTCCTAATTTCTTGATTACTTAAAGAACAAGTAACTCAGATTTGTTGTATTTGCATGTCGATGAGCTTCTCAAGAGGAGGAACAAGATATGCGCAATCTTCCCACCGACGAAGCAAGGTTCAAGCAAGAACATAAGCTGGGAAAAGTGCAGGAAGAAGAGCAGTCTTTTAATGGAACCTAGAGAAGAAGGAGAAGTCACAATTAGAGAAGAAGATGGAGTGAAGAAGAAGAAATGGTACAATATTCAGCTGAGCCAAGACAAGTAAAAAACCTGAGAAGACTACTTAAATCTTGAGTTTTTTCAGGCACATAGCTACATTCCAAAACATGATATATATGATACAATTAACACTTTTTAAGAAGGTTTCGTACGGTTCGCCGGATTCATCTCTTTGCACGCTTCGCCGGAGACTCATCAGGTTCTTTGTCGTCGAAAGCTTTACTGAATTCATATGTGTCCTGCTGGTTATTGACGACATCTTCTTCAGATCCTGGTTTACAATTGTTGTTTATTTCAGATTCATCTTTCCAGATTTGGACACCGCATTCAACAATCTTGAATTCGCTGCTAAACTCGAACACTATCTCTCTGCTCGTCACTTCAGGGAATCGTTCTTCTTTCAACATGTAGGAGGGAAACAGAAAGAGATGTTCTCTTTGGATCATGGGAATAATGTATACAATAATCTCATCGATGGGAATGTATACGATGCCTTTCCTTATTCGACAACACAACAGTTGTTCGAAATCTCTAGCTTGCTGGTTAGGAGAAATCACGACGCAAACCTTGAGAATGGTGAGAGGCATGTTACTCATCGGACGAATAGTCAAGGAAATTCCTATAGCTCAGTGATCAAACTCTACAGGCACTTCTCTTCCAGGTAAGCAAGCCCAGCCCTGAACAAATGGTTGGGTTATAATTGCTCTTCGAGCTTCTCTATCCAGTTTGAAGCAGTTAGTGTAGTTAAGTTGCGCGTACGGAGTGTTATAAGGGCAAGTAAATCTCTCCATTGATTCACAATCTTCCCTAAGCAAATCTGGTAGTGATGCGAGTTTTCTACAGCTGTTTAGATAAAGTTGTACCCGATGGAAACTTTTCTTGAAATATGGAATTCTCTCAACACCAGTGTAGCTTAGGTGTAGATGCCTTACACTTTGGGGAACATGTGTTAATGCCTTTAGCTTTCCGTTGCTGACTATGTCGAGAACACGAAGACGAGGCCAAAGTTTAATCGATGCAGGCACTTGTTCTACTTCTGCCACTGAGATAAAGAACTGTGAGATGTTCCTAGAGATGTCTGGGAATGTTCTCAATCTTTGGCATGCAGTCATATTAACTGATTCAAGAGATGCCAAGTTCATGTGACTTGGAATGAATTCTAGTCTTGTGCAGGCAAACATGCTCAATACTTTTAGCTTGTGAAGATTTGAAAAAGAGGCGGGAATATCTACCAAACTCAGGCAGTTATCCAAATTCAATCTCTCTAGATTTGTTACATTTGAAAGATCTGGTAGTTCTTTCAAATGATAGGACATTGAAAAATCCATCTTCTTGAGTTTTGTAAGCGGCTAAATGTAAAACGAAAAATCAGAAAGAAGACCATTAGAACATGAAGAGAAAGTACATATTCATATGTATATATTCGAACTAAATAATTTATAAAAACAAACCTGAGGTCCTTCCCAAAGCTTCTCAAGCTGGCTATTCCGCATATGGAGTTCGACGAGGTTTTCTAAATGAAATCTTAAAGGAAGACTCTTTCTTGGGTATGCCTCCCAATGTAGTAACCTAAGACGAGGCGGAAACTCCAAGTCCTTAGGGATGCACACTCTATCATTTTCATCGCTTACACTGAGGAATTGAAGGTTACGCATTCTCTTAAAAGCTCCCTCGCTTACAAACACTTTGCTGGTTTCGGATGTATCGAATGATATGCCGGACACGGTTCTAGTACCCTAAAAAAAATTCCAAAATAGAAGAAAGTGTTAGTACAATAAGGAAGATGTTTATCTTCACCAAATGAGTTGTTTAAAAAAGTAACTGATTTGAACTAACAAAAACAAAAAATGAAAGTGAAAAAGAACTTTACTGAATCATATTCAAGGACATCGCAAATCTCATGAGCATCAATTAAGATGTGGCGTTTCCAAGGTTCTTGTCTATGAATGGCTTGTCTAGCCATATGTTGTAGTAATGTGTGCATCACTATATCTCCATTAGTAGACATGTCTATGAGAGATCAATTAACTAGGTTCCTCAACCCATGTTTGACATCCAAATTACAGTCGTTGAGCATGGCTTTAACATATTCTTCGTCTTTGTAACTAAAGAAGATTGCAATGTAAAGAAACAAAACTTGATCTTTTTCATGTAAACTCTCATATCCGACTCTTAATACTCTCTCGAGATCTCCATCAAGACTAGTTTCTAGCCTATGTGTTATAACTTCCCATTCATCCTCACTTTTTCCACGTAAAGATGAGCCCACAACACGGAGTCCCAATGGAAGATTACTGCAAATCTCGGTTACTCTTATTGCAAGCTTTTCGAAACAAAAACGTGGAGAGCTTCTTTTAAAAGCATATCTACAAAAGATCTCAAGAGCTTCTTCATTAGACGAAAAACCCACATGATATGTATTGTTGATGCCATATCGCTGCAAAAGCTCTCGATCTTTCGTAGTCACAATAATCCTACTTCCAAAACCAAAATGATAAACATCCTTGGCCAAAGCATCTAATTGCTCCAGGCTATCTACATCATCAAGAATGATGAGAACCTTTTGGTTGCATAACCTCTCATATATCACATCTAAGTGACATATCTTCATTCTATTTTGGTTCAAAATATGTGAAAGAAGTTGTTTTTGTAAACGTAGCTTTGAACCATGCTCATCACAATCAATATCCCTATAACTTCCCTTGACATTTTCCATGAAATATCTAAGCGGAAAATCGCAAGAAAGTTGGTTGTATAAAGCTCTCGCAATGGTAGTTTTACCAATGCCCGCAGGACCAAAGATTCCTAAGGACATAGCTTCATCATTTTCTAAATGTAACAAAGATTAAATTTTCCCCAAATGAGCTTCAAGTCCTACCATCCCAACAAAATCCTTAGACGGTGTAGCATTTATTTTGTCTGAAACGTCTCTGGCAATCTTCTCAATCATGTTTGCTTCATTGTCCCTAACAAGAGAGAAAAAAAAAATCACAATATCCGTCATTTATACCCTCTTCAATGATGCAACGCAAACTTTAATAGTGTCTTTTAGCTCCTCGACTTCTGTATATACTTCTTCTTTTCTTTTTTTTTCGAACTTTGACTTCTTTATATACTTTCAATGTTTTTGTTTGAGAAATTGATAAGGATAGTTTTATGAGATTTTTACGGAAGGACATTTCTTACGGAAGTACATTCTACAAAAAGTTTTAGGTCTGGAGGGATTACGGCTTCGGCCTAGAACCTCATGATAATAAATATATATATATATATATATCATGTTCTTTCTTTTTGTGCAAAACTATAAAAGTATCATTGTTTATTAAAAAGTTTTCATGTTTTCACATTCTGGTTTAAAAAGTGAAGTGGTTCTTTCATATTTAGAGAATCTACTTTCTAAAATCTCGAAAGGGTTAAACATATATTTTTCAAAATCTAAAATCAGAAACCACAAACAATCAAAACCTATAAAAAATACTGCTTTAAATAAATAAATAAATAAATATATATATATATATATATATATATTTATATAATTTCGAAGTTCAGGCCAAAGCCTTAATCTTTGTAGGTCCGGAGTTAGCCTTTAATGTATTAAAAACTTTAGCTTTTAGGAATACCGTTCCTCCCAAGTACACTTGAATTAAAAACCTTATCTCTCAAGAAAACCACTAAACCAAAAGCCACTAAGTGACTTTGAACAAGTTATCCATATATATATAAGCTACTAAATGAGTCTAGAAAGAAAAACAAAAGAAGATACCAATTAAGGGAGTGTTCTCCGGCTATGTTGGCGACATGGGTCAAAGCTTGGATCCAACTCTCCATCTCAGCCTCTGTTTTCCCTTGGCAAGTTTTCTTGAAAGCCTTCCCAAACTCTCCCATCTGTTTCCTCACATCACATGGATCCACTTTGTAGAAAACCGTCATCACTATTTGCCCGGCAGATTCTTGACACTTTAAAATCTCCACCAGCTCGTTCAAACACCAACTCGAAGAAGCATAGTTCTCCGAGAGCACAACGATCGAGATTCTCGATTCTCTTATTGCCCGTGTGAGCTCAGAACTTATGGTTTGGCTTCTCTCGATCTCTTCATCGTTGAACGTTATGATCCCATTGCGTTCACACTGCTTTTTTAAATGACTTAGAAATGTTACACGGACGTCTGGTCCATGGAAGCTCGGGAAGACGTTGTATCTCCAGCTGCGAGAAGAAGAAAAAGAAGAGGAAGAAGAAGGAGAAGAAGAGGCCATGAGAAATCGAAAGGGTATATAGTTAAAGAGAAATTGAAGACAACAAAATCAGATAGTTTTGTTGAAAAGCTATATATATTAAGAACAAGTCAGTGTTTTAAAGCAAACGCCTGATGACAGGAGAACTTTAAAGCGAAAAAGGTCTCTTTGTTTGTTTTCATTTCAAGACTTTTGACTATTTATTGAAAACTACAACCATAACTAATTTCGTAAATGTTCTAGTATCAACTAAAATGTACATATTTTTTCAAAGGTTTGGAAAAGGTCATTGTTAGTAATAGACGACTAATATTGACTGATTCAAATAAGTGTGAAAGAGAGAGATTTGACTGATTTTTCTGCTCTCACAAATTATTTTTGTCATTTTATATGGATATTATATTTTGAAAAAAAAAATTGTGTTCATTGAGACAGCAGGCATAACCATGAGTTTCCACGTAGTCGGTCTAAGTAGATGGAATGGTGTTAGAAAGGTGTTGTCAGAACATCTCGGTTGGTAAGATATTTTTTTTGAATTTCTCATCAAATATAATACTAATATTTGAATAATAATTTAATTTTAAAATTAATTTTTAAGTTATAAAAAATCGAGTTATTTAGAAATAAATGTTTTAATGATTAATAAACAATGATAAATTTCATTTGAGAAACCCATCTTACTTTTTTTTCTTTTTTTTTCTATTATTTTTTTATTTTTAATAATGAAAAACTAATTAATTGAAAAATCACCAATGGAAATGCTCTTTGTAGAAGTTGGTTGAGAAGCTATGTCCACAAAGTCTCCAACGACTTCTTCTGTGGGAGAAAACAAATCTGCTTCACAGGGAGTGGACATGCTCGATTGGTGCTGGCACGAGTTTGTTACAGGGATTTGCTGCAAAGGTTGATAGAGATGCTAAGCACAGGCTCAATGAGTTTGCCAAAATGCTCCGGTCCTTCAGAAGCGTTGACATGTCAGGTGCGCCTCTTTAGTGATTGATGATTTGATGATGACTATATATAGTTCAAAAAAGACATCACTTTTATGTTACTTATTACTGTTCTTTGCTCATGGTTTGAAATTAGACATGCCTGGTATTTCAATTACTGTAGAGCAATGAATATGGCTTAGCTTGGTGTATAACAACACAATATCGGTACTGGACTTGCGGGCGAATGGACTTAAAGACGAGGTTCCTTTAAACAAATTTCATCAGTTTTAAAAAGTTATTAAAGGTTTCGTCTACTAAATGTTCATGTGATCATGATTTTCAGGGTGCTGCTTGCTTAGCTCGAAGCTTAAAAGTAGTTAATGAAGCATTAACATCCATAGATTTAGGATTCAACGAAATTCGGGTAAATACAAAAACTCTGCTTTAGTTTCTTATTGTCTGAACTTTAGCCTTGAGAGAGGCCCTTAATGCTCTGTTAAATGTGCAGGACGATGGAGCTTTCGCCATAGCTCAAGCACTAAAGGCGAATGAAGATGTCAGTGTTACATCGATAAACCTTGGCAACAACTTCATCACCAAATTTGGACAGGTAATAATAATAAATAAAAAACCTAGGATCATCAAATCTTGTGAACACTCTTGAAGAGATTGTGGTACTGAGATAAAGCTTCTTCTGTTTCTGTTCTTGTTCCCACACGCAGAGTGCTCTCACAGATGCTAGAGATCATGTCTTGGAGATGACTGAAAAAGAAGTAGAGATTTACTTCTAGTGAGAGAAACATTGACTTATCCCTGGTTTTAAACTCTTTTCATGGTTAACCGTATCCTCTTTGATACGGTTAAAATTAGTTATGGAGTTAGAGAAGAGACCACCTCTTCTGCTTCACAATACTTTGGTTTTACTTGCAGGAAATGAAAATATATCTGCATAAATTAATCAGCTGTAGCTTCATTTACCATTTTGAGATTGTAATTCTATAGGTAAATTCATTGAAACATAAGTGCATCACAGACAAAAATCAAATATCCAAGAAACTCCAACATCACAGCACAAGCATAAAAAAAGGTTAAAACGTTGTCGTGGAAATCTAATAACCCTGAAACAATTATTGCACTTATATTGAGATAATACGCAAATATTACAAATTATCAGTGTTAAGAATTGATCTTCTTTAACATAAGTTGTACTTTTTTTTCTCTGATTCCAAGCAATCGTGCCTTGATGACCGAGAGATGATTCCTGAGTTCCTCAACAGACAACCCGTCGTAGACATTACATGCATTTTTGATCCATGTTTTAGCTTTGTAGAGTAGCCATGTTTTTGCTACCAGTTTCATTAGAGTTGGAACAAGCATTGTACACTTTTGCAGTTTCCAGATAACCTTAAATCACTTAAGGCTATAGTTTCTACTTCTTCTTTAGATTCCCCTTTGTCCACAATCAATTAAAGATCCTGTGATGTTTATGTAGGCTATTGGTCCGAAAAATGAAGACCTTGAGCTCGATCTTTCAAGCTTAGGAGTTGTTGTTAATACTATATTCCCCGCGCTGTTCAAGTGAGTTCTATAAACAGACTTGCTCTACTCTCTCGAGAGAAATCTTATGGAGTTCTTTACTTTTGGTTGGGAGATAAATAATAACTTGAAATTTTTGTCAAACACAGTAACCTTGGTGTGCAAATCAAAACAACTGTCTCAGCAAATTTGTTGGAGGAGGCGTTGAATGGCAAGGTTACTACTTTGCCTCTTACGGTTGGGCAAGTTGTGTCTAGGAAGGTATGATAATGATCTGTCTCTTATACACATCTAGATGTGTATAAGAGACAGGGTTACTACTTTGCCTCTTACGGTTGGGCAAGTTGTGTCTAGGAAGGTATGATAATGATAGTGTTTTAGTAGGCTAACATTCGCTTTTCTTTTGCATTACTGTGGAATTTTCATCTCTCTAACAGGTTGAAAAACAATCGGCTCACTTTTATTATGTTACCTTAAAAGAGGAAGAAGCTCAGGCAAGACAAGAAAAAAACAAATTCAAGGTTCGTTTGTGCATAATCTTGCCTTTTGTACTCAAGAATCTCGTGGTTGTCTTTCTTGTTCTGTATGATATCTTCTGATTCCTTTTGCTATGCAGTTGCTTTACTTTGATCAATAAGAGAATGGAGGACTGAGCCTGGCACTACAGGTATGAAGTTTTGTATTGTTAGCATGTTAGAGTAAAAATCTTTCGAGATTACTTAAAGAACAAGTAACTGAGATTTGTTTTGTTTGCAGGTCGATGAGCTTCTCAAGAGGAGGAGCGAGATATGCGCAGCTTACACAATTTTTCAAGCAAGAACAGAAGCTGGAGCAAGGGAAAGAGCAGGAAGAAGTCACAGTTAGGGAAGAAGATGGAGTGAAGAAGAAGAAAGGGTAAAGTATTCAGCTCAGGCAAGACAAGAAAAAAACCTGAAGAAGTCACAGTTAAATCTTGAGTTTTTTTCAGGCACATAGCTACATTCCAAAACATGATATATATGATACTATTTACCACTTTTTAAGAAGGTTTCGTACGGTTTGCCGGATTCATCTCTTCGTACGCTTCCCCGGAATCTGATTCACGTACTCCTCAGCTTCTTCTTCGTAGGAAGCTTCTGTGAATTCATGAGTGTCCTTCTGGTTATTAGCAACATCTTCTTCGTCTCCAGATGCTGGTTTACCATAAGATGTTTGGTATCCGCCATTGTTGTTTCTTTCAGATTCGTCCTTCCAGATCTCGACACCGCATTCAACAATCTCTAATTGGCTTCTGAACTCGAACACTATCTCTCTGCTCGTCACTTCAGGGAATCGTTCTTCTTCCAACAAGAACGAGGGAAATAGAAACAGATGTTCTCTTTGAATCCTGGGAACTGCGTAAGCAATGACCTCGTCAATGTGGAGGTATGCATCACCTTTCCTTATACGATGACACAACAGTTGTTTGAATTCTCTAGTTTGCTGGTTTGGAGAAATCACAACGCAAACCTTGAGGATGGTGAGAGGCGTGTTACTCGTCGGGCGTATGGTCAAGGAAGTTCCTCTGGCTCGGTGATCAAACTCTACTGGCACTTCTCTTCCGTGTAAGCAAGCCCAGCCCTGAGAAAATGGTTGGGTTATAATTGCTCTTTGCGCTTCTCTATCCAGTTTGAAGTTGTTTGTGTAGTTGAGTTGCGCGCACGGAGTGTTATAAGGGCAAGTAAGTCTCTCCATTGCTTCACAATCTTCCCTAAGCGAATCTGGTAGTGATGCGAGTTTTCTGCAACCGTCTAGATAAAAGTGTACCAGATGGAGACTTTTCTTCTAATTATACTTCTTCCCTAAGCGAATCTTCTCATCACCAGTGTAGCTTAGGTGTAGATGCCTTACACTTCGAGGAACATGTATTAATGGCTTTAACTTTCCGTTGCTGATTATGTTGAGAACACGAAGACGAGACAAAAGTTTCATCGATGCAGGCACTTGTTCTACGTCTGTCACTGAGATAGAGAACTGTGAGATGTTCCTAGAGATGTATGGGAATGTTCTCAATCTTTCGCATCCAGTCATATCAACCGATTCAAGAGATGCCAAGTTCATGTGACTTGGAATGAATTCTAGCTTTGTGCAGGTAAACATGCTCAATACTTTTAGCTTGTGAAGATTCGAAAAAGAGGCGGGAATCTCTACCAAACTGAGGCAGTCATCCAGATTCAATCTCTCTAGATTTGTTACATTTGAAAGATCTGGGAGTTCTTTCAAATGATAGGACATTGACAAATCCATCTTCTTGAGTTTTGTAAGCGGCTGAATGTAAATGTAAAACCAAACAGCAGAGAGAAGAGCATCAAAACATATGGAGAAAGTATACATTCATATATATTCCAACTAAATAAATATAAACACAAACCTGAGGTCCTTCCCAGAGCTTCTCGAGCTGGCTATTCCGCATATGGAGTTCAACGAGGTTTTCTAGATAAAATTTCAAAGGAAGACTCTTTCTCGGGTATGCCTCCCAATGTAGTAACTTGAGACGAGGTGGAAACTCCAAGTCCTCAGGAATGCACACTTTGTCATTCTCATCGCTTACACTGAGGAATTGAAGGTTACGCATTCTCTTAAAAGCTCCCTCGCTTACAAACACTTTGCTGATTTCAGATGTATCAAACTATATGGCGGACACGGTTCTAGTACCCTAAACCAAGTTCCAAACAGAAGAAACTATTAGCACAATATCTGAAATGTGTATTATGGAATATTAACTTACATTGGAAAGTTGGAATAGATTTAAGTAATATATAAGGAATATGGATCAATCTACTAATTGTCAATTGGTTTTGAGTTGAAAGCATGTGTAACTAAGACAAATAATATAACAAATACGGAAAATAACTTACTGTATTATATTCAAGAACATCGCAAATCTCATGAGCATCAATTAAGATGTGGCGTTTCCAAGGTTCTTGTCTGTGAATGACTTGTCTACCCATTTGTTGTAGTAATTTGTGCATCACTATATCTCCATTGGTAGATATGTCTATGAGAGATCTATTGACTAGGTTTCTCAACCCATGTTCGACATCCAAATTACACTCACCGAGCATGGCTTTTACATAATCTTCGTCTTTGTAGTTGAAGAAGATTGCAATGTGAAGAAACAAAGCTTGATCTTTCTCATGTAAACTCTCATATCCGACTCTTAGTACTCTCTCGAGATCTCCATCAAGACTAGTTTCTAGCCTATGCATTATAACTTCCCATTCATCCTCACTTTTGCCGCGTAAAGATGAACCCACAACACGGAGTCCCAATGGAAGATTACTGCAAAGATTTGTTACTCTTATTGCAAGCTTTTCAAAACCATGATGTGGAGAGCTTCTTTTAAAAGCATATCTACAAAAGATATCAAGAGCTTCTTTATTAGACGGAAAACCCACATGGTATGTATTGTTGATGCCATATCGCTGTAAAAGGTCTCGATCTTTCGTAGTGACAACAATCCTACTTCCAGAACCAAAATGATAAACATCCTTGGCCAAAGCATCTAATTGCTCCAGGCTATCTACATCATCAAGAATGATGAGAACCTTTTGGTTGCGTAACCTCTCATATATCACATCTAAGTGACATATCTTCATTCTATTTTGGTTCAAAATTTGTGAAAGAAGTTGTTCTTGTAAACGTAGCTTTGAACCATGCTCATCACAATCAATATTCCTATAACTTCCCTTGACATTTTCCATGAAATATCTAAGCGGAAAATCGCAAGAAAGTTGGTTGTATAAAGCTCTCACAATGGTAGTTTTACCAATGCCCGCAGGACCACAAATTCCTAAGGACATAGCTTCATTTTCTAAATGTAATAAAGATTGAATTTCCCCCAAATGGGCTTCAAGTCCTACCATCCAAACAAAATCCTTAGACGGTGTAGCATTTATTTTGTCTGAAACATCTCTGGCAATCTTCTCATTCATGTTTGCTTCATTGTCCCTAACAAGATAGAAAAAAAGATCACACTATTCGTCATTTATATCATCTTCAATAATGTCTTTTAGCTCCACGACTTCTATATATACTTTTTTTTTTTGGAACTTTGACTTCTATATATATTTTCAACGTTTTTGTTTGGGAAATTGATAAGGATAGTTTTATGAGATTTTACGGAAGTACTGAAGGTTTCGGACCTAGAGGAATTACGAATTTCGCCCCGAACCTTAAAGTAATAATAATAATAAAAAGAAAATATATCAAGTTCTTTCTTTTTGTGCAAAACTATAAAAGTATCAGTGATTATTAAAAAGGTTTCATGTTTTCACATTCTGGTTTAAAAGTGAAGTGGTTCTTTCATATTTAGAGAATTACTTTTCTAAAATCTCGGAAGGATTAAACATATATAAAATCTAAAATCAGAAACCACAAACAATCAAAATCTATAAATACGACTTTAAATAAATAAATATATATATATACAATTTCGAAGTTCAGGCCAAAGCTTTAATCTTTGTATGTCCGGAGTTAGCCTTTAATGTATTCCTATTCCTCCCAAGTACACTGATGTAAAAACCTTATCTCTCAAGAAAACCACTAAACCAAAAGCCACCAAGTGACTTTGAACAAGTTATCCATATATATATAAGCTACTAATAAAAGAACATACCAATTAAGGGAGTGTTCTCCGGCTATGTTGGCGACATGGGTCAAAGCTTGGATCCAACTCTCCATCTCAGTCTCTGTTTTCCCTTGGCAAGTTTTCTTGAAAGCCTTCCCAAACTCTCCCATCTGCTTCCTCACATCACATGGATCCACTTTGTAGAAAATCGTCATCACTATTTGCCCCGCATATTCTTGACACTTTAAGATCTCCACCAGCTCGTTCAAACACGAACTCAAAGAAGCATAGTTCTCCGAGAGCACAACGATTGAGATTCTCGATTCTCTTATTGCCCGTGTGAGCTCAGAACTTATGGTTTGGCTTCTCTCGATCTCTTCATCGTTGAACGTTATGATCCCATTGCGTTCACACTGCTTTTTTAAATGACTTAGAAATGTTACTCGGACGTCTGGTCCATGGAAGCTCGGGAAGACGTTGTATCTCCAGCTGCGAGAAGAAGAAAAAGAAGAAGAAAAAGAAGAAGAAAAAGAAGGAGAAGAAGAGGCCATGAGAAATCGAAAGGGTATATAGTTAAAAGAGAAATTGAAGACAACAAAATCAGATAGTTTTGTTGAAAAGCTATATACAGTATATTATGAACAAGTCAGTGTTTTAAAGCAAACGCCTGATGACAGGAGAACTTTAAAACGAAAAAGGTCTCTTTGTTTGTATTGGGCCATATTGGGCCACCGTTAATATTGTGTTTAGGTTAAACCATGTAATTAGAAACTCTCTTATATATAAGGAGTTGTCCTTCTATCGTATTGAATAAGAAAACCCTTTTACACTACTATAGGTTTCTTGACATGGTATCAGAGCAATAAACCTAATTCTTAGGTTTCTTGGTTATCGATCTTTTTCACTTTTCTTTCTCCTTTCTTTTGACCTAATTTCTTCGATTATTCTCTCGAAAACTTCTCTTAATGGCGGACGGAGAAAGTGCATCTGTGGTCTCGGGTAAATCTCAGTCTCGTATTGAGACAACACGCAGAACCATATCACCTTATGATCTCAGTGCTGGTGATAATCCAGACACGATTATCTCATGACCTTTTCTGCGTGGGCCAAACTACGACAAATGGTCCGCTAGCCTCAGATTGGCTTTGAAAGCAAGAAAGAAATTCGGATTTGCAGATGGAACACTTCCACAACCAGATGTAGATTCCGAAACGAGGATTGGTGTGCTAACAACGCATTAGCCATATCGTGGATTAAACTTACCATTGACGAATCATTATGTTCTACACTCGCACATAGTGATGATGCCTCCAAACTCTGGACTCAAATCCGCACAAGGTTCGCTTTGAAAAACTGACAACGGGTAAAAAGGCTTAAAACAGAGCTTGCTAATTGTCGTCAACAAGGATCGGCGATTGAATCGTACTACGGAAAACTCACAAAAATCTGGACGAGCTTGGCCGACTAGCAACAAGGCCAAACTTAGGAAGATATAGCAAGAGAGAGAGAAGAAGACAAGCTTCATCAATTTCTTATGGGAATCGATGAATCATTGTATGGTGCTGTGAAATCGTCACTTCTTTCACGCACACCTTTACCTTCTCTCGATGAGGCATACAACGTCCTCACACAGGATGAGGAATCCAAATCTCTGGCCCACTTGCATGAAGAAAAAGCAGGCGGCGTCAGTTTCGCTGTTCAAACACAGAACATACCTCGGCAAACACAAGATACAAGAGTCACAGCTGGCGTGACGGTAACCTGCACTCTCTGTGGTCGTCGCGGACATCTCGCAGAAAACTGTTTCAAGAAGATCGGTTTTCCACCTTGGTGGGAATCACGAAATCGAAACAAATCCGGCTTGAATTCACAAGGTTCAGCACCATCTGCACCTGCTCGCGTGAATCATGTTCTGGCCGGCAACGACGGTGCAGTGTCGGCGATCACAGCATCTGATCATGTTGGTTTTAGTGGCTTGAACGACCAACAATGGCAAACTTTGGTCCACATGCTCAATGAACGCAAGCCGGCTCCCAACAGTAATCCATCGGATACGTATTTTATCGAGCCTTGGATCATTGATACAGGGGCTTCAAATCACATGACTGGCAGTATAGATTACTTAATTGATGTAGGTGACATGGCTCCGATGTTGATTAAACTTCCGGATGGAAGGTTTACAACATCAAATAAACACGGGAAAGCACATTTGGGATCATCTCTCACTCTGCAGAACGTGTTCTTTGTGGATGGTTTACATTGTCACCTGATATCAGTCTCGCAATTGACTAGAGATAGGGGTTGTATTTTCCAGATATCTGATCGGATTTGTGTTGTTCAGGATCGCATCACTCGGACGCTGATTGGAGCGGGTGAACAATTAAACGGGTTGTATTTCTTTCATGGAGTTGGTGTGGTTTCAGCGATGAAGAGTTCTATCACTTCGAGGGAGCTATGGCACAGTCGCTTGGGACATCCATCTTCTAAGGCTTTTATCAGATTTAGACAGTTGTGTTTTTGATTCACACACTTGCGATGTTTGTATTCGTGCTAAACAAACGGGAGATTATTTTTCTTTAAGCAGCAATAAAACGACAATGGCATTTGAGTTAATTCATTGCAATCTCTGGGACCGTATCGCACTACATCAATTTGCGGCTCCAAGTATTTTTAACTATCCTAGATGATTTCTGTCGAGCCTTATGGATCTATCTTCTCCCGTCTAAACAAGAAGCACCTACGCATATCAGAAACTTTGTTGCATTAGTTGAGCGACAATTCAACAAAAGCGTTAAAACACTTAGAAGCGATAATGGATCAGAATTCGATTGTCTCACTGATTATCTTCGAGAAAAGAGAATAATCTATGAGACGTCTTGCGTTGGTACTCCGCAGCAGAATGGCAGAGTAGAACGTAAGCACAGACACATCTTGAATGTCGCAAGAGCACTCCTTTTCCAGGCTTCTCTACCGACCGAGTTTTGGAGTTATTGCGCATTAACGGCAGGCTATCTGATAAATCGAACTCTTTCAGCGTTACTCAAAGGAAAGACACCATATGAACTGCTTTACAACAACCCTCCTCCGACTACTCATTTAAAAGTCTTTGGTTGTTTGTGTTATGTTCATAACCAGAAACATGGTGGAGACAAGTTTGAAACACGATCCAACAAGTCAGTTTTCCTTGGATATCCATTTGGAAAGAAGGGTTGGCGTGTATACAACCTTGGAACGAAGAAAGTATCTGTTTCAAGAGACGTCATTTTCTGCGAAACAGAGTTTCCACTTCACGACTCTGCTTCTCCTTTCACATCAGATCTAGCCCCTTCTTCTTGGTCTCGGTTTGCTGAATTAGACGACTGCTGTTTTCCGGGATCAAACTACAGAGAATGCTGCGGCAGATAACTCTGCTGTTTCTTCTATTCCGAATCCGATTGACATCACCACCACTTCAGATGTTGATTCGTTTTCCTCTCATGAACCTGCAACAGAAACTTCCACTGATGAAAGAGTGGAAAATTTGCCTGATATAACTGCTGTGTCTACGCCTTCACCCGTTATGGAACAGCCTACAGAACCTGCAACTATAGATCCTGCAATTACCGAATCTGCAACAGAAACCACAACAGAAACTGAGATTCTTGGACATGGTTTAAGAAAGAAGAAACAACCTACAAAACTTGCAGATTATGTCACCACTCTACTTCATCAGCCTTATCCATCGGCCACTCCTTATCCGATTGATAATTACTTGTCCAGATCACAATTCTCAGACAAATACCAATCATTTTTATTGGCTATTACCTCGGGCGTCGAACCACTACACTACAAAGATGCAATTCTCGATGAAAATTGGCGTTTTTCTGTGACTGATGAAATCGTGGCTCTAGAAGATGCTGGTACATGGACAGTTGAAGATTTACCTCCTGGTTTTAAAGCTCTTGGATGCAAATGGGTGTTTCGCCTGAAATTTAACTCCGATGGCACTCTGCAACGACACAAAGCCCGCCTTGTGGTGGTTGGAAATAATCAAAAAGAAGGCGTGAATTATAATGAAACCTTCGCACCTGTTGCCAAGATGGTTACTGTTCGATCTTTTCTTCAACATGCCGCAAATAAAGACTGGGAAGTCCACCAGATGGACGTGCACAACACATTCCTTCACGGCGATTTAGACGAAGAGGTGTATATGCAGTTTCCTCCGGGGTTTCGTAAGGATGACAAAAGAAAGGTTTGTCGTCTTCGCAAATCTCTTTATGGGCTAAAACAAGCGCCTCGATGCTGGTTTGCAAAACTCGCGACATCACTGAAGGACTACGGATTTCAAAAGAACGGCAATGATTACTCCCGACTGTTAACACCACCAAAAACCCGATGGCTATGGAGCAAAACACATCCCTTCCAATCTCGTAGAACCCACGCCATTCTTCCTCTGTTTTTTTTTTTACTTATCCCATATTTCTCCTACATCGCATTTCAACCACGATTCAGGCGGGGTCCTCCAACGAGTAGGCTCCAGAGGGATCATTCCTCTGTCCTGACCTTCAGAGACACCAGACACCAATTGAGTCAGAAACCAGGCACTTGTTTCATCCCGAATCTTCTCCATAGTCTCCAAAGGGGAGAATAGTTTGCCTTCAAAGAAGAAAGAGTTTCTGTTTTTCCAAATGAACTATAACACCCAAGGATAACATCTCTTTACTTCAAATGGAACAAGATTTGAATTGTCCAGGGAGAGAAGGTGATGAAAATTGGCGAAAGTAGAAGAATGCTTGAAGCCTAACCTCCAAGAGGGAATATGAGAAATAGCCCACATTTTTCTTGCTAGGACACATTGAAAGAGAACATGGTCAATCGACTCACCTTCCATCCCCCAAAGCTGACATCTAGAATCAACCCTCATACCCCTTCTTGCAATGGCATCCACCACCGGGATCGCCCCACTTAGCATTCTCCACAGGAAGTTTTTTAGTTTCGGTGAAGTTTTGATATCTCAAATCTTCTCTTTAAGGCAATTTAGCGATGACAAGGAAGTCTCCTGTCTGATGAGATCTTTGTTTTGTAAGTTGGAGATCAACCAATACCCCGATTTGACCGAATACTCATCACTCTTGTGGAATTTTCAGATCCAAAAATCACCTGATAGCGTTGTCGGGGGGGGGGGGGGGGCTGTCTTAAGACTGTTCGAATATCCTCCTGAACAAAGATCTCCTCTAACTTACTTTTGTCTCATCTTCTGTTAGGAAAATCGATGTGAGACTTTACTTTAAGGTTGAGATCAAAGAAGTAATTCCTCCTCCACGGAGCACGCCCTCCATCAACATCTAACCAGGGATCCATCCACACCCTTATCTAGTCGCCATTGCCAACCATAAGTTTTAAACCTTTGATAAGTAACTCTCTGCCATGGAGAATACTTCGCCACGCAAAGAAAGGCCGCTGCATGATAGATGCCGAGAGGAAATCACCAGTTGGGAAATAAATACTTTCAGAAGTTGAGAGAGAAGGCAACTTGGCACATGAGTGACTCTCCACACCTGTTTTACTAGAAGAGCTTGGTTGAAGAGGTGAATATTTTTGAACCCCATTCCACCTTGGCATTTCGGTAGGCACATCTTATCCCAACTAACCCAATGAATTTTGCTTTTTTGTTCCACCGTACTCCACCAAAACTCAGCCATTGCACTGATAATGTTTGCATAAACCGAGACGGATAATTTGAAAACTGTCATTGCAAACACCGGGATAGACGAGATAACTGCTTTGAGGAGCACTTCCTTACCACCTTGAGACAAATTTCTCGCATAAAACCCAGAGGGCCGAGACTTTACACTATCCTTAATAAAAGCCAACATCTCAACTTTGGAACCGCTAAAGCACTCGGGCAACCCAAGATACTTTTCTGCTCCTCCTACGCTGAAGATTTGAAGACCATCTTGAATTGTCTTCCTAATAGAATCCGGCACTTTTGCCCCATAGGAAAACTCTGATAACAACGATATATATTTTTTGTTATTATAATAGTTTGATATGGTTTCATATTATTTTGTTATATGCTTGCAAGTAGTATAATTTTTCTTTATTTCAAAATAATATTTTTTCCCATTTTCTATTGTTAAATATATGGTTATCCTTGACCAAAAAATATATATATATATATTGGAAATTTAAGTGAATCGTTGTAACCGTTGACGAACTGTTGCAACCGCTTAAATAAACATTTGCAACCGTTTAAATGAATCATTGCAACTGTTATGTTTATGGTTACAACCTTCGGTGACTAACCATTACAACTGTTGGTGACCAACCATTACAACTCTATCAATCATTGCAATCTTTCGAGGTAATCTTTGGTTTCCTATAAAAGGAGTTGTTGGCATTGCCAAAATCATCATAACAAGAAAGTAGAAACAGTTACAAAAAAATAAAGAAATAAGAAAGAGAGAAGGAGAGAGATTCATTGTTCCAAAAGATCATTAAAGATTTTTGGAAAAACACATATCAACACTAGAACTCTATTGTTTCTCTTGTATCTTTACCTAGAACAAGAGAGAACTTTGTTTGTCTTATCCTACAAGGGATTTCGTGTAACCCAAGACTTAATAAGGGTCGAAATACTCTTTAAGAAAAGTTTCCTCGTGCGCGATTCAATCATTATCCAAGTTCATAATTTATCATCCGGGTTACAAATAACCAACAATATATGGCTATCCATTTTGGATATCGGAACAACAAAACCAGATAAGGGTTGGAAACATGTAATTAGCGAATTGAAAAGTTTTATCCGTAGTAAATAAAATATGGGACAGAACATTTAGGTTACGAATAGGGGGTTTCAAAAAAGTTTTATCCTAATTAATATAGTTTATATTCATCATTGTGAAATTCTAAAACCACTCCCCTAATCAAGTTTCTAATAAATTTAAAGTCAACCGTTTTTGTTGCAAATAAAGCTTTTTATCAAAATTTTAAAGTTAAACTCACTAACTTCAAGTTATACAACAACCAAAACATAGGTCGCCAAAATTTTAAAGTTGAAGTCTACAGCTTTAGTTTACCATTTGCTGGTTATGCGGTAAAACCGAGCCATTCCTTGAGCTAAGGTTATTGAAAATAAAAAGAACAGACAAATCTATCTCAACCGATTCAAGAATCCAAATCTATGGAACCATAAGTGAGAAAATTATAACGAGTGTAAAGACAATAAATGTTTCAACATATTCAATATATATGTTGAACTTGTGATAAGTGATCTGTGTAAAGAAGCAGACATATGGAAAAGAGACAAAAAAAAATTATATTCACAATAAATATATATATGTATATACCCATATATTTTTATAAGGTATTATTGTCATATAAATTAATTCTATAATTTAATTTGTTGATTTTTAAATAAAATATTATCTCTTTTTATTTGTAAATATGTAGATGTATAATACAATATGTACGTATATAAATTTATTTGGGGGGGGGGGGGTTAGTGGGAGATTGATTTATAAAGATTTTAAGAATTTGAAGATTCCATTGTTATTGGTGTAATGATTCTTAAATTATTAACAAAATCTTGTGTTATTGGTTTGATGATTTTACAATTCTTTTTAAATCCTTTGTTATTGGTGTGATGATTTTGTAATTCTATTTAAAATCTTGCGTTATTAAAAAAGTCAAGTACTTCATGATTTTGCAATTCTCTTAAATTCTAGTGTTATTGGAATAATGATTCTTTACTTTTTAACTCATCGATCAATACTTTCAAAATACTAGAGTTACCTATTGTATTCTCAAAGTTTGGATAACAAAATAAAAAAATTATCTCTTTCTCAAATAAACATAGATAAGTTTAGGTTTGACACAATTTTTCTCTCATCTCTCGTGAGACAGTTTTCAGTTTCTTTTTTTTTTCCGATACAAGCAATACTCCATTTTCATTAACCAAAATTTGTTATGTAAATAAAGATTAAACAAAGCTAGATTTGTTATGCTAATAAATATTAAAAAAACCCAGATTTGTTATGCAAATAAAAATGAAAAAAACATAATCATACAAAAAAAGATTGAACAATGACATAATATACAAAATTAACTATAAATCTTAAATCTTAAAGAGACTTGTATTACCTATGTTCAGTGAAACAATGAATAATGTTATCACGTCACTGTTATCTTCTTTATAAACAAATAAACACATTATTTGAATATAAGTATATAGAAAGTTTTCTAGAAAAAACATTATCATATTATTACTTTATCAAAAGAATGAAATAAAAATTTTAATAAAAATCTACAAGAATCCACGACAATCAATAAGAATTTTGTATGGATTCTATAAATATGGATGAACATAATTGTTAGAATCAATAAAAGTCTTAGAAAATTCTTAAAATCTCTATACTTTTGAAATACACAAAGATTCTTCAATTCTACCTAAATCAGCTTTCCAATAACCATCCCCTCTTTATAGAGTAATATTGAGTTATAAAATAGTTATGTATATATGTAGATGTTTAATACGATATATACGGATACATATTTATTTATAGAATAATATTGAGTTATTAAATAGTTACGTATGACGAATCTAGTGAAGAAAATCGCAAGCGGTGGCGAAAGAAGACGCATGCAGCAGCCTAATAGTAAATCGGGAAGATGAATTGGACGGCGGAGAAGGACGACATATCGGAATCTGGCGGAGAAGGACGGCATATCGGAATCTGGCGGAGGAAGGTGCAGACGGTGGTATAATAGTAAATCAGGAAGACAAATGGGACGGCAGAGGAGGATAGCATATCGAAATCCGGGAAGGAAGATGCATGCGATGGTAGAGAAGTAAATCGGAAAAACGAATTGAACAACGGAGGAAGACGTTGTGGTGAGAGACAACATAATTTCTTCTTTTTTCTCATGAACAAAATAAATTTAATCGATCATGAACAATAATCGAACATGAACAAAATAATTTTTAGTTCGAGCAAAAGTTTTACAATAAATAATAAACACAACCTTTATTTGTGTGAAAAAAAATATTAAAATATTAACAAATATTTTACGGCGATGGAGGCTCAAATGCGCTTCTCCCCACCTGCCTTCCCACCGGTTAGCAACTGGAACGAGCAAGTGTGGCACCTAAAAAACTGCACCAAAAGTTAAAATGTTCATTTGGAAAACTCTTCATGGGGCTATACCTGTTGGAGAACAATTAGCTTTGAGGCAAATACTAATACACAGAGTTTTAACCCTAAAATATCTACTGCAAGTGCACAGCAATGTCGTAATATTTAGGGATCGAATCCACAAGTTCCAAAGGTCACACTACGATTCTGTAGACCAAAATTAAGCTAAGACAAAGATATGGTTTGTTGGTTTTAAGGTAAAACGAAAATAGCAAATAAAACGATGTAAAGATTAATAAAAACAAGCGTTAGGTCAAGGGCAATCCGCAGGAACTCGGAGATCATGAACCAGACAATTATTCAGGGAACAAATAAGCTCAGTCTAGAACTCAAACATGAATGTTTAACCAATCCACCGTCGTGGTATTAATCACTTTATCTAGCAACCTAAGTATCTAAACTGTCGTTTGAACTTAGAATTCTAAACAAGCATTAACGAGCAGGTTCAATTTGTTCACGGATTGCCTTAGCATCAGCTTTCGTTGGCTAAGGACAAACCGCTCACCTATGTTCTTTCAAGCAATCTATAACACTTTTGATGAATAGATTAAACCCTAAATCATAGACTAAGTGATCAATTCAGTCTAAGCAATGAAC
>JAHZTW010000002.1:60409236-60493327 GCA_020283515.1 Alliaria petiolata
AGCTCGATCCATCGGTGGGAAGTGCTTCAACGAAGGCCAAACTTCAGACATCTCTGCATGGTTCTGCATCTCCATATGCTCGTTTGTACCCAAAATGACTCATTTTCTTCCAAAGAGATTTAAAATCTGAAAAGACTCGATAAAACACTAAAAGACTCTAAAAACACATGTTGACTCGAAAAACCATTAAAAACATTAGGTTAAAAATCCTAAAAAACGCAATACATCAAATACCAATTAACCCAAAATGCTGCCGTTGTGATGAGACAGAATTTGTGCTTCATCTACTATTCCATTGCCATTTCGCACAAGCGGTGTGGGCCTCAGCTCCTTTTACTGCGAGTATAGATACATTCCAATGCACTAACCCAATATCTGGAATAGCGATGGTTAGAAATCTTATCCATGTGCCTCCGTTGGGACTTGATAGAGGATCCCTATCTCCCTGGATTATGTGGGCAATCTGGACAGCAAGGAACCAGAGAATTTTTAATTCTAAATTTTTTCCGGTGCAGGAAGTAACTACTGGAGCAATATGTGATGCCCGAGAATGGAATAGAGCACAAACCGTGGATCAGACAAAAGATTCCCCACCGCCGAGACAAAGCATCCGATCCCAATTGGCTAGATTAGAGGATGCGATTCTCTGCTTCACGGATGTGTCCGCGGGCTTTGGATGGCATTTCGTATCCCCGACAGGAGAGACGTCCCGATCTTCAAGTAATAAACAATTTGTGGCCTCTGCTCTGATCGCTGAAGCTCTAGCCGTAAGGGAAGCTTTGATCGATGCATCTTCTAAGCACCTCCGGAGAGTCCTCCTCCACTCGGATTCAAGACAGCTAATCGAAGCCATCACTTCCCAATACCCGGTGTTAGAAATTCGTAGCATCATCTCTGATATTTCCGTCACTCTGTCTTCTTTTAAAATTATAGAGTTTAAACATATCACTGTGTGGATAATTCTGAGGCTGACTCCACAGGCAAACATGCTTTAAGAAGCATGGTTGTATTAAACCCCTAAACTTTTAATGCAATTTCGTTTTGTGACAAAAAAAAAAAATTAACAAATATTCCATCATAATCGAACAAGCACGTGGAGATAAACTCATCTATTTTTGTAGTTAAATAATTTCTTATTTATATCTCCATAATAATATCTGGTTTGTCTATCGGATCGTTTACTTAATTGTCTCATTATTTATTTCCACTGCCAGATCTAATTTCACGTGATATTGAGTAACGTCAGACAGATTCCATGTGAACACGTAGGAAGATGTGCCATAATTGCATTGCATAGAAAATCCCATGCTGCGGAAAACGAACTACAGGAAACAAAAAAACAAATACTAGTTGTAGAATCCATTTCGAATCAGAGCAAAATCGGATTAGTACAATTTTTACATTATTTATATTTTTTGTTTGATTTACTTCGGATTAAGTTTGGACCGACAAAAATAAATGGCCATAAATTTATTATGGTCTAATTTTTTTAGTCCACTTCAAAAATAAATCATACAAAAATATGCATTTTAGTGTACCAAAATGTTGGTCCGATTGGTTCAATTCAGAGTAGACAATTTTTAATTTGCCACGACAAACACGAAGCAAAAAAAAAAACACAATATTATCATGGGACGATCTCATTCTTTATCTTGCCCTAGGCATCCCAAAGCATCTCTCCCTCTAACCATTTATAAGTCTCACTCACTAAAGTCTGTTCTGCACACTTCATTCACAAAACCTTAAAACATGATGAGCAGGGGCGGAGCCACATACACAAGAGGGGGTCAGCTGACCCCACTAAATTTACATATATTTATTTAATATTTCATCAATGACCTCTCTATAATTTCTTTTTTGACCCCTTTCTTTTCCTTTTTAGTTCTGTTTTTTTTATTTCCTTTCCTTTTTAGTGTTATATTTTTTATTTTTTCAACTACAACCAATCAATTTATGATTAAAATGTCCATTAATATTTGAAAAAAATCTATTAGTATATCCCAAAAAAGGTTTTCCATTAAAAATAGTTTTACTCTTTATATCAATTGTAATTTTTTTTTTTAATTAGATTTATTTATGATATTATATAAATTTAATATTTTTATATATTTGACCCCGGTAAAATTTTTGTTTGGCTCCGCCACTGATGATGAGTGCCTACAGAAACACCATCTTTGCTGTTTACCTCTTGTTTTGTCTGTTCATCACATCTGCATCTGCAAGTTCCTTCATACGACAATTCACTGATGACTTCAACACAAATCTGCAGAGTATGCCATATATTTCTTTTCTTAGAACTCATCCAATATTCAAGAAGATCCATAAGATTCTCTGTTTTGTTTTGCTTTCTAAATTCTAAAAATGCTCTGTTTTTCTTTTTTGTCCGAAAACAGAGGAGGAAGGAGCAGGACCAATCTCATCACGTGACTATAAAGTCTCAGCTTCAAACAAAGTGAAGGGTCTAAGAAACCGTTCTCCATCGTCTTACTCTCTCAAAATGGAGTCTTTCAACACGCTCCTTGATTCATTCACAGAGAGATACGAAACTCGTCCCTTCTCCGTTGGTGGATACAACTGGTAAGTTGCTAATCTCATCTTCATATACTAAAAATTCGACCATTTTGATGGATCTTATTACATAGGACACTTGTTGTGTACCCCAACGGGAACAAGAACGATAATGGTTCAGAGTACCTTTCGCTATACGTAGCCATACACAAATCCACTCCCATCCCTGCAGATCAAGAGGTTAACGTGGATCTCAGGTTTTACATCTTCAACAAGAAGGAGAAGAAGTACTTTACCATCCAAGGTAATTTCCTAAATTTTCGATCCAACAAAAAAATAATGTGAACTTTTGTTTTTAGATTACCAAGAGGTTCTAGACAATGCTAAAGGTGAAAAGATCGAGTGACGTTTGAGACAGGACTATATATACATGCTCTGATCCCGGGCCTATGAAGATTATGAGTTTCGACTTAGAACCTCCTAATAATCCAAAAAATGTGATCTTTAAACAAGAAAGATGCTCTATTGTATATTCTAATATCTTCTTGGTGTGTTGTATCTTTGTTACAATCTGCAGATACCGATGTGTGGAGATTCAGTGTCTTCAAAATGATGTGGGGATTCTCTCAAGTTCTCCCTGTTGATACCTTCAAAGACCCGAAAAACGGATACCTTTACGATGGAGATCACTGCGAGTTTGGTGTTGATGTGACCATTCCATCTCTCAGTGAAAAATCAGAGCTTTTCTCTGTCTCTAAGAATTTCCCGAACCCTAGATTCACCTGGACAATTCGGAGGTTCTCCACGCTGTTCAAAGTTTATTACTACTCAGATATGTTCACCATCGGAGGAAGAAGATTGTAAGTCTACATTATTTACAGAGTAAAATGATCTTTGCTTTGATTAGAGGCTATAGTGGTGGTAACAAGTTTTATTATATGATGATCAGCCAATTACTACTTAGTCCGAATGGTCCTGCCAGTGGCGAAGGAAAGTTCTTGTCAATGTATCTTATCCTTACTCAGAACCAAAGAAGTGGACCCTATGAGAGCGTTTATGTTCGAGCCAAGCTTCGAGTTCTTAACCAACGCCAACTCAATAACGTCGAAGAATCAAGTAAGCAGAATGATCTATACATGTTCTTGGCTATGAACACATTTTGCAGTGACTAATGAGTGCTTTCTTGTGATCTTCCGTTTTGTGACAGTCGATAGGTGGTTCGGAGGATCATCAGAATATGCCCATGGTTCTGACGATCTTATCTCACAAGCTGACCTGAGAGATTCATCAAAGGGTTTCATTGTGAATGATACGTTGATGGTTCAAATCGAAATTGAGGCCGTTTCTTCAACCAAGTACTTCCCTAGTTAGATTTATCTAACCAAGGAACCTGCAACTCCATGTTTGCTTTGTTATCAAACCACTTAATAATAGAAGTCTCTGTTTTTGCCTTCTAAATAAATCATTTTTTTCTTTTCTTTCTGTTAGAGGTCTCTAGACAGAGATCTTTTTTAATGGTAGTTAAATACTACTTTTCTTTCATTTCTTAAATAGATGATATGGATGTATAATTCTCTGATCTCAAAGATTCATCCAAGGATTTCCTCGTGAATGATATGTTGATGGAATGATGGTTCAAAAAACAATACACAAATTGATTAGATAAAAAATTATAAAAAATAGAGAGAAGAATATGACCCACAAAAAAATAGAAAAAAGAAATAGGATCAATCCTCTTACTATTATTTATGAAGTAAAATTAGTGGAAAAGCTGATGTGTCACCTCCACATTCAAAATTAGTGTATTTTAAAGATGACATGGAAATGGGACATGTATTTTTTCCTAAAAAAAAAGAAAATATTTTGATTGGTTGAGTTATGATTATTCAACAAATATAAATTTTTGTTCAATCAAAACACTAAGATTAAAAGTTAAAAACAACAGAAACTCAAAAATACTATGATTTTACAAATTTTAAAAAATTTTGCAAAAAAAAACGGATTCAAAGTTTTGATGAGAAATTTTTGGTATGCGATTTTTGATGGAAAGATTTTGAAATCACATTTATTGAAATATTTTTTTTTTGCCCGGAAATTTATGGATTAACAATGTTGGCCGAAAATTTAAGAAATCGGATTTTGGAAAGTTTTTGAAATCAGAATTTTGGAAAAACTTTAAAATCACTATTTCGACATATTGTTTTAGAGAAAAATTTATGAATTCATTTGTTTGGCGGGAAATTCACAGAATCAAATTTTGACGAAAAGATTTAGAATCACATTTTTAACGTAAACTTATTGGAATAAAATTTTACGAGCTCGTTTTTTGGCACGAAATTCACGGAATTGAAATTTTAACAGAAATATTTTGTAATCATATTTTCGATGTAATTTTTTTGGTACTGATTCAAGTTTTTAGCAGAAAATTTTTCGGAATCATGGTTTTCACAAAAAAATTTGGAATCATATATTTTACGTAAAATTTTTGTATGGAAATTTACGAATTCAAGTTTTTGCGTGGGGAATTTACGGAATCGGATTTTTGGCAGGAAACTTTTAGAATCATATTTTTAGCGTAATCATATTATTGAACTAATATATTTAATTTAATTCATTTGATAGTTCAAGTAGTTTTGTTTTGATTTTTTTTTTAATTTAATAGGTTAATGGTTAACTCATTCGGACTCATCAATCCATTATAATATAACTTATTCAAACCAATCCATTTGACTTATTAACTCATTAATGTATTATAACTAATAATTTCAGTCCATTCCATTGGGTTGTTCCATTAGTATTTACCAATCGTGACACTACTAATAATATTGCTAAGTATATAATTTATCTCAAATTGATTTTTTCAGAACTTATGTTATCATCTCATCTTGTCATATTTTCTAATAAGAACAAAAGTTTATATGTGAATGTTATCTCGTTGTAGATCTAGAATTCATAACCAAAAATGGGACCAAAAAGGATGCGATAGACAAATTTTTGAAAGTTCTGCTACCATTCTATCATGTCTCATTTCCAAACAGAAACAAAAATTTATATCATATGTGAATGCATTTCCATTATAAAGCGAGAATTTAGGACCATAATGGGACCAAAAAAAATGATGGGATGAGAAGAAAAATCATAATAAGATGGAAAAAAATATGAATAAAAAGTAGAAGTCAAAGGATACGAAGAAGAAAAAAAAATCACTTTGTTTGGTATTATGCTTTTTTTTTTTAATATTTGAGTTATGTGTCTATTTTATTTCTCGTAATATTTAATTTTTCCAACATATTAAAACATTTTTCAAAAATTAAAAATTTTTACAAATATATTATTCGACTGTGCAGACCAATCACCCATAATGTTTATATTAAATATTATAATTAACTAATTTTTTTATAAAAATATCATGCCCGCTCATGCGTGCGCACCAACCAACTAGTAAAATGTATGTGGAAAGAAAACAAAAATCAAAATGTTAAATTAAAAAAAAGGCTTTAATATTGAAATTTAGATAAATGAAAAGAGCATAAGGAACAAATAAATATTTATAAAAAATATATAGAAATGATTAAAAGAATGATCAACAAAAATTCAAACAAAATTACTAAGAACATAAAAAAAATATTTATAAAAAAAATGTAAAATAATATTGATAGTTAAAATAAAAATCTAAAAACACATGAAGTATTCACAAAATAAAACAAAATCCGTGTGTTAGTACAGGTTCTCTCCTGATATACCTAAAATTGGAAGATATCTATATATGATATAAATACATTAATAACAAAATATCAATTATGCAAACAATAATGAAAATTAGTTGTTCCTCAAAAGATCGGGAAGCAAGTAACGTAAACTATAACATCACCCCAATAGAGTCAACTTGCAATTGCTACCAAAACTCTCATTCGTCATTCTATAGATAACCTTCTCCCCATTCTCACTTCTTCACCACACCACAGCAAACCCTTAATATACACTACCAATAGACCATTTTGGTTTTTGTGTAAACGTGAACTTTTTTATATACTTTTATTTATAACCAAAATGGTCTTGGTAGTGTCATATGTGTTCGTGGTTCTAACTATCATTTCCATGGATCTTAGGATCTCTCAAGCCACATCCCGTGTTACTTTTCACGAGTCATCCATTGCTGATTACCACCAACAATGGATGATACAATTCTCTCGAGTTTATAGCGATGAATCCGAGAAACAGATGAGGCTTGAAGTGTTCAAGAAAAACATGCAGTTCATTGAGAACTTCAATAACAATGGGAATCAAAGCTACAAACTTGGTGTCAACGAGTTCACGGATTGGACCGAAGAGGAGTCCCTTGCCACCCACACCGGTCTCAATGGCATTAACGTAACCTCACCATCTGAAGTGGTCGATGAAACGATGCCATCTTGGAATTGGAACGTTAGTAATGTCGTCAGCGAGAGCAAAGACTGGAGAAAGGAAGGAGCTGTAACGCCTGTCAAATTGCAAGGAGGATGTGGTAAGTTTTTTCCGGAATTATATAAACAGTCTACATATTGGAGAAAGTAAATGGCTGGATCAGTAATTTAAGGTCATAATGAAACTTCGCATTCCAAAGTAAGGGGTATCATTCTAGGTTTAGGGTTACCAACACAAGAATCGTTTCGTAACATTCAAGTAATCATTATCTGGGCAGGTGGTTGTTGGGCGTTCTCAGCGATTGCAGCGGTGGAAGGTCTAGCAAAGATTGCCCGAGGAAACCTCGTATCACTGTCCGAACAGCAGCTTGTAGATTGCGACAGACCGCGTAACAATGGTTGCGAGGGGGGAACAATGGAAGAAGCTTTCATGTACATAGTTCAAAGCGGAGGCATAGCTTCAGAAGACGCATACCCTTTCCAAGTGAAAGAGGGGAGTTGCCAGTCCAACATCAAACCCGCCATGCAGATCAGAGGGTCCCAAAGGGTTCCACGAAACGACGAGCGTGCGTTGCTCGAGGCCGTATCGAGACAACCCGTCTCGGTGAGCATTGACGGGAGCACGGCCAGTTTCATCCATTACGCAGGGGGAGTGTACAATGCGCCCGACTGTGGGACCAGCGTGAATCATGCATTGACGTGCGTTGGGTATGGGACGAGCCCGGAAGGGATCAAGTACTGGCTGGCTAAGAACTCTTGGGGTGAGACTTGGGGAGAGAATGGTTTCATTAGACTCCGTAGAGATGTGGAGTGGCCTCAAGGCATGTGTGGTATAGCTCAGTTTGCTTCTCTTCCGTATGCGTGAACTAAATTTGTTAGATGATATATATTTTTTTTTTGGTTATGCTAGATGATTAATAAATATTGAAGTATTCATACATTACGGAGTTTGATTTATGAATTGTTTAGATGTGGTGTAAATCTACATCGTACCATAAGCTTGACCTTAAGCACTAATGTTCATTTTATTGCTCCAAATAATTAATGGATTAATTACTTACTTATATATTATACCTTGTAAGACAATTTACCGGAATGTTCAAAACAAAAAAAAGACAATTTACCGGGGTATCAATTTTTAATATTTTTCATGTCACTAATTTATAAAAGAGTACAATTAATGTATGAATCATATGGTCAATCGTAGAGATCGATCTTGTGGTTGAGTCAGGCCCGGTTCTAGCCATGTGCTAGAGGTGCATTTGCACTGGGTCTTTAATTTTTTTTACAATTTTTAGTTAGATTTTAGGGTCCATTTAAAAAAATTTAGGGCCCATTAAAATTTTTTTAGACCTTTTATACCTATTCTATTTATAAAACTGTAAAATTGCACAGGGTCCATACCATTTTTGGGCCGGGCCTGGGTTGAGTATTCTAATTTTTTAATTTTTTCTTTTTAATCTTTTCTGTTGTTAACTACGTACGTTTTGTTGGTTAGTTAAGTACAGTTTTCAAAACCCAATGTATTTGTTTTGTACTAGGACGACGACAAGAATTATACGTTTGCTCTTCATGTCATAGCGTCTCTTTCTTATCTGGTGGCTACGTGTCACGGTGTCAGTCAGAAGTCTGGTTGCACTTTTCATCAGTTGTTTTAAGTGCAGTTAGGTAGTTGGAGATAAGTCTTGGACAATTTTACGAGGGTTTTCTATATATATGACGGAGAAATTGGATTTGATCATCCATCGTCTTTTGGATATTGCTTTATCACGTTAATTTTCGATGGAATTTGGTGTTAAAAGATGGACGATATCAACCAAAATCAAACTTAGATCGATCAAAATTATGCGCCAAGATCGAGATTTTGTAGATATTTACGAATATTTGTTACATTAATCTGTGTTGTATCATTTATTTTATTTGTTAATATCATTTATTGATTGATGCAAATTCAGTTGCATCATTTAATTAAATGATTCTGGAAGTGGTGACTTTAATCATTTATATCAGTATTATTTAATTGATGTTAATATGTATCATTTGTATAAATAATATTAATATTTGCATCATTTAAAATAAATGATATTAGTATTTTGCATCAATTAGAATAAATGATATTAAAATTTGCATCAGTTAGAATAAATGATATTAAAGTTTACATCAGTTAATATAATTGAGGTAAACATTTACATCAATTAATATAAATGATGTTAATATTTATCTCGGTTATAAGAATTGATGTTATATATTTATATCTATTATTTTAGTTGATACTATATAAATATAAATAAATGATATTAAAATTCATATAAATTTTAAATTTTGTGTTAATTTTTATAATATTATCAATTGGAGATAACTAATCATTTTGTATTTATTATTCTAAGGAATATATGTAAATACATATGTATGATTTAACATATAAAAAAAAATATGGTGTTGATCTTTTATAGAGGAGAAAACTAGTATTCTTCATCCTTCTTTAGCAATGTAGGACAAATAGTTGTTTAGTTAAATTTTTGTTTGCATCACTTTTTAGTATCAATTTTTAATAAGTGATTCAAAATAGAGTCAGTTATTTTTTGACACTTTATGAGTGATGTTATCTACTTTATTAATTGATGCTAATTAAGTTAGTATTAGTATCAATTATTATAATTGATGCTAATCAGATTAGTAATAGTATCAATTATTTTTATTTGATGCTAATAGGTTAGTATTAATATTAATCGTTTTTAATTGATGCCAATCAGGTTAGTATTAGTAAAAATCTTTTTAATTAATGTTAATCAAGTTATTATTTGTATCAATTTTATTTAATTGATGTTAATCAAGTTAGTATTAGTATCAATTGTTTTAATTGATGCTAATCAAGTTAGTATTAATATCAATTAAAAGTTGATGCAAAATTATATATTTAATGTCAATTTTTAATAAGTGATTCTAAATAGCATCAATTATTTTAATAATATTTTATAAGTAATGCAATGTACCCTTTTTCTTGTAGTAATTTATCTAAGTGTAGAAAGCTTAGTTTTATTTGTGAACATAGTTGTGTGTATATCTTGTGTATATCTTAATTTAGGTTACTTCTAAGTGTTTGCATCCTGTAGTGAAATTTTAATGAGAATCTAATACAATTATTCCAAAACACAATATGTATTCTTTATTCTCATCAGTTTAGCGTTTGGAATCTTCGACCTGAGAAACATATTTTCGTATTTTCATGTCGTTTTTGGCCAAAATATAGAGAGTTCTCTATCCATTTAGGGTGTCACATCACCAACTTTTTATTTTTGTATGGGTTTATACATATTTTAGATATGCAGACTTTTTGGGTATGCACATGACATTAATTTAAAAGTACAAAACAAACACTTATTTTACAAACCACAAAAACTAAAAATTTTCTACGAAATAAAAAAATTCAGAATGCTATTTCGAATAATAAATAAAAAGAGTTGGTGGGATCGATGGTGAGTACACTTTTTTGATCTCGCTGGAAATAAACAACAAAAAAAGAGAAGCCAAGTGAATAAAGATATTCAGCAGAGAGACATAGATATTTACGGCAACATATAAGTATAAGATGAAGTTTTTTAACAATTAACACATCACAGTTTATATTAGAAAAATGACTTCACAATAGATCTACATATTCTATGATAATAAAGAAACTAAAAAAATATTTAAAATTAAAAAATATAAAACAATACAAAAAAAAAACATAATAGCAATATAAATATATAAAATTATAAAGTAAAAATTAAATTAACAAATAACTCTGCGCAATGTGCGGATCGGTCTCTAGTTCCAAGTAATTCTGAAAAGAGAAAGGTGTTGTTACTAGCTTTGGGCATCCGAAGAACCAAACCGAAACTATGATTATTTTGGATAAAAATACCTAAACCGAACTATATCTATGGTTAATTTTGGATAAAAATAGCCAAACCAAATCGTATTTGTGGTTCATTTTGGATAAAAAATACCTGAACTGAATTGTATCCGATGGATGTTCGGGTAAAGACCGGATCCCAAACAAACTATCCAAACCGATTTGAACCTGTACGGGACCGAACCGACCCAAAAAATTATCCAAATAGAACATATACCTCTAATATTAAAATTAGGGGTGGGCAAAAAAATCGTAACCGAAAAAACCAAACCATACCAAACCGAAAAAAATGATATGGTTTGGTTATGGTTAAACCTAAAAAACCATTTGGTTATTATTTTTTAAAAGTTTTGGTTTAGGTTTGGTTTGGTTAAAAACCGTCAAACCGAATGGTTTTTATGGCTTCAGAACTAAAATTTAAATAATTTATATTTTCTTATTTTCTTAGTTTAGTTTATGTCCATATTTTATTATTAGGCTTAATTATCTTTATAATTTACTAAATCTTAAACTTATAAATTTAAATATAATATTAAAAAAATATCTACATATAAATATTTAAAATATAATATTTACAAATACAAACTATGAATAGAAATATTTGTTTTTTAGTTTTTGCCTTTTATAGACTTGATTTTATTGATGATTTAAATTTATGTCCTATGATTTGGATTTTATTCTTTTAACTTTTTGTTTTGTTTCACTCATATCTATTATTACTATTCATATTCATAGTTTGAATCAAAGATTCAAAGTTTTTCGTAATAATATAATTCAGAAAAAACCGAAACCGAACCAAGTTACATATGGGTTTTAATTTTTATAAAATCGAACCATACCAAACTGAAATATATATGATTGTTATATGGCTTGAGTTTTTATAAAACCGATAAACCGTAAAACCGAAAAAACCGAACCGAAACCAAACCGAAAACCGAAGTTCCAAAAACCAAAAGAACTTATTCAAACCGAACGGTTATTCAAATGCCCATAACTAGAACATGTTATTATGTGGGCCCAAAAAAGAGAAGAAAAATCGGGATTGTTAAAACAGCGATCAAAAAAGTTTTGAAGACTCTTAAAACAGCGATCAAAACAGTTATATCCGATGTGGTCATCATGCCTACGATAGATGGTGAATCACACTGGTTTTCTAAAGAAGTTTTGAAGACTCTTATTCCAAAACTAACGATGCGTTGCCCCAATCGGTTTTTCATTTTCCTTCTGTTAATGATGGAAGATAATCCGAAGGAAAAGTTGCATGATAAGATGATGTTGCCAAATCATCTCTGGCCATTGGAACATGATGTGGAGGGCTTAAAGGTCAAAGGTAGAATATTGAAGGAAGAACCCTTGTTGAAACCATAGAAACCATCATGGAATAGAGGATGGCAGTGGCGGAGGCACGTTGGCAGTAGGGGGGTCAGGTGACCACATGAATTTTTAAAGTTTTGTTTATAAGCTTAGGCCATATGTGATCATTGTGGTGAATTGGTTGAGTTCCTTTAAGTTGATCCCGTTGACTTCAGAAAACTTCAGTTCAAATCTAATCATGCACCCTTTAAGATATGTTTTATGTACTGTATTAATTTTATTTAAACATTTATTGTGTTGGGCCCTACTCTTGGTTTCTGTTAGTTCAAAAAAATAAATAGATTTTGCAGATTAGAATAAGATATTTCATGCATTAAAAATATTTATATGAAATACGATATTGTCTTGTATAGTAATATTATAAGTATGTATTTAAAAAATATATGAATTAGTTAATTTTATTTAAATAGAAAATTAAAACATATACCAACTTTATAAAACAGGTTTAATATTTATATTTAAATAGTTAATTAATAATTAAATTTAAATAATTAATTAATAATTTAATTAAATATGACCCCGATAAAATGCTTCTCTAGCTCTGCCACTAGAGGATGGTCCAGAGTTGAAGATGCACCTACTTGTTGTATGTCGATATTTTGTACAATCGTTGGAGGTTGGCAGTTCCAATATTTATTTCTATCGGAAGAATCAATATATTGGATTCTTAACCGAAAATATCTATAGATCTAAATTAAGAATTAGCCAATGTTACAGTTAGAGAAGAAGATGGAGTGAAGAAGAAGAAATGGTACAGTTTTCAGCTCAGGCAAGACAAGAAAAAAATCTGAAGAGACTACTTAAATCTTTAGTTTTTTCAGGCACATAGCTACATTCCAAAACATTATATATATGATACTATTAACACTTTTTAAGAAGGTTTTGCATGGTTCACCGGATTCATCTCTTTGTACGCTTCACCGAAATCTGATTCACATACTCCTCAGCTGCTTCTTCGTAGGAAGCTTCGGTGAATTCATAGGTGTCCTGCTGGTTATTGACAACATCTTCTTCGTCACCAGATCCTGGTTTACCATAAGATGTTTGGTATCTGCCATTGTTGTTTATTTCGGATTCATCCTTCCAGATCTGGACACCGCATTCAACAATCTCTAATTGGCTGCTGAACTCGAACACTATCTCTATGCTCGTCACTTCAGGGAATCGTTCTTCTTGCAACAAGTACGAGGGAAATAGAAACATGTGTTCTCGTTGAATCCTGGGAACTGCGTAAGCAATGACCTCGTCAATAGGGATGTATGCGTCGCCTTTCCTTATACGATGACACAATAGTTGTTCGAATTCTCTAGTTTGCGGATTTGGAGAAAGCACAACGCAAACCTTGAGAATGGTGAGAGGCTTGTAACTCATTGGACATATGGTCAAGGAACTTCCTCTGGCTCGGTGATCAAACTCTTCAGGCACTTCTCTTCCGGGTAAGCAAGCCCAGCCCTGAACAATTGGTTGGGTTATAATTGCTCTTTGTGCTTCTCTATCCAGTTTGAAGCAATTTGTGTAGTTGAGTTGCGCGTACGGAGTATTATAAGGGCAAGTAAGTCTCTCCATTGCTTCACAATCTTCCATAAGAGAATCTGGTAGTGATGTGAGTTTTCTGCAGCCGTCTAGATAAAGTTGTACCAGATGGAGACTTTTCTTGCAATATGGAATCTTCTCAACACCACTGTAGCTTAGGTGTAGATGCCTTACACTTCGGGGAACATGTGTTAATGCCTTTAGCTTTCCGTTGCTGATTATGTTGAGAACACGAAGACGAGACAAAAATTTAATCGATGCAGGCACTTGTTCTACGTCTGTCACTGAGATAGAGAACTGTGAGATGTTCCTAGAGATGTCTGGGAATGTTCTCAATCTTTGGCATGCTGTCATATTAACCGATTCGAGAGATGCCAAGTTAATGTGCCTTGGAATGACTTCTAGCTTTGTGCAGGCAAACATGCTCAATACTTTTAGCTTGTGAAGATTCGAAAAAGAGGCTGGAATCTCTACCAAACTCAGGCAGTGATCCATATTCAATCTCTCTAGATTTGTTACATTTGAAAGATCTGGGAGTTCTTTCAAATGATAGGACATTGACAAATCCATCTTCTTGAGTTTTGTAAGAGGCTGAATATAAATGTAAAACCAAACAACAGAGAGAAGAGCAGATCAAAACATATGGAGAAAGTACACATTCATATATATTCCATCTAAATAAATATAAACACAAACCTGAGGTCCTTCCCAGAGCTTCTCGAGCTGGCTATTCTGCATATGGAGTTCGACAAGGTTTTCCAGATGAAATCTCAAAGGAAGACTCTTTCTTGGGTATGCCTCCCAATGTAGTAACCTAAGACGTGGAGGAAACTCCAAGTCCTCATGAATGCACACTCTGTCATTTTCATCGCTTACAATGAGGAATCGAAGGTTACGCATTCTTTTAAATGCTCCCTCGCTTACAAACACTTTGCTGATTTCAGATGTATCAAACCATATGGCAGACACGGTTCTAGTACCCTAAACCAAGTTCCAAATAGAAGAAACTATTAGCACAATACTGGAATATTATTCCACATCGGAAGTTGGAAAATACTATATAAGAGATATGAGATAATTCACTAATTGTCAATTGGTCTTTAATTAAAAGCCTATATAACCTAACACAAAGAATATAACAAATACGAAAAAGAAACTTACTGTTTCATATTCAAGAACATCGCAAATCTCATCAGCATCAATTAAGATGTGGCGGTTCCAAGGTTCTTGTCTACGAATGGCTTGTCTACCCATTTGTTGTAGTAATGTGTGCATCACTATATCTCCATTGGTAGATATTTCTATGAGAGATCTATTGACTAGGTTTCTCAACCCAAGTTTGACATCCAAATTACAGTCGTCGAGCATGGCTTTCACATATTCTTCGTCTTTGTAACTGAAGAAGATTGCAATGTGAAGAAACAAAGCTTGATCTTTCTCATGTAAACTCTCATATCCGACTCTTAATACTCTCTCGAGATTTCCATCTAGACTAGTTTCTATCCTACGCATTATAACTTCCCATTCATCCTCACTTTTCCCATGTAAAGATGAACCCACAACACGGAGTCCCAATGGAAGATTACTGCAAAAATCTGTTACTCTTATTGCAAGCTTTTCAAAACCATAATGTGGAGAGCTTCTTTTAAAAGCATATCTACAAAAAATCCCAAGAGCTTCTTCATTAGACGGAAAACCCACATGGTATGTATTGTTGATGCCATATCTCTTCAAAAGCTCTCGATCTTTCGTAGTCACAATAATCCTACTTCCAGAACCAAAATGATAAATATCCTTAGCCAAAGCATCTAATTGCTCCAGACTATCTACATCATCAAGAATGATGAGAACCTTTTGGTTGTGTAACCTTTCATATATCACATCTAAGTGACATATCTTCATTATGTTTTGGTTAAAAATATGCGAAAGAAGTTGTTCTTGTAAACGTAGCTTTGAACCGTGCTCATCACAATCAATATTCCTATAAATTCCCTTGACATTTTCCATGAAATATCTAAGCGGAAAATCGCAAGAGAGTTGGTTGTATAAAGCTCTCGCAATGGTAGTTTTACCAATGCCCGCAGGACCAGAGATTCCTAAGGTCATAGCTTCATCATTTTCTAAATCTAACAAAGATTGAATCTTCCCCAAATGAGTTTTAAGTCCTACCATCCCAGCAAAATCCCTAGACGGTGTAGCATTTAGTTTGTCTGAAACATCTCTGACAATCTTCTCAATCATGTTTGCTTCATTATCCCTAACAAGTAACATAATAATAACATTAAACTATTTAAAGAATTTAAGACCCTAACAATAACATGATAATAACCCAACGATTTCTTTCTTTTTGTGCAAAACTTCAAAAGTATCTGCATTTAAATAAATTTCATGTTTTCACAATATACACTTAGAAGTGAAGTGGTTCTTTGATATTTAGGAAATCTACTTTTCCAAAAATCTTGAAAGGGTTAAAACATAGATTTTTCAAAATCTAAAACTAGAAACCACTATAAAAAGTTAAAAACTACAAACAATCAAGATCTAAACTATTTTTTTAGGTCATTGTAAGGAATTACGGCTTTGAACTATTTTTTAGGTTATCCATAGGTAAGCTACTAAATGAACAAGTAATCCATTTAGACTAAATGACCACATAATTGGTAAATGAACTTTTCTTATACTGTTTTTTTTCTTCTAAAATTCAAAGCGCAAACCTGCAAATTAACAATTAGAGTCTTAATGAAGAAAAACAAAAGAAAATACCAATTAAGGGAGTGTTCTCCGGCTATGTTGGCGACATGGGTCAAAGCTTGGATCCAACTCTCCATCTTAGTCTCTGTTTTCCCCTGGCAGATTTTCTTGAAAGCCTTCCCAAACTCCCCCATCTGTTTCCTCACATCACATGGATCCACTTTGTAGAAAACCGTCATCACTATTTGCCCCGCAGATTCTTGACACTTTAAGATCTCCACCAGCTCGTTCAAACACCAACTCGAAGAAGCATAGTTCTCCGAGAGCACAACAATCGATATTCTTGATTCTCTTATTGCCCGTGTGAGTTCAGAACTGATGGTTTGGCTTCTCTCGATCCCTTCATCGTTGAACGTTATGATCCCATTGCGTTCACACTGCTTTTGTAAATGACTTAGAAATGTTACACGGACATCTGGTCCATGGAAGCTCGGGAAGACGTTGTATCTCCAGCTGCGAGAAGAAGAAGAAGAAGAAGAAGAGGCCATGATAGATCGAAAGGGTAGTGTAAGAGAAATTGAAGGCAACAAAATCAGATATTTAAAGTTATATGTATTAAGAACAAGTCAGTGTTTTAACGCCAAACGCGTGATGACCGGAGAAACTTCAAAGAGAAAAAGGTCTCTTTCTTTGTTTTCATTTCAAGACTTTTGACTATTTACAACAAACTACAACCTTAATAATTAAGTTCTAGTATGAACTAAAATGTACATATTTTTCAAAAGTTTGAAAAAGGTCATTGTTAGTAATAGACTAGTATTAACTACATTTTTATTTTATTTTTGTTTATCTTTTCGTGGCAGTTTTTCTCTGTTCTCTCTAGAAAAACCTTTCAAAAAGACACACCCAACTTTTTTACTTTCTTTTTGTTTTCTGATTCCGTTCATGAGATGGTTTTCCGATTAAAATCGGATTTTTTTCCAACAAGTCTCGATTTATGTTCGATTTTATTCGGATTTTGCTTGTTTTGTGTTCTTTAACCCTTTCGATTTCGTTTTCGATTTTTTTTCAGTCTAAAATCACAAACGCTCGTGGGAATGAGCTTTTGATTTTGAGAGATCTAATGCGGTTTTAAGCAATAGAAGCGTTTGAGGTGATTGTTGTCAAACACCAACAACCGCTACCACCCGCAAAAGCTCTAAGGTTAGATTTAGAAAAATTTAGTTGTTAGAGATATATATTAATTAGTGATCAAGGGAAAAAAATCCGAAAGAAATTTTTTAAGAGTATTAGTGAATATTAATTAAAAATTGTCAAATTTATTTATATATTTTGTGATAATAATATCTAAATTTTATTTTGTAAAAATTAGTATATATATGAATTTTATCTTTTAGTTTTTGTTTTAAATGAATTTGTAACTGCAACCAACACTACAAGAGAGAAGCTTAAATCCGACGGTCGTTTTCGTCGGAATTCCGTCGGAAATAGCCGTTTCCGACGGATTTTTGACGAAAACAGTCCGTCGGTTACAGGTGGTCGGAAATATTGTTTTGGTCGGAAATCTGTCGGAAATTTCCGACGGATAATAGTCGTCGGTAATCCGTAAGAAATTTCCGACAGATTACCGATGGAAATAAACCGATGGATTTCCGACGGAGCTGTTTCCGACGGATTTTTTTCGACAAATTTCCGACGGATTTCCGACGGATCTGTTTCCGACGGAACTTTTTTCCGACGGATTTCCGACGGGACTTTTTCCGACGGATTTCCGACGGATCTTAATTTCCGAATTAAAAAAAAAATTATATAAAAGTAATTTAAAATCAAAAATATAATTAAAATTTTAATTAGTTTTAAATTAAATAAATTCCATTATTATGAATTAAATTTTTAATATCTAAGAAAAAAATATATTTGTAAGAAACCTAATCTAAACAAGAAAAAAAATACAATTGTACATTTAAAATTCTATATGATAAAAAAAAATTATTTAGAAACTCAAATCTAAAAAACCCTAATTACTAACCCTATAAAATCCGATTCACATCTAAAAATCATAATTTCTAACCTTCTAAAATCATCTAACATATAACATTCTCATTTCAATCCTAATTTCTAAACCCCTAATACTATCTACACTCAAAAATCTAAAAAAACTACAAAATCAAAAAAAAACTTCAAAATCAAAAGAAAAAAAAGACTTACGAATTATCCATGCTACTAGGTTGAAAAATCAACTAGAAATGGCTGTTCTCGGTTGAGAGAAGACGAGATTCCGGGGGATTTGCAGAGAGAATCAGCGGAGGTTCATCCAAGAGAGAGAAGAGAAGAAGAAGAAATGGGGAAAAGGAAAGGGTTTTCGGTTTATAATTAATGATTTTCGACGGACACAATCCGTCACAAATCCGTCGGATCCGGAAAAAAAATTTCATTTACGCGGTCAAAGTACGCGCTTTCTCGAAAAACAAGATATCTCCGACGGATTTCCGACGGATTTGGAATATACCATTATTTGTTGCATGCGTTTCTATTGGCTAGTCAACGATCACGCGGATCGTAAGTTCCGACGGCATTTCCGACTGATTTTCGAGGGATTTAGGGTATATTTAGGGTTTAGGGTTTCAATCTTGTAAAATTTGTTAATTAACCAATATTTAACATATTTCATTCAAAAAATATGTTGATTCTTCAAACAGTTTGGTTTTCTATTTGTTTTTAAAATTTCACAACATCAAACATATAATTTTTCAAAATATTTTCATTACTATATACTAACACTTATACTAACTCATTAACCATTTTTCAAAATTTTGTCTAAACAAATTTTGTCAAAATTTTCTAGGTGTATTATATTAAATTTTGATAAGATTGCACAATTATTATTCATTAGAGAAAGTTTTATATGATTTTCAAAACTAATTAGTTAAAATTTCATACCCTAAACCACATTTTATGAGATGCCGTCGGAAATCCGTCGGAAATTTCCGACGGAATTCCGACGGATTTTGTCCGAAGATTTATACGAGTTGAAAACATGTTCAAATACTTTTTTGATACATTTCCGTCGGAAATCCGTCGACCACTCTTAAATTTAGGGTATGGAATTTGTAGACTCTAAATTTAGGATATGGAATTGGTAGACACTACGAAATCCGTTAGAAATCCGTCGGAAATAAACAACGGATATGTTCCGTCGGACATCCGTCGGACATCCGTCGGAAATTTCCGACAGTCTGTTATTTCGTCACAATACGGTCGCAATTCCGTCGGAAATTTCCGACGAAGTAATGCCCGTCGGAAATGCCGTCGGAAATTACCAAGTAGTTCACAATGTAGCTCTCCTTCTTTCAGGCCTTTGGCTTCTTCAAGCTTTCTTCCCATTTGATATCCTTTCTCTAGGATTTTGATTAACATCAGCTGCTCTTCAGGAAGAGAGTCATCAATGGGGATGATCTCTTCTATTCTCATTCTTGACAAGTGGTCAGCAACTCCATTTTCAATGTCTTTCTTGTCCATAATCTCCATGTCAAATTCTTGGAGAAGAAGTATCCATCTAAGAAGTCTTAGTTTGGCGTCCTTCTTAGCATAAATGTACCTTAATGCTGCATGATCAGTGTACACCACTACCTTAGATCCTACTAGGTAGCTTCTAAACTTCTCAAAGGCAAAGACAACAGCTAGAAGCTCCTTCTCAGTTGTTGCATACTTCACTTGAGTGTCATCCAAGGTCCTACTTGCATAGTAGATGACATGGAGTTTCTTGTCCTTATTCTGTCCTAAAACTGCACCCACTGCATAATCACTTGCATCACACATGATCTCAAAAGGGAGATCCCAATCTGGTGCTTGCACTATAGGGGCACTCACTAGAGCTTCTTTGATATTCAAGAATGCACTATGACACTCTTCATCAAACAGAAATTCAGCTTCTTTGCACAGCAGTCTAGTGAGTGGCCTTGCAATCTTGGAGAAGTCTTTAATGAACCTTCTATAGAACCCAGCATGGCCCAGGAAACTCCTTATCCCTCTCACATTTCGTGGAGGCTCTAGACTCACCATCACCTCAATCTTTGCCTTGTTCACTTCAATCCCATTTTCAGAAATTTTGTGTCCAAGCATAATGCCTTCTCTCACCATTAAATGACATTTCTCCCAGTTCAGCACCAGGTTTACATCCTCACACCTTTGAAGCACCCTGCAAAGATTTGACAAACACTCAACAAAAGAGAGGACATACACAGAAAAATCATCCATGAAGACCTCTACCATATCTGCTATAAGATCAGAAAATATTGACATCATGCACCTTTGAAAGGTTGTTGGTACATTACATAACACAAATGGCATCCTTCGATATGCAAAGGTACCCTAGGGGCATGTGAAAGTTGTTTTTTCTTGATCATTGGGGTGAATGGGTATTTGAAAGAACCCACTATACCCATCTAGGAAGCAATATAATGGATGGTTTGCAAGTCTTTCCAGCATTTGGTCAATGAATGGGAGTGGAAAATGATCTTTACTTGAGGCTGAATTTAGTTTTCGATAATCAATACACATCCTATGGCATGTTATGGTTCTAGTTGGTATTAATTCATCTTTTACATTTTTTACCACAGTTATTCCTCCTTTTTTTGGCACAACATGAACAGATGAAACCCAAGTGCTATCTGAAATGGGATAGATAACACCTGCATTTAGAAGTTTAAGGATCTCCTTTTTTACTACTTCTTTCAAGTTTGGGTTTAATATTCTTTGATGTTCAATTGAAGTTAAAGATTCATTTTCTAGATGAATTATATGTGTGCAAAGCGAAGGAGAGATTCCTTTGATGTCATCCAAAGAATAACCAATGGCTCTCCTAAATTTTTTCAGTTCATTCAAAAGTGAGGTTAACTCTTCCTCATTCAGATTTTAATTCACTATGACAGGGTAGGACGAATTTAGACCTAGGAAAGCATACCTTAGCCCTTGTGGAAGAGGTTTGAGATCCACCCTTGGTGCTTTGAGTTCACACCAATCATCTTCAATGCTAGACTTACCATTGCTAGCCTCCTTCTTGTCATCTTGTGTAGTGTCTAAGGAACCAACATCTTCAAACATAGAACCTCCATTGTTGTTATGCTGCAGCTCCATGAAAGTGCTTTCTCCTTGTAATGGTTTGTGTGAATCAAGCAAGTTTAAGTATCTCAGACTTTCTTCATGTAGAAATCCATTCTCACCATGCAATCGCAAACGTCCACAACCATTAAATGTTTGAGAGAATGAGCTTTTGATTTTGAAGTATCTGAAATGACACGAAACTGTAGAAAGTGTTTTTTTGAAGTATCGCAAACAATTGATATGGTTACAGCAATTGTTGACTGATCTTCATATCACAGTGACTTGTCCTGCCAAGTTGTTTTGTGATAACAAGTCGGCGATTCATATAGCAACAAATCCGGTTTTCCATGAGCGGACAAAGCATATTGAGATCGACTGTCACACGTTCGTGATCAAATAAAGGCGGGGAAGCTCAAAGCTCTTCATGTATCTACCGGGAATCAGTTTGCCGATATCTTGACTAAACCCTTGCATCCAAGACCATTTTATTCACTGTTGCAGCGTATGTTCTTGTCAAGTCTTTTTCTTCAACCAGACAATCTGAAGATAAAGACTTGAGAGGGGCGTATTATGATATATAGTCTGGTTTAGTTGGTCTAAACTGGTTATCAGAGTTAGCCGGTTTAATGTAAATACTCGTACATATATAATGTATGATACACACAATTGTAAAGTTAAGTTTAATGTGAATAACAGAATTTTTCATCATCTTCTCCATCTCTCTGCTCCAATCTTGAATCTCCGGATCATCTTCTTCTCCTTCGATTCAAGTCTTAATAGCATTGCCACATTTTTCCCCAAAATTCTAATACTTCAAAGTTCTGCTGCTTTACTATCATTCATGGCTGCTTAGCTTAGTGGATAGAGACGATGTTGGAATTTAATAATCGAAGAACACTTTTCTAATATTGTGTGATGTTGTTTTCTCGATCATTATACTAATTGTGTCTTCAGGTGACAGTTTTGTGGAAGTTGGTTGAGAAGCTTATGTCCCCAAAGCCTCCAACGACTTCTTCTTTGGGAGAAAACAAATCTGCTTCACAGGGACTTGAAATGGTCGATTGGTGCTGGCACGAATTTCTTACAAGGATTTGCTGCAAAGGTTGATAACAGCTGCGGGAGTGAAAGCCTTTGATGTTTCAGACTGTAGGAGATGTCAGTTTTGCTGCTAATGGACTTACAGCTGCGGGAGTGAAAGCCTTTGATGGTGTTCTTCAATCAAAAATTGTGTTGAGGGCTCTAAATCTTTCCGGGAACCCTATTGGAGATGAAGGAGTAAAGGTCAGTGGGAATGTAGTACCAAGCTATTGAAGTTTGAATCTGAATACCACGAGTTCTTTGCGCAGTTCACAGAGATGGCTAGTAAATGCGCAGGTGAAGTACAAGAGGTAAGAGATAGCTTACAATATCACTACTTTCTCCTAATTTCTTGATTACTTAAAGAACAAGTAACTGAGATTTGTTGTGTTTGCAGGTCGATGAGCTTCTCAAGAGGAGAAACAAGATATGCGCAGCTTACACGATCTTCCCACCGACAAAGCAAGGTTCAAGCAAGAACAGGAGGAGCAAGGGAAAGAGCAGTCTTCTAATGGAGTGAAGAAGAAGAAATTGTACAGTATTCAGCTCACGCAAGACAATAAAAAAACCTGAAAAGACTACTTAAATCACTTCCATCGGGGGTCTCTTGAAGAGTCTCTCAGCTTAAAAAAATTAATAAAATAATAGAAAAGGAGGAGGAGAATGAGATGGGTATAGAAATCTTGAGAGACTCTTTTGAGATTTATCACTTTTTTATTGGTTCAGTTTGATTTTTACTTCAAAAAATTAATTCAAAACTAAATTACATTACAAAAACTAATATAATATTTGATGAGAGACTCAAAAGAGTTTTTAACCAATGAAGATGCTCTTAAATCTTGAGTTTTTTCAGGCACATAACTACATTCCAAAACATGATATATATGATACTATTAACACTTTTAAGAAGGTTTCCTATCGGTTTGCCGGATTCATCTCTTCGTACGCTTCGCCAGAATCTGATTCACATGCTCCTCAACTTCTTCTTCGTAGGAAGCTTCGGGTATTGACAAAATCTTCTTCGTCACCAGATCCTGGTTTACCATAAGAACTTTGATATCCACCATTGTTGTTTCTTTCAGAATGGTCCTTCCAGATCTGGACACCGCATTCAACAATCTCTAATTGGCTGCTGAACTCGAACACTATCTCTCTGCTCGTCACTTCAGGGAATCGTTCTTCTTCCAACAAGTACGATGGAAATAGAAACAGATGTTCTCTTTGAATCCTGGGAACAGCGTAAGCAGTGACCTCGTCAATGTGGAGGTATGCGTCGCCTTTCCTTATACGATGACACAACAATTGTTCGAATTCTATAGTTTGTTGGTTTGGAGAAATCACAACGCAAACCTTGAGAATGGTGAGAGGCATGTAACTCGTCAGACGTATGGTCAAGTAACTCCCTCTGGCTCGGTGATCAAACTCTACAGGCACTTCTCTTCCGGGTAAGCAAGCCCAGCCCTGAGAAAATGGTTGGGTTATAATTTCTCTTTGCGCTTCTCTATCCAGTTTGAAGTTGTTTGTGTAGTTGAGTTGCGCGGAGTGTTATAAGGGCAAGTAAGTCTCTCCATTGCTTCACAATCTTCCCTAAGCGAATCTGGCAGTGATGCGAGTTTTCTGCAGCCGTCTAGATAAAGTTGTACCAGATGGAGACTTTTCTTGCAATTAAACTTCTTCCCTAAGCGAATCTTCTCAACACCATTGTAGCTTAGGCTTAGATGCCTTACACTTCGGGGAACATGTGTTAATTCCTTTAGCTTTTCGTTGCTGGTTATGTAGAGAACACGAAGACGAGACAAAAGTTTTTTTTTCTAAAATTCAAAGCCCAAACCTGCAAATTAACAATTAGAGTCTTAATGAAGAAAAACGAGAGAAAATACCAATTAAGGGAGTGTTCTCCGGCTATGTTGGCGACATGGGTCAAAGCTTGGATCCAACTCTCCATCTCAGTCTCTGTTTTCCCCTGGCAGATTTTCTTGAAAGCCATCCCAAACTCACCCATCTGTTTCCTCACATCACAAGGATCAACTTTGTAGAAAAACGTCATCACTATTTGCCCCACAGATTCTTGACAATTTAAAATCTCCACCAGCTCGTTCAAACACCAACTCGAAGAAGCATAGTTCTCCGAGAGCACAACAATCGATATTCTAGATTCTCTTATTGCCCGTGTGAGTTCAGAACTGATGGTTTGGCTTCTCTCGATCCCTTCATCGTTGAACGTTATGATCCCATTGCGTTCACACTGCTTTTATAAATGACTTAGAAATGTTACACGGACATCTGGTCCATGGAAGCTCGGGAAGACGTTGTATCTCCAGCTGCGAGAAGAAGAAGAAGAAGAAGAAGAGGCCATGATAGATCCAAAGGGTAGTGTAAGAGAAATTGAAGGCAACAAAATCAGATATTTAAAGTTATATGTATTAAGAACAAGTCAGTGTAAAGTCAGTGTTTTAACGCCAAACGCGTGATGACAGGAGAAACTTCAAAGAGAAAAAGGTCTCTTTCTTTGTTTTCATTTCAAGACTTTTGACTATTTACAACAAACTACAACCTTAATAATTAAGTTCCTAATGTTCTAGTATGAACTAAAATGTACATATTTTTTCAAAAGTTTGAAAAAGGTCATTGTTAGTAATAGACTAGTATTGACTACATTTTTATTTTGTTTTTGTTTAGCTGTTCGTGGCAGTTTTGTTCTGTTCTCTCTCTCTCAAAACCTTTCAAAAATACACACCCAACTTTTTTACTTTTTTTTTTTGTTTTCTGATCAGATGGTTTTCCGATTAAAATCGGATTTTTTTTCCAACAAGTCTCGATTTATGTTCAATTTTATTCGGATTTTGCTTGTTTTGTGTTCTTTTAACCCTTTCGATTTCGTTTTCGATTTCTTTTCAGTCTAAAATCACAAACGCTCGTGGAAATGAGCTTTCGATTTTGAGAGATCTAATGCGGGTTTAAGCAATAAAAGCGTTTGAGGTGATTGTTATCAAACACCAACAACCGCTACCACCCGCAAAAGCTGTGTTTACAGGTTAGCGAGAGAACCAATCAAGCTCTAATGTTAGATTTAGAAAATTTTAGTTGTTAGAGATATATATTAATTAGTGATCAAGGGAAACAAATTTCTTTAGTGAATATTAATTAAAAATTGTCAAATTTGTTTATATATTTTGTGATCATAATATCTAAATTTTATTTTGTAAAAATTAGTGTATATATGAATTTTATCTTTTAGTTTTTGTTTTAAATGAATTTTATCTTTTAGTTTTTTTTTTAATTGCTAATTTGCAACTGCAACCAATCGCAAACGCCCACAACCACTAAACGTTTGAGAGAATGAGATTTTGATTTTGAAAAATCTGAAACGGCACGAAACTGTAAAAAAAATTTTAAAAATTTTCATAATTGTTGTGAAACGCCAAAACCGTCGCCATAAGGAAAACCTACGTTTGCGGATTTCAGCGGGAAAATCAATCCACCCCTACCTAACCTACGTGTTATTTTTGTGGGCCCTAAAGAGAAGCTAAACGGTATGCCTGTTTACTGGACCTGGTAAACGACCCGGCCCGACCCGCACCGAACCTTCTACAAGAACACAAAGCTTTAGCGCGAAGGATACGAAACTTCATCTTCTCCAACCCGCCGCTTCACGCTCGGATTGGAAGCTCCTATGCGTATTTTAGTCACTCTTCATGACGTTCTCTTCCACCAGCTCCCTCTCTCTCCCCCAATGTAATCCAACTCCGCACTATTCAACTCCGTTTTCCGATTTGTTTTTGGGTTTTTTTTTAAATTATTTTTTGTTTTCTCTCTCTCGAATTTGAAGGTCTCTGTCAGGTTGAATCGGAGGAGAAATGGATCTCGGTTTGTGTTCCTGAGAGACTCCGCTTCTTCTAGCAACGGTTTGTTTGTTTCCCGGGTAAATTTCCCCCGGCGGATTCCGGCGATCACGGCGGCGTATAACTCCGAATCGTAGTCGTCGTAGGGCTTACAAAGAGGAGTCACAAGCGGCTTCTGGTTTCTCTATTTCTCCAGTGAAGCAGATTGCTTCTTCCGTCTTCACATTCGGTACGCATTGCCACATTTCTCCCCGAAATTCGAATACTTGAAAGTTCTGCTGCTTTAGTCTATCATTCATGGCTGCTTATCTTGGTGGATAGAGGCGATGTTGATAGAATCCTGGTGTTAGTGTCTGTCATACATGGATTGTGGATAGTAGTATTCCATGAATCTCCGAGAGAGCTTCATTTCTGTTCAGTTTAGCTGACTATCTTGATGTTTCAGACTGTAGAGGATGTCTGCTAATGGAATTACAGCTGCGGGAGTGAAATACTTTGATGGTGTTCTTCAATCAAGAATTGTGTTAAGGGTTCTAAATCTTTCCGGGAACCCTATTGGGGATGAAGGAGTTAAGGTCAGTGGGAATATGATGTAGTACCTTTAAGTTCCTCCAAGTGTCCGGTGATTAAAGAGTTTGTGTAATTTAGAGATCAGAGCTTATACATCTTCTGTAAGTGGTTTCTCTTCGTGTGTCTTAGTTTGCTATCTGCTTCTTTGAAATGGAGGTAGGGATTCACAAGCCTTGCTGGACCTCTTCTTGAAAATAACACATTACGGAATTTACATTTGAAGTAAGTTTAGGATTCTAGATATCTGTGTTTTGTTGTACTTCATTTGGTGTAGTAACATCATGTAAAAATGATTTGCTTGAGCGGTAACTATGGTGGTGCTCTAGGTGCCAATGCATTAGCTAAAGGGCTTGAGGGTAACAAGTCTTTACGGGTAAATTATATATCTTTCTATCTCTTTCACTTGATGCTATTCCTATGTTAAAAGACGCAATTCATGTTTAATTTACTTTTACTTGATGTGTTAACGGAAAGTAACCAATGAATTAGTGTCATCAACATATAATCTGTATAAGCTCTAGATGATTTTACATTCAGGAACTTCATGCTTTGATGGCTGGTTTATCTTCCCACAGAGGTTTTCATTTTCTTTGTTTTTAATACTACACTCTTAATACGCCAAGGTTAACTAGAGATTTTCCCCACAGACTGATATGCATATCTCTATGCAGGGAAACAACTCCATCACCGCAAAGGGAGCCTTCTACATAGCAGAGTACATGAAGAGAAGCAAGAGTTTACTTTGGCTTAACTTGTACATGAACGATATAGGAGATGAGGTAATCAGTGGATTTCGGTTTTAAGATATTAACTCTCTTGTATATCTGCACTATCTTCATTGTCAAACCGATTTTGTTTATGTTTAGTCTGTCTATCCAAATAATTTATAATCGTTTTTCTTTGTGTTCTAGGGTGCTCTGAAGCAAAACCGCACCATTGCAACAATTGAAATGGTGAAAAAATTCAAATGCCCTTTTGATTTGTGGTTCCATCTTCTCCACAAGTTCTACCATGTGCCCAAACTGAGTGATTTAAAAGATAATACGGTTATTACAACGGTGAGTGCTATAAATCTTTCTACATCTTATTTCTTTGTTTGGTTATAAAGAGGGGAAGGTAATGACATTAAGAATCCTATTATATCCTCAGTTAGAACTTGGTAATAACCCCATAGGACCAGATGGAGCCAAAGCATTATCTGAAGTTCTGAAGTTCCATGGAAATGTAAAGACTCTCAAACTTGGTTGGTGCCAGGTGAAAACCCTTGTTACCTTCACGCTTCTTTGATTCATATACTTTATTTAGAGTAGTGACTTTTAAATACATGTGTAGATAGGAGCAAAGGGTGTGTAATTCATCGCTGACACATTGAGATATAACAACACAATATCGATACGGGACTTGCGGGCGAATGGACTTAAAAACGAGGTTGATTTAAACAGATTTCATCAGTTTAGAAAAGTTATTAAAGGTTTCTTCTACTAAATGTTCATGTGATCATTATTTTCAGGGCGCTGCTTGCTTAGCTCGAAGCTTAAAAGTAGTCAATGAAGCATTAACATCCATAGATTTAGGATTCAACGAGATTCGGGTAAATACAAAAAACTCTGCTTCTGTTTCTTATTGCCTGACACTTTAGCCTTGAGAGAGGCCCTTAATGGTCTGGTATATGTGCAGGACGATGGAGCATTCGCCATAGCTCAAGCACTAAAGGCGAATGAAGATGTCAGTGTTACATCGATAAACCTTGGGAACAGCTTCATCACCAAATTTGGATCATCAAATCTTCTTAACACTCTTGAAGAGATTGTGGTACTGAGATATGCTTGTTCTGTTTTTGTTCTTGTTCCCACACGCAGAGTGCTCTCACAGATGCTAGAGATCATGTCTTGGAGATGACTGAAAAAGAAGTAGAGAGATTTACTTCTAGTGAGAAACATTAACTTGTCCTGGTTCTGATGAATTTTTCAGGAATAGAGAATATGTACTTGTAGGATTCGAACTCCTTTCATAGTTGTATCCTCTTTGATACGGTTAAAATTATTTATGGAGTTAGAGAAAAGATTCACAATACTTCATTTACCATTTTGAGATCGTCCTAATTCTATAGGTAAATTCATTGAAACATAAGTGCATCACAGACAAAAAAAATCAAATATCCAAGAAACTCGAACATCACAGCACAACCATTGTATTTTGTTGAAATCGAATTACCCTGAAACAATTATTGCATATTCATCATACAGTATTACCAAAAGGAAAAACACATATATTGAGATAATACGAAATATTACAAGTTATCAGACTTAATCATTCAACCATGGATACAAATTGAGAAGTGACAATTAAACATAACATAAACAAAACAGAAAAAGCTATGAAAGTAAAAACTAGACAATTGGAAGCGGCAGCGTAGAGGAACCGAAAAACTCCAAATCCAGCAGAGAAGAATCCCAAATACAATCACTGCCACAAAACCCCGACGGATTGTATGCCACCGCCATTGGGTCCGCCGCCGGAACATAGTCGCCGCCGTGAAACCCTAATTGAGTCTGTTGATCTTCTTCTTTAACATAAGTTCTTCTTTTTTCTGTCTGATTCCAACCAATTGTGCCTTGATGATCGACAGATGATTCCTCAGTTCCTCAGCAGATAATCCGTCGTAGACATCGCAGGCGTTTTTGATCCTCTTCTCACTGCTCTGTCTTTTGAATTTGGAGACGATCTTTTGCAGCTCTTGTCGATTCTCAGGCCAGACATGGACTTTGTCGTCGTCGGGAGTGTGACAGATGAAAGCGACTAAGTTGCCGCAGAGAACGGAGAGTTCCTTTGCTTTCTTCTTGAAACCGGGGAATCTCCTTGTGAAATAATCAACCCTGGCTTTCTTCAGATCATCATCATCGGAGTTTTTTTTACGAGGAGCCATTGTTTTTGTGGTTTTCTCTTTGGCGCGGCAGAAAAATAACCTAATAGGAGAGAGTAATTAGAGTGAAAGGGTAAATGAAATTGTTGTGAAAGTAAAATAAATAGGTTGTGATGATATTTATAGACTGATAAAATATGTTTAACGGTTACATCTTTGTGTAAACGCGTTCTTAACGCGGTTAAGATTTCTTCTTTTAATTTTCCCCGCCCAAAATCTTATGTTTTCACAAGTCGGTTGTAGTGTTTTATATTTTCGTTTATGTTATTTTTTTCCGTCGGCAAATTCCTAAAATCTGAAACTTTTTTTTTTATGTTTTATTGTGAAGGGATTGCAATCGTGGATGCTATGCTAAAATACGAATTAAGGTTATGATGCTATATTTATAAACTGAAATTTTTCTGTGAAAAAACGTTTAAAAAGCGTTAATTTTTTTTTCTTTTTAATTTCCTGTCCAACAAAACCTTAGATTCTTTCACAAAACGTGTTCACTAAGTAAATTTTGCTATTGTTTCTCAGTTTAACATGGTTTACAGTAAAATGAGAATCTTAAAAATAATTGTAACCTAGATTCTACCAAGTGCATTATCACGGGATATAATTATGTAATAAAACAATCAATTATAAGACTTAATTGGTGTTAATTTATGGTGTTTCATAATCGAATGTGTGATTATTTTTAATATAAATGTAATTGCACATTTTTAATATGAATAGAAATATAATTTAAGGAAAATTTAAATCTAATGTGGTCATTATTTTTAATTTAATTAATTAATAGTATTGAGGGTATAAATAATTTTATGTGTGATGGTTTCAATGTTTCACTTGATTTTGACATGATAATATACCTAAAAATTCATTAATAAATCTGTAAAAATAATTTAAATGTCTAATGGCATATCATGTACGTAATATAACACAAGAATAATAATGATTAAACTATAAAGTGATCTTGTTTTAATAGAATGGATTGATATATGCTGTAATAATAAATAAAATGTAAAGAAGCAAAAAAAAAAAAAAGCTTTTCATATCAAAAGAAGGGAAATTTTAACTTATTTATTTCGGAATAAAGTTTCGATCAAATATCTCAAAGAAAATGTTGATTTACATATCTTGGGGTTTAGGATGTGTGAGTTTCTCTTTACCTTCAAATTTGTTCTCTAACAATCGATTCGAGTCAAACTATGCCTTATGTAGGTCTTAATGCCAATGTGGTTGGTTTCAATTCGGTGTGTAACCCTAATAAATAAGTTATCACCGAGTAGTAATATGATTAGAATGTGATGTGATTTGGATGTTGCATTGGTTAGTTTTTCATGGTAATATGATTAGAATGTGATTATAAAGGTTTCATGGATACAACTTGATGCAACATAAACAAACAACATCCTATAACAATGTATTATATTAGAGATAAATATTTCATCTATTTGGCAGTTATGAATCGTAATATAATCTTCTAAAATTTACTTTAATTTAAAGTAAAAGACAATAACAAGTTGTTTTCAATAGTGCAAATTTTGTTCGTAGGTAATGTATCAAAGAATTTAGAAAATCAATCCACTTTCTATAAACGATATTTATAAACTATATATCATAACTAATAAAATCTATGTGAATTTATTGAATGATAATGCAATAAAAAAAATATTTTAACAATATAATTTATAAATATCGGGAAACCTCTTTTTGAAATAATCACTCCTCGCTTTCTTTTCTTCATCACCGGAGTTTCGATGAGCCATTGTTTGTTTGTTTATCTCTTGTGCAGAAGAAAACTAAAGTTCGCGAGAGTAGGAGAGAGTAATGATGGAATGGTTGTGACAGGAGAATGCGAATTAGGGTTATGATGCTATATTTATAGACTGAAACATTTTTTCGTGAAAACGCGTTTAAGACGCGTTAGAGTTTTTTTTTTTTTTTTTAATTTCCTGCCCAACAAAACGTGTTCACTAAGTAAATTTTGCTATTGTTTCTCAGTTTAAATGACGTTATGATTTTATTATTCAACTATCAACAACTACAGTAAAATGAGAATCTTAAAAATAATTGTAAACTAGATTCTACCAAGTGCATTATCAAGGAATAATGATTATTAAAAAAATTATGTAATAAAACAATCAATTATAAAACTTAATTGGTGTTAATTTATGGTGTATACTTATATGGTTTCATTATCGAATTTGTGATTATTTTTAATATAAATGTAATTGCACATTTTTAATATGAATAGAAATATAATTTAATTAAAATCTAAATCTAATGTGGTTATTATTTTTTAATTTAATTAATTAATAATATTGAGGGTATAAATAATTTTATGGGTGATGGTTTTAACGTTTCACTTAATTTTGACATGATAATATACCTAAAATTTCATTAATAAATCTGTAAAAATAATTTAAATGTTTAATGGCATATCATGTACTTAATGTAACACAAGAATAATGGTTAAACTATGAACTGATCTTGTTCTAATAGAATGGATTGATATATGCTGTAATAATAAATCAAATTTAAAGAAGTAAGAAAATAAATAAGGTTTTTCATATCAAAAGAAGGGAAATTTTAACTTGTTTATTTCGGAATGAAGTTTCGATCAAATTTCTCAAAGAAACTGTTGATTTACATATCTTGGGGTTTAGGATGTGTGAGTTTCTCTTCACCTTCAAATTTTTTCTCTAACAATCGATTCGAATCAAACTATGCCTTATGTAAGTCTTAATGCCAATGTGGTTGGTTTCGGTACAGTAACCCTAATAAATAAGTTATCACCAAATGGTAATATGATTAGAATGTGATGTGATTTGGATGTTGCATTAGTTAGTTTTTCATGGTAATATGATTAGAATGTGATTATAAGGGTTTCATAGATACAACTTGATGCAACATAAACAAACAATTTTTGTCAAAAAAAAAAATAAAAAAAAAACATAAACAAACAATATCCCATAGCAATGTATTACATTAGAGATAAATATTTGATCTATTTGGCAGTTATGAATCGTAATATAATCATTTAAAATTTACTATAATCCCCTATATATTATTTGAAAAGCATTTTTAGAGAGTACCCTTATTTTTAAAAATATTTACAGTGGTGCCATTTTGCTGATGTGTCACCACCACATTCATTCTCACCAAGAATATTTTATATACTATTATCCATTTTTAATATTTAATATAACCAAGAAATTTATAATTCATTTTCTGTTATGATTCATTTCCAAAAAAAAATTCATAACCAATAATTTTATACAAAATAATTAAAGGAAATCAAAATTTACAAATAATTTATGATATACATAAAAATATAATTTTTAATTTTTAATATAATCAAAAAGATTATAATTCATTTTCTGTTATGATTCATTTTCTAAAATTTTATACAAAATAATTAAACGAAATCGATATTTATTATGATTTAATATTATACACATTCAATTACTACTTTGCTTAATTTTGTTTTCTCTTATCAGAAAATATTTTTTTTAAACATACCATATTGTCAACATAACAACTTATTATATTAAAAAAAACTGGATGAAAATATTTTATTATGGTTTATTTTTTGTATTATACAAAACTAAATAGATAATAAATTAATCACCCTGCGCAGGGCGCAAGTTATCACCTAGTCTAAATTAAAAGACAATAACAAGTTGTTTTCGACATTGCAAATTTTGTTCGTAGATAATGTATCAAAGAATTTAGAAAATCAATACACTTTCTATAAACGATATTTATAAACTATATATCATAACTAATAAATTCTATGTGAATTTATTGAATGATTATGCAATCAAAAAACAATATTTTAACAATATATTTTTTTCTATTGTTTTTTTTCTTATAAATGGTTTATGGTGTTGGGTTATTTTATGTAATTTTAAAATATTTTTTAATGTATTATTTATGATTTTGGATAATATGAAGAGGAGAGAGCTTTTTTTTTCATTTCTTTCGAACTTCGGCTTTTTAAAGGTTTGATGGTCGACACTCGACAGCTACGATTAAATGATGTGCAATCAACATGAATATGGACGGTGTGGATTAAAAAAAATATTCAACCCAGATATAAATAAGAGAAATTTGGTTCAATACAAAAAAAACTATAATTTAAAAACTAACCAATTTATCTCTTTCTATCTTTCTCTAAGTATTTATGTCGAGGAGCCATTGTTTTGTGGCAGCAGAAAACCTAATCGGAGAGAGTAAGAGAGAGTAATTAATGAAGTTGATGTGAAAGGCAAATATAAGGTTATTATGATGCAATGATATATTTATAGACTGCTAAATGATGTTTAACGGTCAGATCTTTGTGAATACGCGTTCTTAGCGCGTTTAGTTTTGTTCTTTTAATTTTCCCGCCCAAAATCTTATTATTTCATGGCTCGGTTGTAGTTTTTTTCATCCTTGTGTTTTAACTGTGTATTATCTTGAAACTTTTTTTGTCTTACGTTTTTATTTCTAAAATAATCATATAAAATCATTACAAATTTACGGTTGGTAAATTCTAAAAACCAAATAAAATCATATGAAACATTTTTTTTTCTTAGTTTCATTGTGAATGGTAGGCATAACCACGGTTACGTTTAATCCCAAAATCTTATGTTTTTACGGCTCGGTTGTAGATTTTTTCCTCCTTGTGTTTTAACTGTGCATTATCTTCAAACTTTTTTTTGTCTTACGTTTTTATTTCTAAAATAATCTTATAAAATATTACAAATTTACGGTTGGTAAATTCTAAAAACCAAATAAAATCATATGAAACATTTTTTTTTCTTATTTTCATTGTGAATGGTAGGCATAACCACGGTTCCGTTTAATGCGGTTAAGATTATTTAACCGCCAGTTACAGTTATAAATTTTTTAACGGTAATCTTAACCGTTTAATATACGTTAAAACGGTTACGGTTAAATACAGCCATGTTAGTACGGTTATGGTTAAATATGGTTATAGTTATTTGATGGTTATAAAATAAATAATAATAAATACGGTTATGGTTAAATATGGTTATAATTATTTGATGGTTATAAAATAAATAATATTATTATTTATTATTAAGTAATTATATATTTTTTATAAAAATAATATAAAATAAATATTAGCTATTTTAATGGTAACAGTTATAATTAAAGATTTATAAATAATTTCAATTACAAGAAGTAAATATATATAAAAGAATTTATTAATTTGTTGAAAAATATATTAAAATTACGATGACACAATCATTTGCAAACTTGCATGACATCGATAAACCCATTAGATTCATAGTCGATCACTACATAATCATGTAAATAATATTATTGATAAATGTTTGATAGATTATGTGTTTTAGATTTTGTCTGCAGTTTGATTCGTTATAATAACTATAACTTATGTTGTTTTTCGTGAAATATTCAGGTTTGGTCGAAGTGATCATGTTTTAATCGGTTAGTGAGGAAAGGTGTTTGTGTAATAAACTATTTTAATAGATGATTTATGTTTATGTTTATGTTTATGCTTTTAATGTGAAGATATTTTTATTGTAATCTTGGGTTTTATTTAAACTTTTTGGACAAATTTATTAATAGTTTTTTTATATTCTTTTATTACTTAGTAAAAAAATTTGTAGGGTATCCATGAAACCTTTATAATCACTAAACAATGTACTTATTTCTTTATATGTTCTTAAATTATTAATCAAATAAAAATATTTGGAGATTGGTTCTTGAAAATTGAAACACAAAATTTAGAATGAATTTTGTTAACACCTTTATGAAAGAATTTGTATTTTATATGAAAGAAAACATGTAGTCCACCTAGTTTCATCAATTATTGTTTGACATTTGGTAGACAAACCCTTAAATTTGGTAGATCCCACAGACAAACATAAACCCATCCCTAAACCCTAATTAACTCGTGATTTTTGTTTTGGTGAACAAACATTGTATCCGAGGTTGTGGTTTTGTCTAAAACCCTAGTTCTTCTAAGAGTCGAAAAAAACTTATCACAGATACTTGCCCGTCAGATAAAAGTAATTGTTAAAAAATTAAGCTAAAGCTTGGAACAAAATGGTTCATATTCATATTGGAACAACAAAGATGATAGAAGTGATTATTCCATTTTTGCGGTAGCTTTATATACAACGATCAGTGTGATGATCTACTTAAACTCGCAAAGCTTGAGGCTCCTCTGCTTCTCCAACTTTCAGAAAAGCTGAAAATTACACACGAACAAAATTCTTTTTTAGCTCTACGGTCTTTCTCAATGTTCTGCACCAATAGATTCTAGTTTTTTACCTCTCTTCTTAATCTTGTTCCTGAAACCTCTTTTCCTGCTGAATGCAGTTTCCTGAATATTTAATATAAACATAACACAAGAATCAATCAATCACAAGAAGAAAAATGTTGTTGCTATTGCACCAGAATATAGAACTTGAGTTCATGTGAGTTTGATAGAATTTATACCACAGGCTGACCAGTCTTCACTGCTTCACGGATTGCTTCCACTAAATCGCGGTTAGCCTCGGTGTATAGACTCGTCACAGTTCCATATAGCCCAGCTCTAGCTGTTCTACCTATCCTGTGAAGGAAATCCACAGCACAACTAGAAAAGTCCGCCTGAAAAACACAATTGTTTTAGAGACCTGACTACTTTCAAAGCAGGTGTTAGTTCGAAACTAGCGTAAAAGCAACCTGAATAACGTGTGAGACGTTAGGAACATCAACTCCACGAGCAGCTGCATCAGTACAGACAAAGACACCACCGGTTTCTCTGAAATCAGCTAATATGTTAGCACGTTCTTCAAGCGTATGGTTCTTGTGGTAACGATAACACTGGATACTAGCTTTCTCTAATATATCTGCTACTGCTTCAACCGCCTCAACGGTATTTGCAAACACCATCGTCCTGTCTTCGCTGTTGTTGTTGTTGTTCCTTACAGCCTCTATAAGAGCATCAACTTGTGTGTCTACTGTGACTTCAACCCATTTCTGCTTTAGCCTACAACATAGCAAAAACAATAACAACTGTGAGATAGAGTGGCTTACAAACTAATACTATGGATTTTAAAACTTGGGTGAGTGATGCGGAAATGATGTAACACACAACTTTAAAGAAGATGAAAGAGAGAAGCTTTTCACCTAGGACTGTTTCGGTGAAGAAAGTTTCCGCTAACCCAAATAGCATCCGGGAACATATGTTTCAAGAGTCCTCCTGCAGTCTTCTTCCCGTTAAGTGGAAGTGTAGCTGCAACGAAAATATACTGCTTGCTACGGCTATAGATCTTTCTCACTCTTCTCCACCCCTTTTTAATCTCTGGACCATTTTCAATGGTGGGCGTTTGTGCCGTATCATCAAGATACTCGACCTCCTCTTCCTCTTCCTCTTCCTCTTCCTCTTCCTCTGAGATAGACCCATCTTCGAAATCTGCATCATCCTCATTCTCTGAATCAGATTGAGCTAAAGAGTCCGCATCAATCTCCAATGGTTTTCCGAGTTTTGAAGTAGCCAAACGAGACGCCTGTTTCTCATCGAAACGCATCATGTTTATCAGACGGATAATCTGATTCTGGAAGCTTCCGCACAGAAGCATATCAGCTTCATCAAAGACCTGCAAGCGATCCAAAACATTCAACAAGGACATCTGCAATTCCAAAAACTGCTCATAACACACAATACAACACAAACTCCAAAACAAGAAACCATACCACATATTTGACAGACCGAAGAAACTCCACACGCCTGTTTCTTTTTGGCTCGATGTTATTCAGTAGAGCAGCGGGTGTCGAAACAATGATATCAGGCTGTTTATCTGGCCAACCCTGAAGCAAAATGCAAAACTTCCATATTAAGCTAATATATTCAAACAGATCCATACACATGAAGATAGATAGACATTTTGCTTCTTAAACATGAAACGGTTACCTGTGAGCCACAAACAGCTTCAACGCTGAGAAGTGGGTTACCATCTTCTCCAAGAAGACCGTTAACCATCCGAACCACTTGTTCACAGAGCATCACGTTTGGGCACAGAATCAGAGAGATGTTCTTTAATGGAAACGGCCTTTCATCTCTATTCGTATGCTCGGAATCAAGAGCGGTGTTGGTTAATCGATCGATTATTGGAGCAAGATATCCATGTGTTTTACCACTACCGGTTTCTGCTGCTACAATAACATCTTTCCCGGACAATATAGAAGGTATGCAAACAGCCTAACAGGTAAAACAGTAAAGAATCAGATTCACAATCAAACATTTGACAACCAAACAGCCTAACAGGTTAAAAAAGCTTCTCTCTTTTCTTTCACTACTTATCAAGTTGAACTGAACCACGATTTCACTTCAAAACTTTTGACTGAATAACATAAAATCTAGGAGAAACCCATAAAACCAATCATCTAGCAAATAATTCCTAACAGCTTCACAATCCATAAAATTTCACTTTGATAGCAAATTTTATCTCATCACTTCACAGTAAACGAGTGATTCTCCAAGTTCTCTGTTTAAATTCACAAATTTTGAAAACTTTTCCCGAATAAGAGACGGTATGCAAACAGCCTAACAGGTAAATCAGTAAAGAATCAATCTCAGAGTCACAATAAGACATCTGAAAACAGTGAAACGAAAAATGATTGGCTTTGAATTAAGTAGTTGATAAAGGTTCTCTCTTTTCTTTCACAAATCACAGCTTAACTACCTGAAAACTTAATAGTAGACAGATCAAAGTAACAGCTACCAGTAATTGAACTACAACTTCAATTTCAAAATCCGACAGAATAGCATAAAACATAGGAGAAAACCATAAAATCAATCATCTGGCCAGCAAACTCTCAAAAATTCACTCACAATCCTAAAGTTTCATAAAAAGCAGCAAATTTTAACTCATCATTTCACAATCAACAAGTGATTCTCCAAGTTCTATTTTTAAATTCGCAAAAATTTGAAAACTTCATCTGAGTAAGAGACGGTCTTCCGAACCCAGAATCTTGAAGAGCCACAGAGACTTTATCCGATAACCCAAGAGACTTCCAAGAAACGGCGTTGTCCGCGAAAAAAGTATCGTTACCCTTTCTCTCTACTTCTGCTTCAGTAGCAGACGCAAACCCACGAACCCATTTCCCATCAGATCGATTGAGAGGGATCAAACGGAAAGACGCAGAAGAACCATAAGCTAGAGCGAACGAGACCTTAAACTTCTGTGATAAGAGCTTCGGCGCCGAGGAAACTCCGCACAAATGAAGCACAGAGACAGAGCGTGAGACAATCATCGAAAAATTACAAATAAAATTAACCGGAAATTTCACATGAAATGGAATCACGGCGGATAAGATAGAGAGAACCTAATCCAAAAGGGTTTAGGGTTTAAGCAAAAATGAGATTCTGATTCAGTGAAGAAGAAAGAAACCTTTGTTTCACTTCTTTCACTTCATTGATGTCGGAAACGACAACGTATTTGGCGTTAGCCGATTTAGCCAGAAACGACGACGCATTGGGCATGTGTAGTGTGTAGTTGTTTACTTTACTTTCGTCCCACATCGGTAATGTAGAGAAGAGCTGTGTTGTTTATATAGCGCAGAGACGAAGATAACGGTCACGACCTTATTTGAACAGGATCTGTTCTATAGGCTCGTACCTCTGTATCCTTGATTTCTAAGGAGACAGGCCCTTAACCTCTCTGGAGTGGTCGCACGGTTGTCTGACAGGCTATCTTTTTTTTTTTCTTTTTAGCCCTCTCAACTTTTGGTTTCTTATTTTTTCACCCCATAAATTTTTCTTTGCCAATCCAAGAAGCCTCTGTTTCTCTTCACCGTTCCATATCTTTTTTTTTTCTTTTTAGCCCTCTCAACTTTTGGTTTCTTATTTTTTCACCCCATAACTTTTTCTTTGCCAATCCAAGAAGCCTCTGTTTCTCTTCACCGTTCCATATTCCACATTTTCTTTTTCGCGTTGTGTTCTTCATATTTTTCTTCACCGACAATGAATCCTACTGAAATCAGATCGAATCAGTCCCATAAACTCCATTCGAAAAGAACAAAAATTAAAGATACTTCAAAATGAAAAAATTTACACACTTTTCTTTTCCCAAGATTAGATGCTAAAATCCATCAACGTCTCCTTCTCCTCCTCTGACATTATGTTCTTCCTATTGTTTCATATTTCCATTCACTGGAATCAGATCGAACCAGTCCCTCCCATAAAGTGCACTCGAAAAGAACAAAATTGAGGTCTTTTCGCTTTCTTCCTCGCCTACAAATTTGCTGAAATTGTGAGAATTTTGTTTTTCCCTTTGCTATTCTCTTGAATTCTGAAGACCTGATGATTGTCTCATAGTTTTTGAGTTCTTGTGAGATGTTGGTTCACATTTCGGCTAAGAGAGAACTAGCAGTTGGGCCTTGTCAAGCTGGAGGCCCAATAACCAGAGTACAAAAGGAGCCTAAGGGCAAATGGGCTTCGGAGAGTTGAAATGAGCCCATTACACTTTACTGTTTAATAGCTGAGAGGAGAGTCATTCCAAAGGTGTGACTTCTTCTTCCTCATTCTGTTAGACGCCATTGTTGAATCTCAGAGAGAGAGATCTTGTACTCGTTAAGCTCTAGTGAATTCCAGGAGAAGTTCCTGAAGAGAGAAGTACCCGGTGTTTGGGGAACTCTATAATCTTGTGTGTACTTGCGTTCTTCTTTCTTTTACTTTCTGCACAAACAAACGAGAGATCAAAGAGAGAGAGAGTGAGAGAGAGCGATTCCATAAGCGAAGTATCGATGACAAACGTATCGGCTACAAGTGGTATCAGAGAGTAGGTTACTAACGCTAAGGGATACGAAGGCGATCATCGGAGCTAGAAGAAAAGAAGGAGGCCGGATCAAGACTTACACGTTTTGGCGAAGAAGACGATCGCGAGGATTCACGGATCATCGGTGAATCAAACCAGATCGTCATTAGAAGATCGATCATCCTAGATCGAAAAAACTCAGGGAGTACCTCTTTCACAGATACTTGCGATATACTCCATAGAAGTTTCCCGCTGGTTTCCTTGTTTCTAAAATCAGATTTGTACTTGTTAGGATCGGACTACTAGTGATTATCGTTTCCTTCTTGGTTGTTATATGCAGGTGACAAGTTTAAAGAAGGAAAGATTAGCAATGGAACCTACACAAGGAAAGTTTGAGATGGAAAAGTTCGATGGGAAAGGAGACTTCGGCATGTGGAAGTACAGGTTTCTGGGCCAGCTAGAGATACAGGGTTTGGGATCAGTCTTGGTAGAAACAGCAGAGACATCAGAAGAAAAGCAGACGACCTCAGTGGCACAAACGCCGGGTAGTGGGGTAACTACTGTGGATCAGACTCCAGGACCAACACAGACTGTGAAAGATTGGAGGCAGGATCCGAAGGAAGCTGACAGAGACATACGAGTCAGAAATCTGTTAGGTACATGCTTGACTGATAAAATCTTGAGGAAGATAATGCATGAACCAACTGCTATGGGTATGTGGAAGGCACTGGAAAGGGACTATCAAACAAAGTCACTTCCAAACAGAATATACCTAAAGCAAAGTTTTGCTGGATTCAAGATGGATGAGGGAAGGTCTATAGAAGAGAACCTGGATACATTCTTGAAGTTGATTGCGGATCTTGCCAGCTTGAAGATTGTTATCGGTGAAGAGGATCAGGCGATCCAACTATTGACAAGTCTTCCACCGTTGTATGAACCGCTGGTTCACACCCTGAAATATGGCACTGGAAAAGAGACGTTGACAGTTAGTGAGGTGACTACATCAGCATATGCAAAAGAAGAAGAACTGAGACAAAAGGGGTTACTTAACAAATCAAGAGCGTCATCAGAAGGGATGTATGTGGAAGAAAGGGGTAGACCTGAAAAGAGAAGTGAAAACAAGTCAGGAAATCATAACAACAAAGGAAAAGAAAGAAGTAACAGCAGACATAGATCAAAGTCTAAACAAAAGTTTGAACCAAAGGCTTGATGGACGTGTGGTGATGAAAATCATTGAAAAAGAGATTGTCCACAGAGGAAAGGCAAACCTGCTAACTCGACAAATGTGGCAGTCAGGCTTCCCGAACCCATTGCACTAAAAGCAAGTGTACAAAACACTGAAAATGAGTGGGTTCTGGACTCAGGATGTACCTTTCACATTACACCAAGAAAAGAAGTATTGTCAGAGTTCGAAGAGTGTGATGGCCACAAGGTTCTAATGGGGAACAATACTCATTGTAAAGTGAAAGGAATGGGAAAGATTACCATTGACAATCCTGATGGAACAGTGGTGACTCTAAGTAATGTTAGATACATGCCAGAGATGGGGAGGAGCCTCATATCGTATGGACAACTTGAGCAGTCTGGGTGTAAGTACAGTGGAGAAGATTTCTAAGTGGTATTCTACAAAGACAGCAAGAAAGTTTTGTCAGGGAGGTATGAGGAGGGTCTGTACTATCTACAAGGAAAAGTTAGAGAAGCACAGGCGAACGTTGCGAGAGTACTTGTTGACATGACGAAGAAGTGGCACTCTCGGTTGGCTCACATGAGTCAGTCTTCGATGGAAGCCTTGGTCATAAAAGGTTACTTGAAGAAAGAAGACATCAAGCAGCTTGGTTTCTGTGAAGCCTGCACAATGGGAAAATCGCATAAGCAAAGTTTCCCAAAAGAAAAACATACAACAACGGAGGTTCTGGAATACGTGCATTCAGATTTGTGGGGTTCACTAAATGTTATCCCAAGCTTGTCAGGAAACAAATATTTCTTGACATTCATAGATGACTATTCAAAGAAAGTTTGGATATACTTTCTGAGAACAAAGGATGAAGCTTACCAGAAATTTGTTGACTAGAAGACACTAGTTGAGAATCAAACAGGGAAGAACCTGAAATGTTTAAGGACAGACAACGGGTTAGAATTCTGCAACAATCAGTTTGACACTTTGTGTAGAGAATCAGGGATAAAAAGGCATAAAACTTATCCCTATACTCCTCAGCAAAATGGCATGTCAGAAAGAATGAATATGACGATCATGGACAAAGTAAAAAGCATGTTAAGCGAAACAGACTTAGGTGGCGAGTTTTGGGCTGAAGCAGCACAGACGGCAGTCTACATCATCAACAGATCACCATCTGCTTCAATAGACTTTGAGGTTCCAGAGGCACTATGGACAGGCAGTAAACCCGAGTATGGGCATCTAAGAAGGTTTGGTTGTATGGCTTATGTTCACACGATTCAAGACAAGATTAGTCCTAGAGCTACAAAGGGAATATTTGTGGGATATGCACAGGGTACTAAGGGGTACAGAGTATGGCTTCTAGATGATCAAAAGATAACAATAAGCAAAGATGTTATCTTCCATGAAGAAAAGGTGTTCAAAGACAAAGACTCAGACACAATTACTTCTAAAGTGATAGAGGTAAGAAAAGCAAACAAGAGGGTTACCTTCAGAGATAACTTGGTAGAGGTGGAGCCTTCACAGACGACGTCAGAAGGGTCTTCAGGTCGTGGTGGAGTCACTTCAGAATCTGAATCAGTACAAGAAAAATCTGTCAGGCAGTCAGAATCAGATCAGTCAGAATCAGATCAGTCATAGTCAGATCAGTCATATGAGGAACAGTCAGAACAGGAAGGTCAGAGTGTTCAAGAAGAGAACCTGGGTGAGTTTCAGTTGGCGAGAGACCGGTACAAGAGAGAAATCACGAAACCCGCATGATACAGGGAAGGCAACTACGTTGCCTATGCATTAGCTAGTGCTGAAGCCATGGAGATTGATGAGCCAAAGTCATATGGCGAAGCTCGAAGTAGCACAGACTGGAAGAAGTGGAACCTAGCTGCAGATGAAGAAATGGATTCATTAAACAAGAATCACACATGGGATCTAGCTGACAGACCAACAAATCAAAAGGTTATCGGCTGCAAATGGATTTTTAAGCTGAAACCAGGAATTCCAGGTGTTGAACAGCCTAGGTATAAGGCTATACTAGTGGTTAAAGGGTTCGCACAAATCGAGGGGATTGACTACAATGAAGTGTTTGCACCAGTGGTGAAACATGTGTCAATTCGTCTACTGCTATCTATGGTGGTTAATCATGATATGGAGCTAGAATAATTGGATGTTAAGACGGCGTTCTTACATGGAGTTCTACAAGAGACTATCTACATGGATCAGCTAGAGGGGTTTGTAAAGAAGGGTCAAGAGCAGAAAGTGTGTTTGCTAAAAAGGTCTATGTACGGATTAAAACAGTCACCAAGAGAATGAAATCACAGATTTGATCAGTTCATGACTAAACAGAAGTATCAACGAAGTGAGTTTGATCCGTGTGTCTATCAGAAAGGCTCTACGTTAGAAGACAGGGTCTACTTACTACTGTATGTGGATGACATGTTAGTAGCCTCTAAGAGTAAGACAGTGGTTAATAACCTTAAGAAGCTACTAAACACAGAGTTCGAGATGAAGGACTTAGGACCTGCGAGAAGAATCCTAGGGATGGACATCTACAGAGATCGAGAAAAAGGAATCCTAGTCCTATCTCAGGAAGAATACCTACAGAAACTACTCAAGAACTTCGGAATGTGGGACTGCAGAGAGGTGTCTACTCCTATGGGCTCACATTTCAAACTACAGGCAGCTACAACAGAACAGGAACAAGCAGAAGCAACAGAGATGGAAGACATACCATATGTGAGTGCTGTTGGGAGCTTGATGTATGCAATGGTGGGCTCCAGGCCTGACCTCGCATACTCTGTTGGGCTGGTAAGCAGATATATGGGCAAACCGACAAGAGAGCATTGGTTAGCAGTTCAGTGGGTAATGAGGTATTTGAAAGGAGCATCAGGGGTGAACTTAACTTTCAGGAAGAACTCAGACTTCAAGGTGAAGGGTTATTGCGACTCAGATTTTGCTTCAGACTTGGACAGGAGAAGATCCATCACGGGATTCGTCTTCACAGTTGGTGGAAATACTGTGAGCTGGAGATCGTGCTTACAGAAGGTAGTGGCGCTATCTACAACAGAGGCAAAATACATCTCGTTATCAGAAGCAAGCAGGGAAGCAGTATGGTTAAAAGGAATATGTCAGGAAATGGGATTTAAGCAAGATGCAATTGAGATCTACTGTGATTCACAGAGTGTGATCTACTTGGCTAAGAATCATATGTTCCATGAACGGACTAAGCATATACAGGTCAAATACAACTACATCAGAGAAGTGATTGATGAGGGCGATGTAAAAGTCCTAAAGATTCACACTTCGGTAAATCCAGCCGACATGTTGACGAAAGTCTTACCTCGGGAGAAGTTCAGCGGTTGCCTGAAGACGCTGAACGTGAGTGAAGCCTAGAGGCTTCGTTGGAGTCGTCGTCGTCGGAGGGAAGGTGAGGCGGCGATTCCAAGGCTGTTGTCGCAGGCGCGTGACAACAGGAGAGACTCCAAAAAGTCAGATCGGAGCTCACAGGTTGCTTATCCGGTGAAGGAGAAGCGGAAGCGTGTTGATCTCGGCGGGAGAGGTCACCAGTACCAGGGACGGAATTCACGGGCGATGTCGGATTCAGACATGCATGTGTCGGAATGAAACCAAGGTGGAGATTTGTGAGATGTTGGTTCACATTCCGGCTAAGAGAGAGCTAGCAGTTGGGCCTTGTCAAGTTGGAGGCCCAATAACCAGAGTACAAAAGGAGCCTAAGGGCAAATGGGCTTCGGAGAGTTGAAATGAGCCCATTACACTTTACCGTTTAATAGCTGAGAGGAGAGTCATTCCAAAGGTGTGACTTCTTCTTGCTCATTCTGTTAGACGCCATTGTTGAATCTCAGAGAGAGAGATCTTGTACTCGCTAAGCTCTAGTGAATTCCAGGAGAAGTTCCTGAAGAGAGAAGTACCCAGTGTTTGGGGAACTCTATAATCTTGTGTGTACTTGCGTTCTTCTTTCTTTTACTTTCTTCACAAACAAACGAGAGATCAAAGAGAGAGAGTGAGAGAGAGCGATTCCATAAGCGAAGTATCGATGACAAACGTATCGGCTACAGTTCTGTATCCTATCAATTTCAAACTCATTAAGACGATCTTGGATTCAAGTGATATGTAGATGGTTATGGTTAGGTGAATTCTGCGTTTATATAGACTTATATGGTTATCTTTGATCGATCTTTTTCCCCCGGTTTAGGTTAAATATGGCATGTTTTCTTTGCAATTACTGAAACTTGGAGGATTTGGTTTGGTGTTTATGTCTTCTTGCAAAAAAATTGAGCTATAGTTCTTAAGTTGAGAGGATTGTGAGACTTGGTTTTCTAGCTTATAGTATTAATCAGCTGTTTGGTTTGGACCTTGGTCAAAAAAAGTGTCTTTGCTTATCAATAAAACATATTTTTATTTCGAGAGAACGTTACGAGCTTGTTTGGTTTAGGAAAGCTAATATGGTTTTGTTTGAAGAGAAGTTTCTTAGGTGATCTTCTTTGGGTTTTTTTTTGTTGAAGGAAAAAGATTAAGCTTTGGTTGTTTCTAATTTTGTATGTTGTGGCACAGCTTTGCTTTTTGCCATTGTTAGATATCTTAAGTCTTAACATACTTTGGGACATTCTTGCAGGTCATGGTTCACTCTTTGATCATATCCTTCGTCGACATCACCCTGAGGACCAAAACAGGTATCAAATAAGTCTGATCATAATAAAAACATAGTAATTAATCATAAGTTTTGTAGAAACCTTCAAATAATAACACAATTGTTAAATCCACTCGATTATTTGCCCAAATTACTGAGATTTTTGTCAATAAATACATAAAATGTAAGATTTGTCACAAGCAGCACCAGTGGTCTAGTGGTAGAATAGTACCCTGCCACAGTACAGATCCGGGTTCGATTCCCGGCTGGTGCATTTTCGAGCTGTGAAGAAATTGGCTTGCGTTGGTTGGGTCCTTCGCACTACTCTGAATCCTTGGATGAGATTTGGCCTTGATACTGAGCTCTTTTTTTAAGTTTTAAATGCAGTTGATAAACCAAAAAGACCACCATTTGATATTTTCTTCCTTCTTATCTCAGAAAATTAGGGTTTTTCCAATTAGTGAATTTGGAGAGCGCACGTGACTTGGTCATGGGTTTACTTAATTTAGATCGGATAATTACTCCCTAAAACACAGTTGTTGATTTTGCAAGTAGTAACAGCTCGTGGGACATGGATACACAAGTCGCACACATCTTGTATAACAGCTCGTGGAAACTGTATACAAGTTTGAGCAAACGGTTCAGACATTGTCGTCTATTCAAATCAATTCGATTGCTTGAACTTTGGGAGTACCTACGACGATACTATTAATGGAAATTAGGGTTTCCTTTTGAACCAAAACAAAACTATTAATGGGCCGAGTCTATTGGCTGAGCCCATATCAATTACGAATACGATCCCGGTTGAACAAAATTTTGATTTTTGAGTTATCTTATTATATAAAGTTGGATGCGTCAAAGTTAGTTTTTAACATGATCGTGACACATGTCAGGTTAATCGATTAGATTTTGACACGTGTTAAAAAATATAAAGTTGGATACATCAAAGTTAGTTTTTAACATGATCGTGACACGTGTCAAATTCATTTAAGTTAAGAAAATTGTGTGATCAATTACTAATACTAAAAGAAAAAACAAAAATTCAAAAAAGATAAATAAGAAAATCAATAAAAAGAAAAATAAGTTTCTTTTTTATGTTTTTCATTGTTAGAATATATATAATCATTTTAATTATTCGTTTGGTTTGCTATGATTCACACTTCGAATTAATCATAAATTCACATTATTATTTGAGACTTAAAACACAATCATGATATAACTTAAACAATAATAAAATAAAATTATGCTTTTATAAACAAAACGCCATAAAGAAAAATATGATATTTTCATTATGAGTAAAATATATTAGTAGATAAAACTTTATATTAAAAAAATTATGCAATCAAATAATAATCCTAAAAAGAATATGATTAAAATAAAAACAAATACTTTAAAAAATAATAAACTTCAATGGAAATCTAAAATAAAAACAAAAGTAAATAAAATTAATTCCAATTTAGAAAAATATACAATCTTATTATATAAAGTTTGATGTTTAAAAGTTGCTAATTAACATGATCGGGATATGTGTTAAAGTCTATCGTTCAATATTTGACATTATCGAATAAATTTTGTTTGAGAATGTAAAATTTCTATTTGTTATTTTCACGACAAAGTAAATATTATTTTATTTTAACAAAATCCTATGTGGGAATAGTAATAAAATTTAATTCAAAATATAAAAATAAAAATAAATAAATAAATTTTATGTTTATTTTTCAATTTTACTTTTCTTCACAAATAATCGGATTTTATTTTCAAATAATGTTTAACCGGTTTAAAATATATTTTTAAAACCCGCATATATGCAGGTCCTATTCTAGTTAGTTATATAGATATATAACCAATAGTTTAACAAATAGCACCAGTGGTCTAGTGGTTGAATTGTACCCTTTTAAGGTGCATACCTGGGTTCTATGCCCGACTGGTGCAATGAGCTTTAACGATGGTTGGGTCCACCGTACTGTTCTGATCTCTAGTGGATGAGATTTAGCCCTGTGTCTGAGCTCTGTTTTTTTTGTTTTTTTTTGTTTTCTTTCGTTTTGAGGAGAAAGAACAACATTGTTTTTTTTTATAAAAAGAGAAAGAAAAGAAAGAATATTGTTGTCGAGAGTCATCTGATTTTTAAGTTAGTTTGGATTGGACTATCTTTCTTTTTTTCCCTTTTAATTTTCCAAAAAACATTGTATAATGTAATGTTAATGTGTGTCTCCACATCATTCATATATTGACTGTCTTACGTACGTATTGACTAAAATAATAATAAATATATGAATCAAAATTCATTTTCTATCTTAGAATTACTATTTTTTTTTTTGTATCAAACCGGCGTTCCCTAATGCTAATAGCCTATTTTACAAAGTTACAAGACGAAAAGGTAAAACAACGAAAAAGGAGTACATAATAGGCTTTTGATCATATCCTTCATGGACATAGCAGACTATTAATCGTGAGGACCAAAACAGGTCTCAAATAAGTCTGATCAAAATAACATAGAGTAATTTAATCATAAGTTTTGTAGAAAACATTCAACAATAACTATTGTTAAATACACTCGATTCTTTGTAAAAATTGCTGATATTTTTGTCTATAAATAAATAAATGTAAGATATTGTTCCAAGCAGCACCCGTGGTCTAGTGGTACTCTGCCACGGTACAGTCCCCGGTTTAATGCCCGGCTGGTGCAGTTGTGGATGAGCTGTGAAGAAATTGGCTTCGACGAAGGTTGGGTCCTTCGCAACTACTCTGTTCCTTACGGACTAGACTTGGCCTTATTACTGAACTCTTTTTTGTAGAAACACACATGTTCTCTTTCCTCCTCTGTTCGAGGCATCTAGAATTAAACACGTTGTTCTGTTTTGTATACTTAATGTGTTTGAAATTTGTATGAGACCGCTTAATGCTATAACCGGGCGGTATATGATCTTGGAAGACCATAGACAAATTAGGTAAGCAATTCGCTTTTTTTTCGTTAAGATATGGCTAAAATGAAAAAAATTGCAATTTTTTGAAGTATGGTTTAGGAATGATCTTGATATACGTGATCTAGTGTTCAATATACGAGTTTAAGATCAATTAGTATGGTTTAGGAATTCCTAGGACGACTTCTTCACGCAAATCCGAAGATAAATCAAGAATATTAGTGGATTGATCTTTATGCTTCTTCTTTTTTTTTTACATATTTACTGTATGACTGCAATAGTATCAATGTATAGTACTTGTCTAGATACAATCAAGATCTGTGTTAATAATTGTTGTTTTTTTGTTTCATTATTTTCCTCCTACCAATTAAAAGAGCAAACAACATCACCAGCTTCCTTCAGTGCGTCGTACTTCGTGACTTCGTCCAACATTTTGATTTTTGAGTTAGTACATTTTATATATATAACTAAAAGGGGAACTTACTAATCAAATAGCACCAGTAGCCTATTGGTAGAATAGTATCTTGCCACGGTGTAGGCCCGGGTTCGATTTTCAACTTGTGCAATGAGCTGTGAAGAATTGGCTTTAACGATGGTTGGGTCCATCGTGCTCTTCTGATCTCTAGTGGATGAGACATAGCCCTGCGTCTGAGCTCTGTTTTTTTTTTCCGTTTTAAGGACAAGAAGAACATTGTTGTGGAGTCATGTGATTTTTAAGTTAGTTTGGATTGGATTATCTTTCTTTTTTTCCCTTTTAATTTTCCAAAAAACATTGTATAATGTAATCTTAATGTGTGTCTCCACATCATTCATATATTGACTGTCTTACGAATTGACTAAAATAAAAATAAATCTATGTTCAAAATTCATTTTCTATCTTAGAGTTACGTGTGTTCCCAAAATTACAAGACTAATAGGTGAATCAACGAAAGAGGAAAACAAAAGGAGTACATAATAAGCTTTTGAATTTATCTCCTCTCCAATATTCTTCACATCATCGTCTTTCTCATTCTTCTCTTAAAAAACCCTAATTGCTGTGGTCTAGTCTTTAATTTATCCCATTGTCGCAAAGTTTGGCGATAAACAGAAAGAAGAGAAAGTTGAAATTAGGGTTTGCAATATTAGAGTATTTGGGAGAAGATGATGATATGATGTGCACGTGAGTTGGGCATGACTTTACTTAACCTAGATTGTTGTGGGCTAATCTTTAATTTATCCCACATCGGATAATTACTACCCAAAGCATATACAGTTGTTGATTAAACAATTAGTAACAGCTCGTGGGACATGGTGGCTTGGTGCGATACGGTTTGCTTAACCAAGAAGTCCCAAGTGTTCACAAACCGGTCCATACTCCCTCTGGCAAAGGGTCCTAGGGGCAAGATTGTCTGTCGACAAACGGTCTCGGTCCATTCTCGTGGACAATTCGAGCGGTTGTATGATCCCATGAGCGCCACTTTTTAGTTTGCATGTGATTAATCATATTTTTCATGCCATTATCGACAGAAGTATACAAAAGCGCATCTGAAGTTTACCTGAGAATTAATTATGGAGGCTCTTCTTCTTCTTCTTTGCATTGATCCTTTTAGTTCCACTGGTAGCATTAGCAGTTATTCTGACCTGACGGCGTCAAGTGAAAGGTCATATATTTTTTTATTAAAAACGAAGAAAAAATGTCAGATATTCAAACAAATATACATTCCTTTTTCTTTAGCAACAAAGTACATTCTTTTAAACATCCAATTTTTAAATCCTCCATACATTTATTAATTTAGTTTATCAACTAATCGAAATAAGATCAATTAGTACATGTGAAAGCAAGTTATCCTTTAACAACAGAATAGTTACGGAATAAAGAGAGGTAACGGTAACAACTAACTATAAAAGCATCTCTTCTTCTTCGCTTCATCTCTTCTTTGCTCTTGCGCTTCTTGTTTATCTCTCTCGATCGCGATATTCATTTCATCACTGCAAAATCTTCTTCTTCTTCTATCCGATCAATCGAGTTTCATCACCTAATTAAGAAGAAGACATGGAAGATCACTCGGTTTCATCTGAAGATAAGAGGATTCTCTGTTTCTGATACAGTTTGATCAATGTAGCTTTGAAGATTTGGGTTTTACTTCTGCGAGCTGAGGAGTGGTCAAAATCAAAAACAACAATATCAATCAACAATGTTTGTCTGCCTGATCAGAGAGTGTGATGAGCGAGAAGCCAGCGTAAAGTGTTACCAATCATACACAAATCGCAACGCAAAGTTCTATCCTTTGATCTATGAACAAATGATGTTTCTTTTCATGATTCAGATTCAGAAATTTTCTTCTAGATAACTAAGTAAACCCACATTGATCTCTGATTTATTACTCATACCACACTTTCAAAGGGAGACTCTGAAGTGAGAAGGATACCTAGGCTTTGGGCTCTAAGTGTTGACAAGTCCTTGAAACAACTACACCACGTCCCTTACTGTATCGAGGAAGTGAATATCTCTGTAGACATTGACGATGACTAAGCCAAGAGTGTAGTTGGTTATGCTCTTAAACATCTCCTCATCTGATCTGTCGTACCCCAGTGCATATCACAAAATCTTGTGCCTTTCCTTCTTCAAGCATTCTTCTAAGAAGTTTCCCGGTGACAAGACCTTTGCTTACTCCAAATATCTCAGTTTAGGACTACTGTATGCCTAAACCAGACAATATAAGGATTGCTTGGATTCAATGCAATGAAACAGAGACATATACATCATATAAGATTTGGAGATATAACTCCCTGTTTTTCTATGGCTCATCCACAGATGATGGGGGTGAAGAAAGCGTAATACCTGAGGTTCCTTTGCTTGACAAGAACCAAAGTTTGGGTCTGCATCTTGGTGATGCCACACCAAAGCACTTTCTTTCGCTTCTATATTGGATCCATCGGTGGTCTCTGTATATAGTCTCATAATAGGTTCCACGATTTTCTTCCATTCAAGGTCATCAGATAAGCCGCTTGTTTCCCAGTCAGAGGACTGATTCCACCTGCATTACAGAGATTGTCTTCTAATTTTTATTCTCTGGCAATTAAAGTTTCACGACACTATCAGAATTAAGACAAACCAGCAACGTACCTTGTGAAGTAACCGTCTTCAGACGCTATTCCAAGAATTTCACATGGTGCAAGCCACTCACCCAAAGAAATATAGCTCTCTTGCTTGATCTTCAGTAAGCCCTAACAGTTTTTCTGTGTTTTCTTTTTATCTGCCTCCATCAACTCCTTCACTTTCTCTGCAATTTCGTCTCTTCTCACAATCCTGTCACCACTCTCTCCGCCACTTTCAGCTCTTCCACCACCAAAATTGCATCCAGCGGTTGCTACGCCGCTAGTATAAACGCCAAGATAGGAACCTCCGAGCAAATGCTCTCCATCAGAGAATTCCACCCACAATGTCTTAAGAACCCTCTTCACACTCTCGTGATCAAGAAGAGCCTAACGCAATCTGAGTCCATAAACCAATTGAGTAAAGGGATTTGTCTACAATGTGTTTTGTTGTATCATTGAAAAGTTGGAAATCCCACTCTTCTGCATTGCTAATATTTTCTTTGATATCAGCAAAGAGCTTCTTTGGTTTAAACTGCCCAACCAATCCTAGCCACCTACAACGATCCAAAGACAGATTTGAGTAAAAGAAAAGCCAAATGCAATAATATCAACACCTAGAAAAAGACAAAATCTCCAAATGCTGTGATGTTTCTTTTCTATTTCATCAATTGGGTTTCTGAATTCAAATTTCCAGTGAAAACCTTAAGCGTTACTCACTCAAACACCAAAGTCGAAGTGATTTCACCACTAAAATATGTAAAACTAGTGGAGAGGTTAAAGATTTTACCAGTTGGAAGAGGAAAGACTGAGCAAGAGAGAATTGAGAGAGAAAGAGCCGAGTCTCTTTCGGAAGCAGGAGCAAATGAAAGGATGATTCCGAGAGGAAAGCCTTCTCGGAGGAGAGAGAGCTGCTGAATCCGGTGAGAGCGGCTGGCTCGTGCACCGACGGGAAATGGCTCACCGGGAACAGAACGAGCCGTGCCTTCTAGGGTTTGAGGGTGAAGAAACGTTATGGTCCCAAAACATTGAATCAATTGCTGAGTATTCGCCATTTTTTTCTTCTCCTTGTTCCTTTCTCCTTCCTTATCTCTCCGTGTACCAAGCTGAGGAGGCAAAAGGGGTTTAAGCTTTTTAGCAAGGGCTTTTCTTATGGGCTTATTCATATGGTGTTAAAATGCGCTTTGGTTTCTGATTCCAAAAATTTGGATATGTAATTTGTAATTGTGTGTCAAATCAGGATTTTTAACTGAATCAAACCACGATTTCCCTTCTCTATCTTAAAGCACCTAAACCGATTATGAAATTTTTAGAATGCTTTCAAAGAAAAAGTTTGATAATGTTAATAGAATTTAATTTTCTAGAATATTACAATAGATTTAGATTATATGTTTGGGGATAAATTTAAAAAGGAAATAAGAAAAAAATAAATCAAAAAATTTTAAATCAATAAATTGTCCTAAAATTATATGTTACATAGACAAAAAGAGTTCTACACATTAAATGATTTTTTGAATATAAAAAACATGTAAGATTATATTATTAACAAGAAAATTAATGGTCATTTTGGTTATTTTTCTTTTCATTAACGATCATTTACCAATAAATTTTTAATATAATCAATTTATTATTATGATATAGATAATTTTGCACTTAATTAATATACTTTTTGGCAGCATTGATATATTTATTGTACGAAAAATTATATTGTGTTGTGACTTTTCTTTGTTAATAACAAATACTTATAAACAAAACATATTGTGTATTAATAACAAGAACTTATTCTTAATTAATTTGAAAAATGAATGTTGTAAATAACCAGAATCATTATTAAATTTAAATATAGATGTCAAAAATAAAAGTACCAAAGACTCAATTATAGAGTGTTTGGAAATGATTTTTTTAGATATTAATAGATTTTCTATTTCTTATCTATTGTAATAAATTTAGCTTGTATATATAGAAAGATCTTTTTGAGAACCAAAAACACCTAGGGTGATATAAATACAATTTAGCATAATAAAAATAAATAGTTAATTAAATCTTTGAAGTAATAAATTTAGAAAAATAACATATGCTAACTTACAAAACATATCCTTGCAAGTAACTATATTTAGAGAGTTTTTTTTAAGAGCATTAATAATATTAAAATAAGCATATATAGAAGACAAGAAATATTACTTTGGCTGAAAGCTATATATATATATAGATTGAGCTCTTCATACTCCTCAATTATTTTATTTTCTAAAAGCTATCTATAAGTTATACTCCCAAAACAGTTAAAAATTTAGTATAATGGATCTAAATATGATGATAACAAAAACATTAACAGATTCTGATCTTTCGAGGAATGGTGTGTTAAATTTACCAAAAGTGAAGGTAGAAATCATACTAAAAAGGATGAATCGTACAGTACCTCAAAATGGTATTCAAATGGAAATTAAGGATAATGACAACTCCTATAGTGCAACTCTTATTCTTATGAACAAACAATATATACTCAGAAATGGATGGACAAAAATAAGAAAAGACAGAGATCTCAAAACTGGAGATGTCATCAACTTATATTGGGACGATGTCAAATTCATTTTTTCGATGGGGTGAGTTTTCTTAATAAATTTGTGAAACTAATGTTTTTTTATGAATTAATGATATTTTACTAGGTTTTATGTCATGTATATTATAATTAAAAGAATTGTATATTACATTTGCATTATTGATCTAAATTATGAATATGTTAGTTTCTAGTACACCATACTTTATATGATCTAGAGGTTTTATACAATACTATGTTATTGTGATGTAGCTATATATAACATATTGACAATTTTATAAATGCTAACAGTTCAACTACGGTTCCTGAAAATTCAGATACAGTTTCTACAACTTTAAGTCTGGCTCCTGCAAATTCAGATACAGGAAAAGATCATGCAAGTTCAAGTACGGTTCCTACAAAAAAAGCAAAAAAAAACAAATGATGCAAAGTAAATGGTGGAAGATAAATGGAAGACACCGTTTATATGAATAATTTGGTTAATGTATTTGCAAAATAAATATTATAATTTATCAAGTATTTTGGATGCTCTAAATGTGTTTATATGAATAAATTGGCAATTCTGTGAATAAATTGGTTAATGTATTTGCAAAATAAATATTATAATTTATCAAATATTTTGGATGGTCTAAATGTGTTTCTATGAATAGATCGATTAATGCATTTACTCCATAGAGTTTTTTTTCTTTTTTATAATTTTGGATTAAAAAAAAACAACCATAAAAACCGCACCCTTAATCATTCATAATGAATGGTGTGACTAGATTAATAAATACATGAATCAATCTATTGATGGTAATATTGAGTGTGAGCTCACAACATCATTATGTTCCATTTATTTCAAAACTTTGTTGATAAATTTGTCCAAATTCTTCCAAGACGAACCAATACCTTCCTCCAAAGCCTTCTTCGCCATCTTACCATATGCTTCGACATTCCACCTCGGCTCTTTCTATTTTATCTCCCTCCATCAACTCCATCACTTTCTCCGTAATTTCTTCTCTTCTCACAATCCCGTCACCACTCTCTCCGCCACTTTCAGCTCTTCTGCCACCAAAATTGCATCCAGCGGTTGCTCCGCCGCTAGTAGAAACGCCAAGATAGGAACCTCCGAGCAAATGCTCTACATCAGATAATTTCACCCACGGTGGCTTAAGAACCCTCTTAACACTCTCGTGATCAACCCATTCATCTCTCACCACCATAACTCTGTCCACTACTCTCTTCGAACCGTTTTACCAAGAGCTTGAGGAGAGAGAGAGAACAAAAACCCTTTGGTTTCTCGCAAGTCGCAATAGGTTGCATAAAAGACGGATTGTAAATAACTCCAAAAAAGTGAAAATTACAAAATATTCAAGCAAAATGTTTTTTTAAAGGAAACTGAAACTGTTAAAAGAGAAAACAATGCTCTTCAAACATAACTGAATTTATTTGCAATTCCCATCATTCACGAAAGAGCTTGAGAGAATCTCATTTCGACAAAAAAAGAAAGAAAGGAGAAACCTTGAGAGGCACATGTTTAGCTAGACATTTGATGATTGAAAACGTATTCAATGGCGAGAGAGCAAGAATCAATCTTGTCAACTTCTTTGTCTGGGATTTCCAACTTGAATTCCTATTCAATAGCCATCACTATCTCCACAGTGTCCTTAGCCTTGTTTGCCACCAAAATTACATTCAGCGATTGTTCTGACGCTAGTGGAAACGCCAATATAAGAACCTCCGAGCAAATGCTATACATCAGAGAATTCCACCGCCCACAATGGCTTAAAACCCCTCTAATACTCTCGTGATCTAATATATTCCTCTGATCAACCCATTCATCTCGCACCACCATTCCTTTGTCCATTACTCTCTCTCTTCGAACCCTTTTCCCATTTCATTTCCTTTTTACCAAGAGCTCGAGGTGAGTTTTGTAATATGACAAGAACGGTAAACAATCTTATGGGTGCACGGACTGGCCGATGCAGCTTATCCCCATTACAGGCAGAGCTAGAAGCATTAATATGGGTCATGCATTGCATGCTTGACGATAGGAGAATGGAGGTACATTTTGTTACCGACTGTTCCGAGCTGATGAAGATGGTGTTCAAACCAGAGGAATGGCAGGTATTCTCACTACATTTGGAAGAATACGAGAGAAGTCGGAGGGAGTATTTTTTTCACCATCAAGTATATCCCATGCGCAGAAAACAAAAAGGCGGACAAACTAGTACGAGGTGCTAGAGAATGCCTTTCTAACTTCTTCTATGTAAAATCAGTCCCACCAAGTTAGATCACCAACCCGTTTTAGAACTGAGGTTTGTTCTACAGATCTTTTCATTGATTTTTTCTTATTCTTTTGCAGTCTTGGAATAGTGCTATTCTTACTTGTGTTCCTTGTGAGGAGACAGGTTCATGAGCTCTCACTAATATTGTTCCTTGTGAGGAGACAGGCTCATGAGGATCTTTGCAATATTCCTTAACTTAGACTCCCTTCTTTTTTTTCTTTTTTTTCTCAAGGGAAGATCAAGGAGAGACTGTAGTGTTCTTATCTTGTCAGTGCGGAAAGAGGAATCAAGTTCTAAGCAGGAATCTGAACTCTCTTTGTTAGACTGATCCACTTGCAGCTTTCTACTTAGTAAAACCTGCAATCAACTCCTATGGCAATGGTCCTACAAGTGTTAATCTTCTGTGGTTAATTCTTCTGAAAACTGAAAATTTCACTGATTTTGACTCAATAAAACAAAAGTTTTTGACTCTCAAAACAAAGCACAAAGTCAGTAATCACCTCCCACAGACTTAAACAACACTGTCCCAGTGTTATCAAGCCCGAAGTTGGCTAAAAGAAAGATTAGAAACAACATAAAAGACCAGTTAGAAAACTTACCTTCGTCTGCGCGTGGTGTCGATCGACACCCATGAATGGTGCCGATCGACACTGGTCTATGTCGAGCCCAATGTCGCCTTTTTTCAACTGACTGAAACTAGAACTTAGTAAAACCAAAACGAAATATAAAGAAAAATCTTACCTAACAGTGGGTTGCCTCCCACTCAGCGCTCGTTTTCAGTCATTAGCTTGACTGTGTCGGGGTGCAGACATCTGGTGGATCAGAGGGTGGCATCGAATGCTTCCCAGACGAATGTCTCCTCATCCATGGTGGTGTATAGGCATTAGGTGCATGAAAGCGACCAAGGAATTGAGGAACAACAGCAGGGTGGGACTTTAGTTCGGGTGGAACACATATTTTTCCTGCAAAATCATCAAAAGAAATACCAAGCCTTCTACGAGAATCTCGTTGCTTGCATAAGTGTGAAGCACCTTTTGAACTTTTGGTATTCTTATTGATAAGATCAGGGGGTTTGAAATTGCTTCCAGGAAATGCGCACCTTTGCTTCCTTCAAGGTTTCTGGGCTGTAGGACTCGGATTTGTCTGTTTGACAGCATATGATGGAATTGCAGCATTGGAAACAGCTTCTGGTGTGATCCGCGAAGGGTGTCGATCGACACTAGGAGTGGTGTCGATCGACACCAACTCTGCAGCTCGAATCTCTGCACTCCTTCTGCAATTCAGCTCTGCAATCCTTGCCTCCATCACAAAAACGTCTTCCTCCATCAACTTGGCATTGATTAGACCTTCATCTTCGCTCATAGTCCTGAAGAGATGATTGTTTCCACTCCAATCTTCAAGCTCAATAACTTTCTCATAATTCTCAGCCAATGCCTCTTGAACAACCAGTTTGTTCACTTGCTCCAGCTCCTTGTTATACCCAGCAGTAATGTCGTCTGAATGCTCCCTGATTGGATCTTGATCCAAGGAAATCTCTACTGAAAAAGATTGACCATCGATTTAACTTGTCCATGTCAAAACTCATGACAACATCACCTAAGTCAAGCTCTATTTTTGTTTATCTAAGTTAGATGGATTTCTACACTTTGTAAACGTTTGAATCTATGTCTCTTGTTTGCGATTCCTTGAGACTAGATTTGTGAACGCATCACAAGAGTTTTCACACTCTTGAGTGGTATTCTTCGATCCACCTCCCACTGATTGAGCGAGTCAATCACTTTCATTCCATCTCTACCAACGACCATCTTTCGCAACAAAGCTTGTAAACTCTCGATCATCTCGTGAACATATGTTTTGTGGATTCCGATCTTATATCATTTGGTATCAGAGGTAAAAGCTCCTATCCCCATTGTTTTTTATTTTCATTTTATTTATTAAAAAAAAAAAAAAACCTTGTCTCTATTCTTTAGTATTTTCAAAATTTATTTCCATAATTATTTAAAAAACCACAAAAAATAGTTTTTTGTTTTGATCTTAAATTTAAAGAAAAAAAAAACATAACATTTTTTTTAGTTTTTTTCCCTTCAAAGTTTATTTTGTTTCTTTCATTAAAAAACCATAAAAAGTATATTTCTTTGTTTTTCCCCGTTAAAAGTTTAGCTTTTTTTTGTCATTGAAAAAAAAATAAAAAAAATATGTTTCTATTTATTTCGATTTTTCTGTTTAAGAAAAAATATAAAAAGTTATTTTTAGTTTTCTAAATAATCTTTTGTCCATAAAAAAGCCAAAAAGAAAGAAATGAATTCGTTTTTAGGACAAAACCATTTTAAAAAAGGAGAAAATGATGCAATATCATAATCTCATCCTCATAGCTTCACAAAGTCAAAGATCATCATTCAATGTTCAAGGAAAAATTGGTGGTAAGAATGCCATTATTTGATTTACTAATTTTGCTTTTTTTTTGTTTGAATGTATATAATTTCCTTTAAATATAATTTATTGTAAAGATCCCTTGTAAGAGCTCAATTGTTCTCATTGTAAAAAACACATTGAAAATTTTGAAAATATAAAAGATAGTTTTCTCTAAAATCTTAGTCTTGTTTTTGTTTATCTAAGTTAGATGGATTTTTACACTTAGTAAACGTTTGAATCTATGTCTCTTGTGTGCGATTCTTTGAAACTAGATTTGGTGATTGCGTGTAGACTAGCTTGTGAGATTCAAGTTATTATATTCGTGGTTGAGTGTGGATTCATTCAACAACCCCATTTGATTGAGCAAGTCAATCACTTTCATCTCCATCTCTGCCAACGACCATCTTCCGCAACAAAGCTTGTAAACTCTCGATCATCTCGTGAACATAGTTTGGTGGCTTCCGATCTTATATCAAATAAGGATGGTATAACTATTATAATTTATCAAGTATTTTGGATGGTCTAAATGTGTTTCTATGAATAAATTGGTAATTCTATGAATAAATTGGTTAATGTATTTGCAAATAAATATTATAATTTATCAAATGTTTTGGATGGTCTAAATGTTTTTCTATGAATAGATTGATTAATAAAGGTAAGTCCCAACTTACAAAATGGAGAGCGAGGGCGAGGGCGATTTTAGGGTTTCGGGGGCAACGAATGAGGATGCGACGATGACGGAGATCGGGGAGAGAGTCAAGCCACCAGGAGATCCGCCATATGTTGTTAGCTCTTGGGCCATGAAAGTGAGGGGTTCGATTGCAGGGGGCATTCCGACGCCGGAGAGTCTATTGGATGATGCGTATGTGGCAGAGAGGGTAAGAGTGGAGTTCCCACAGGGAGAAGACGGAGAGCCGGAGATTACGATAGGGAGTGAAGTTTTGGAGGTGATGAACGGCTTATGAAAGAAGTGCATGATTGTGAAAGTTCTGGGGAGAAGTATCTCTATTCCTGCCTTGAGTCGGAAGCTAAGAGAGATGTGGAAACCCCAAGGAGCTATGTACGTGATTGATTTACCTCGGCAGTTCTTTATCATTCGCTTTGAGAAGGAGGAGGAGTATTTGGCGGCGTTGACGGGAGGTCCATGGAGAGCCTTCGGAAGTTACTTGATGGTTCAAGCTTGGTCCCCTGATTTTGATCCATTAAGGAGCGAGATAACCACGACCCCCGTATGGGTGAGATTGTCAAATCTCCCGATCAATTTTTACCATAGAACGATCCTTATGGGGATAGCTAAAGGACTGGGGAAGCCGATTAAAGTGGATCTGACGACTTTGAATTTTGAGCGGGCAAGATTCGCAAGAGTATGTGTGGAGGTGAATCTAGCGAAGCCATTAAAAGGAACGATAGTGATAAATGGAGATAGATACTTTGTGGCTTATGAGGGTCTGGCGAGCAATTGCTCAGGTTGTGGATTATACGGTCACTTAGTTCATTCTTGTCCGAAGGTAGTCTTGGAAGTAGCTCGGGCAGAGACGTCACAGAGAAGGACAGTGGAGGTGAGCGCGGTAACCAATCCGGATGATGGGTTTACGCCAGTACAGAGACCGCGAAGGAGGAATGAGACGCCATCGGCAACGATGGTTTTCACGGCAGGATCGTCAGGAAGTGGATTGGGAAGGAATCTAAAGAAAATCTCCAAGAATATTTCGTCCGAGAATATGGAAATTTCGAATAGATTTGGACAGTTGGGAATGGATACGAATATCTCCGAATCTAGGGGAGTTGAGATATCGGAGAAAGCGGATAAGGAAAATCTAAAGTTTAGTAAGACGACCGAGAAGGCAAGAAGTGTGAGACAAAGAAAGGAGATTATTTTGGGAGGGAACTTAGGAGGAAAGCAGAACGGGACTAAGAGTGGGCCGCGAGAAAAGTGGGCTGGTATTAAAAATCCCACGGATGTGAACAAACAGAAATCAAAACTAGTGGCTAGTAGGCCCATAAGAGGGCTAGTCTTTGGCCCAACTCGAGGGGAAATAAAGCGGTCAGAGTCCGGAAAAAGACTTAGAATGGAGAAAGGTAGTGCGGGGAGAACGGGAGGATCGTTCGTGAATGCATCGGACGAAATGGCGGATTGCTCTGGGAAGGATTTATCGATTGTGATAGTGCCGGAGAAATCTCCTACCATGGAGGGGGATAGCTCGCCAGGAGGATCGAATCGCAGTAGAGACCCATCGGCGGACGAGATGGGTTTGACGCAAGCATGAAATGGAGCCCCGGTGTTCCATCATTCCAAACTTGGTATAGTATTGATGAATTGCTTAATGTGGAATTGTCGGGAGGCTAATAAACCTAATTTTACAAGGTCCATTCGTTACATTATGAAGAAGTGGAAGACAGATATCTTGGCACTTTTTGAAACACATGTGGGAGGTGAGAGAGCTAGGAGTACTTGTCAAGGTTTGGGATTTGATAACTCATTTAGAGTTGACTCAATAGGGCAAAGCGGAGGTTTGTGGTTATTGTGGCGATCTGAAGTGGGGAATGTTACTATCGTCAAATCAGACGATCAATATATATATGCACAAGTGGTAAATTGGGAGGAGCGAGTGCACTTAATCGTGGTTTACGCAGCTCCGACAGTGAGCAGGAGAAGTGGTTTGTGGGGACAGTTACGCAACATTATTCACCTCATAACCGAGCCATTGATAGTTGGAGGTGACTTCAATACGATCATTCGGCTTGACGAGCGCACAAGAGGTAATGGTCGTCTCTCTCCGGACTCTCTGGCGTTTGGGGAATTGATAAAGGAGCTCTCTTTATTGGATATGGGGTTCACGGAGAATCAGTTTACTTGGAAGCGAGGAAGGATGAAGAGAAACTTTGCTGCAAAGAGGCTAGACAGAGTGCTATGCAGTGCACATGCGAGACTAAAGTGGCAGGAGGCGCTGGTCACGCATCTGCCCTTCCTGTCTTCAGACCATGCCCCTTTATTTCTCCAACTTGAGCCGGGGGTGGTGGGGAATCCTAGTAGAAGGCTATTTCGATTCGAAGCAGCCTGGTTGAAACACACCGGATTCAAGGAGCTCTTGGCGAATTCATGTACTCCCTCTGTTTCACAAAGAGTGTCATTCTGACATTTTTCACACAAATTAAGAAAAACTTGTAAATCTCTTTTATGCCCTTTGTTAATACACTAAATCAGTTTCTCTCTCTAATTAATAGATTAAAATAGTAGGGATAAAACTGAAATTTAGTTTAAAAAATTGCATTGAAAACATAAAGTGACACTCTTTGTGAAACAAAAATCAAGAGTCAAAATGACACTCTTTGTGAAACGGAGGGAGTAGTAATGAGAAGACGACGCCAGAGGCATTGAGATCAGTGAAAGGGAAACTGCATAGATGGAATAGAGAGGTGTTTGGAGATGTCCACCATCGAAAGGGGAGACTACTTAACGAGATAAAGACCACCATCCAGGACTCTCTGGAGCGAAATCAAACAGATGAGTTATTTTCTAAGGAGGCGGAGTTACTAAAGGAGTTTGGCATTGTCCTGGAGCAGAAAGAGGTACTTTGGTTCCAGAAAGCACGAGAGAAGTGGATTGTGTTCGGAGATAGCAATACAAAGTACTATCACACGACTACTATTGTAAGACGGAGGAGAAATCGAATCGAAATGCTTCGTGATGATGAGGGTAGATGGATCTCTCAGCCAATGGAACTAGAGGGACTGGTTGTTGAGTACTATACGAGACTTTACTCTATGGAGGATGTGGAGCCAACTGTGGATCGATTGCCTTCAGAGGGATTTCCACCGCTGACTCATGAGGAGTGTAGAAACTTGAGTAAACCCTTTTAGGTTGAGGAAGTGGAGGGCTCGGTAAGAAGTATGGGAAAATATAAAGCACCAGGTCCCGATGGCTATCAACCTGTGTTCTACCAAGAGTGTTGGGAGATGGTAGGACCCTCGATTGTTCGATTTGTGTTGAATTTTTTCAATACAGGTACCCTCCCAGAAGGAACTAATGACGCTATTGTGGTTTTAATTGCTAAAGTGTTAAAACCCGAGAAGATTATGCAATTCCGTCCAATCACTCTGTAATGTCTTATTCAAGACAATAACAAAGGCAATTGTGATGAGGTTGAAGAGCGTGATCACGAAGCTCATAGGCCCAGCACAATCAAGTTTAATTCCGGGAAGACTAAGCACGGATAATATAGTGGTAGTGCAGGAAGCTGTGCATTCGATGAGACGGAAGAAGGGCAGGAAAGGATGGATGCTACTAAAACTGGATCTAGAAAAGGCGTATGATCGGATCAGGTGGGATTTTCTATAGGATACATTACGGGTAGCAAGGTTTCCGGAGGATTAGATTGGATGGATTATGAAATGTGTGTCGGGGCCATCGATGTGTTTACTATGGAATGGTGAAAAGACGGAGCCTTTTAAACCCCAGCGTGGGTTAAGACAAGGAGAACTCCTATCTCCCTGTCTGTTTGTGCTGTGTCTGGAGAGATTGCGCCATTTAGTGGAGGGATCAATAGAACGGAGGGAGTGGAAACATATTTCTATCTCCCGCGGAGGACCAAAATTATCTCATATATGCTTTGCAGATGATATAATCTTATTCGCAGAAGCTTTGGTGACTCAAATCAGAGTAATCTGAAGGGTGTTGGAAAGGTTTTGTGAAGCATCTGGGCAGAAAGTAAGTCTAGAGAAGTCGAAAATATACTTCTCCGAGAATGTTAGTCGCCAGATGGGAAGAAAAATCAGTGCAGAGAGTGGATTAGAGCTACTCGAGAGTTGGGGAAGTACCTTGGCATACCGGTGCTACAAAAAAAGAATAAACAAGGAGACGTTTGGTGAGGTTTTAGAAAAGGTGTCGTCGCGGCTAGCAGGCTGGAAAGGACGAATGTTGAGTTTTGCGGGGCGGATCACACTTACAAAGGCTGTGCTTTCGTCTATTCCGGTACACACAATGAGTACCATTGTCTTGCCGAAGTCAACTTTGAACAAATTGGACAGAATCTCGAGATCCTTTATGAGGGGAGATACTAGCGAGCAGAGACACCAACACCTCATCTCGTGGAAGAGAGTTTGTCGTCCCAAGGCTGAAGGAGGTTTGGGTATCCGGCTAACACAAGAAATGAACAAGGCACTCATTTCTAAGTTAGGCTCGCGTTTGGTACATGATGAGACTAGCTTGTGGGCACGAGTGGTGAGAGGTAAGTATAGAGTCAAGGATGTGAGAGACGCAATATGGTTCAATGGGAAAGGGAACTGGTCTCCGATTTGGAGAAGTTTATTAATGGGTATGCGAGACGTAGTGATTCCGGGAACAAGTTGGACTATCGGCGATGGTCGTAGCACCAGGTTTTGGAAGGACAAATGGTTGTTGAGTTCACCTTTAGTCAACGAATCCCCCGCGGAGATACCTGTAGAATTGTTAAATGTCACCGTTTGTGAGTTAGGGCAAGATGGTGTCGGATGGGCTATAGATCAGATCATCCCATATATTTCGACAAATACTCGGTTACAATTAGCAGGAGTAGCCATTGATGACGTCACAGGAGCTGGAGATAGATTATCATGGGGACCTGAGCAAAATGGGAAATTTACGGTTCGATCAGCATATGGGTTCTTGACAAGAGATGTAGACCCGAGACAAAATACGACAAGGTTTTTTTAGCGGATCTGGCATGTCATAGGGCTAGAGAGAGTCAAGGTTTTCCTTTGGCTTGTTGCTAATCAGGTAATCATGATGAATATGGAGCGATTCCTTTGACATCTGTGTGACTCCGGCATATGTCAAGTTTGTCGGGGAGGGGAAGAAACCATACTTCACGTGTTGAGAAACTGCCCCGCTATGCTGGGAATATGGTCGCGCATTATTGCGGTGAGAAGAAGAAGAGATTTCTTCACACAATCCTTACTCGAGTGGTTATATACGAATCTAGGAGAGAACTGTGATATGGGAGGTGTCCCATGGTCTACAGTGTTTGCGATAGCAGTATGATGGGGATGGAAGTGGCGCTGTGGGAATGTGTTTGGAACCATAAGAAAATGCCGGGATAGAGTTAGATTCATTAAGGATCTAGCAACAGAAGTAACTACTGCGAATTCAAAGCTCAGAGGCCAAACGAATGCGGTGAACAGAGAAGAGCGTTTAATTGCTTGGAATCCACCAACAAGAGGATGGATGAAGATGAGCACGGATGGTGCGTCGCGAGGGAACCCGGGTCTGGCTTCAGCGGGTGGAGTTCTTCGAGATGAGGAGGGTCAATGGTGTAGGGGATTTTCTCTAAATATAGGTATATGCTCGACACCGTTGGCAGAGTTGTGGGGCGTGTATTATGGACTCTATATTGCATGGGAGCATGGGGTGCGTCGGCTAGAGATTGACGTTGACTCAAAAATCGTGGTTGAGTTCTTGACGACAGGGATTAGGGATGCCCATCCACTGTCTTTCCTAGTACGCTTGTGCTATGGCTTCTTATCAAGGGACTGGATAGTCTGTATTACTCACGTGTATAGGGAGGCTAATCGTCTAGCGGACGGATTAGCGAACTATGCCTTTACATTGCATTTTGGTTTTCATGTTTTTGAGTTTCCACCTGCGGATGTTATTTTGCTTTTGTCGGATGATGCTAATGGCGCTACACATGCTCGATCTGTGAGAGTGTAGTTAGTTTCTTCTATTTTCCGTTTCTAATGATATGATGGGGACAATTGTCTCCATTCCATGACCAAAAAAAAATGAATAGATTGATTAATGCATTTAATCCGTATATTTTTTTTATTTACAATTTTGGATTAAAAATAAATAAAACAAGCATCAAAACCGCACCCTTAAATCATTCATAATGAATGGTGACTATAGATTAATAAATACATGAATCACTCTACAAAAACCTTTTATGCTAAGGTTGGGTGTGAGTTCACAACATCATCATGTTCCATTTATTTCAAAACTCGTTGATAAATTTGTCCAAATTATTCCAAGACGAACCAATACCTTCCTCCAAAGCCTTCTTCGCCATCTTACCATATGCTTCAGCATTCCTCCTCAGCTCTATCTTTTTATCTGACTCCATCAACTCCTTCACTTTCTCTGCAATTTCTTCTCTTCTCACAATCCCGTCACCACTCTCTCTGCCACTTTCAGCTCTTCCACCACAAAAATTGCATCCAGTTGCTCCGCCGCTAGTGGAAATGCCAAGATAGGAACCTCCGAGCAAATGCTCTCCATCAGAGAATTCCACCCACAATGGCTTAAGAATCCTCTTCACACTCTCGTGATCAAGAAGAGCCTAACGCAATCTGAGTCCATAAACCAATTGAGTAAAGGGATTTGTCTACAATGTGTTTTGTTGTATCCTTGAAAAGTTGGAGATTCCACTCTTCTGCATTGCTAATATTTTCTTTGATATCAACAAAGAGCTTCTTTGGTTTAAACTGCCCAACCAATCCTAGCCTCCTACAACGATCCAAAGACAGATTTGAGTAAAAGAAAAGTCAAATACAATAATATCAACACCTAGAAAAAGACAAAATCTCCAAATGTTGTGATGTTTCTTTTCTATTTCATCAATTGGGTTTCTCAATTCAAATTTCCAGTGAAAACCTTAAGCGTTACTCACTCAAACACCAAAGTCGAAGTGATTTCACCACTAAAATATGTAAAACCAGTGGAGAGGTTAAAGATTTTACTAGCTTTGGGCATATAATCCGAATCCGATCCGAACCGACCCGAAAAATCCGGTTCGGTTTGGTTTCGGTTCTTGGTCAAAAACCGAATGCTTCTTAAACAAATGTGATTCGGTTTCCGGTTTGGTTTGGGTGAAACCCGAGAACCGATTGGATAACCGAACAACCCGAACCGAACCAAAATATTTGATGATTTTAATTTTTATTTATCTAATAAAAAAATAAAACCTAATTATCTTAAAACAAACCTAATTTTCTTAAAACAAGTCGCCTCTTTTTTCAATTATCCTCGTCTCCTCCTTCAATTGATTATCCTTGTTTTTCTCATTCTACTTCTCTTGCCTCCGATTAATCTTTTCATCTTCTTTCTATGAATTTCCTTCTTCTTCTTCTCTAATTCCTTCTCATATTCTCTTTCTCTTCTCCCTTTTCTCCTTCTTCTGCTCATTTTCTGATTTTTCTTCTTTTCTGATTCTCCTTTTTTCGAACAGAGATTGCAAGATTTATTAAGAGGGGAAGAAGGAAATCGAAAGGCTGCTAGTCCTCTGCCAGTCCGCCGCCACAGCCAACGTCATTCATCGGCCACAAGAAGGAAACCAAACTTGTTTGTTTCAGATCTGATTCCAGTTCGGGTCCAACTTTCGGGTCCATCGGGTCCAGTTAAAAACGCTTCGCTTATTCGGTTACTTACAATTTTATAGGACCCGACCCGACAAAGATCCGAACCGAACCGACCCGATAAAGATCCGAACTAAATTTAGAGAGTTTTTTAAGAACATTAATAATATTAAAATAAGCATATATAGAAGATAAAGAATATTACTTTGCCTGAAATCTATATATATATATTTATGGGTTGAGCTTTTCATATCCCTTAATTATTTTATTTTCTAAAAGCTATCTATAAGTTATATTCTTAAAACAGTTAAAAATTTAGTATAAAAGATCTAAATATGATGATAACAAAAACGTTAACAGATTCTGATGTTTCGAATGATGGTGTGTTAAATTTACCAAAAGCGAAGGTAGAAAACATACTAAAAAAGATGAAACTTACACTACCTCGAAAAGGTATTCAAATGGAAATTATGGATAATGACAAATCCTATAGCGTAACTCTTAGTTGTTTGGTCAAAAATTATCAACTAAGAAGTGGATGGACAAAAATAAAAAATGACAGAGGTCTCAAAACTGGAGATGTCATCAAATTACATTGGGACGTGTCAAATTCATTTTTCGATGGGGTGAGTTTTCTTTTTTTTCAAAGTTACTTTTCTTTAAATATTCATTTTCTTAATAAATTTGTGGAACTAATATCTTGAATTAATGATATTTTTGCTGGTTTTTATGTCACGTATATTATAATTAAAAAAATTGTATGTCACATTTGCATTATTGATCTAAATTATGAATATGTTAGTTTATAGTACACCGTACTTTATATGATCTAGAATTTTTATACAATAACATGTTCTTGTGATGTAGCTATATATATATTGAAACCTTTATAAATGCTTGCAGTTGAACTACGGTTCCTGAAAGTTCAAATACAGTTTCTACAAGTTTAAGTCTGGCTCCTGCAAATTTAGATACTGGAAAAGGTCATACAAGTTCAAGTACGGTTCCTACCAAAAAGCCAAAAAAAAACAAATGATGCAAAGTAAATGGTGGAAGATAAATGGAAGACACCGTTTCTATGAATAATTTGGTTAATGTATTTGTAAAATAAATATTATAATTTATCAAGTATTTTGGATGGTCTAAATGTGTTTCTATGAATAAATTGGTTAATGTATTTAATCCATATATTTTTTTTACAATTTTGAATTAGAAAAATAAAACAAACATCAAAACCGCACCCTAAATACGCACCCTTAATCATTCATAATGAATGGTGACTAGACTGATAAATTCATGAATCACTCTACAAAAACCTTGGATGGTAAGGTTTGGTTATGAGTTCACAACATCACATATTCCATTTATTTCAAAACTCATAGATACATTTGTCCAAATTCTTCCAAGATGAACCAATACCTTCATCCAAAACCTTCTTCAATACCAATGATTAAGTTCAGGTATTGTTTTTCTTTGAAACTTTGTCCTCGAAAATGTTTCTTTGAAATATTGAATGATTTGGACTCTCTTTGACAAGGTTTATAGTGCGTTTCTAGGATAGTAAATGGATTCTCAGATTTGTTGTTGGCTTTTGTAATGACTAGATGGAGGAGGAATGGTTCATATTGTTTTTGGTGATGGAAGCAGCCTCACGCTACTTGATGGAGGAATGGATCTGATAGTATCTTTTTTTCTTTTTCACTTTTATAATGCTTGTTGAATTTAGGAATTGTTCTCCGATCAAACGTCATGCTACATGTTTTTTAATGGTCAACACAAGGAATCCGTTTGTTATCCATGCCTTTTGGTCTTATTATTGATTTGCTGATTTTATTTTGTACGTGAAAAAGACATTTTATTGATTTTCATTCAAAGGATACATGACTCAAACTTTTAAAACGACACAAACACTTCATTCAAAGATTAGTTCAAAGATTACAACATACAGAATGATCTCAATTCTACATCAAGAAGCAGTAGTATAATACGATAATTCCAAATCTACAAACAAGTATGTTCTTCAAGCTCTTTAATTGGACAACACAACCGTTTACCTCTTTCTCAAATCCACACACCAAAGCTCTCATCTCTTCCATCTCAAATCAACACAACTGATTTCTTCCATCTTTTTCCCATACCTATCAACCACAGCTTCACTAGTTCTTGTCTCAAGCGCTAAATTCATAATATTTTCTTCAACTTCACCTTTTAACCCACCTATTGCTTTCTTACATATCATCAATCTCTTCTACAACAGACTCATCTATCCATTTAAACAAATGATTCTTGTCCTAAAATAAGATCCATATAACTCATTATCAACACACTTCAACAATGTAAAATACCCTAAAAACAAATATGAGTTTATGAGAGCAAATCAAAGAAGATGAAGTCTCAACTAAACAAAACGACGACGTTTTAATGGATCGATGACTTTTGAATTTGATTACGTGACATGTTATACTTTCGTGACAGATGACTAACGAATTCTTGGTCAAGGTATGAATATTCTGATTTTACATAGTTAGGTAGATAATTTAGTTTAATTTGAATTGAGGTATGTTTTAGCACAGGTGAAGAATACATGAACCCTTGAGAACGTGTTGAGGTAGTAGATTTCCCGCTTTCATATAATATATTTCTTGTTATTGCTATTGAATTACAGTTCAAAAATTAATAGCAATAAATATTTAAATGAATGAGAGTTATTGTGAGAAAGGTAAATAGCTAAAAGTATAATATATATATATATATATTGGAACTGCATAACTTTTACAATGCTTTGAAATAGAATGTTTGATCATGTTAATAGAATTTAATTTTCTAGATATTACAATAGAGTTAGATTATATGTTTGGGGATAATTTAAAAAGGAAAGGAGTCAAAAATAAGTCAAAAATATTAAATTAATAAATTATAACTAGTTTAACCTACAACTAGAAAAAATGCCAACCTATAAAATATATCCAATTGAATGTAAAAAATATGTAAGATTATCTTCTTAACAAGAAAATTAATGTTCAATTAGTTTATTTTCATTCCATTAATGATCATTTGCCAATAAACTCTTAATATAATCAATTCATTATAATGATATGGATAATTTTGCATCTAACTAACATACTTTTGACGGCATTTTTTTTTTTGATAAAATGTAAATTATATTACCAAAAGCAAGGTTTAATTACAATAGCTGCAGTAGCCGGGTACTTCTATGGCCAAAAAAAAGGAAAAACCAGTGAGAAGGTACAATAAAAAAAACTAGTCAGAGCCTAGCTATAAGTGAACCAAGTTGAAAGGAGCTGTGAGCAGCCTTACGGAATCTTCTCGACAAAAGAGTGTCCCGGATAGTCCTCTCTATTTGTTTAAACACAGTTGCCGGAGGCATAGAGATATCATTGTGCAATCTATTATTCATTTCCTTCCAAATGAAGTAGATAGTGGCTTTACAAGCCAGCTTTTTGAGGAACTGTACTTTCCCACTTCTGTTCCGAGAAAGCATCCACCGGATCATACTTTGCCATGTCTGAAACAGCTGAGATTGGTTCCCGAAACGTCGAAGTACAAGAGTCCAAACATGAGCCGAAAAGTTGCAATGGATAAGCAAATGATCTCTATTTTCGTCTTGCATAGAGCAGAGAGAGCAGGCTGGGTTCACATTCAGACCCCATTGAGCCAGCCTGACTTTTACCGGAAGCCTATCCAAGTTTTCCACCCAAAAGTTGAAAGCGTGCTTCGGGACCCTACAGCTTTGAACCAGTCTTTAACATCCTCTCCTGGACGAAGAAAATCCCAAGTTATGCTTGTTGAGAAAACGGGACTACTACGATTTGGAGGTCCCCAAAGAAACAAATCTTGGTCAGTGGACGTACTCGGAATCTGCATAGTTTGGAGGGTAATTATCAGAGTAGAGATGTTTGCATTTCTCGAACGGAAAGGCCTAAGCCAATCGTGAGAAAGGAAAGCATCAACGACCGTCGACTGGGCTGGAATTCCCATTTGTCGAGGCCCACGTTCACCAACGAAGTCCAGAAGAGGACCATGCACACACCAGTTGTCATACCAGAAACTTGTCCTCCTTCCATTGCCAATCTTACATGTTAGAAGAGACCTTGCAAGAGGCCTTAGGGATAACAAAAACTTCCAAATCCAGGAATCATTATATTTAACTTCAAGCGACCAAAAATTTTGTCTTTTCAGCCTATGTTCTTTCATCCATGCGACCCACAGAGAACCACTGGAGGAGAATATAAGCCATACAAGTTTGAGATTAAGAGCTTTGTTCCAAATGAGGAGATTTCGAAGACCTAGACCTCCTTCTGATTTTGCTAAGCAGATTCCTTTACAAGAGACCTTTGCTGAAGCTCGCATTGACTGATCTCCAGCCCACAGGAAACGATTGCAAAGTTCCTCAATGTTTTCAAACAACCCTTAGGAAGAGAGAAGGCTGTGAACCAGAAATTTACCAGGCCATAAATGACAGAGGATATCAGTTGCAACCTGCCTGCAAAGGAGAGGCACTTAACTGTCCAGCTTTTAAACTTGGCTTTGATCTTATCGGTGAAGGGGGAGTAGTCTGCCTGCCGGAGCTTTCGATGCATAAGAGGTAAGCCAAGGTATCTTATGGGGAGGGAACCCCTTTGGAAACCAAAAATGTTAAGAGCTTCAGTTTCCTCCGGGTTCAATCCCGCAACAAAAAGATCTGTTTGGTCCCTGTTCATACTCAGGCCAGAGATAGAATTAAAGACCTCAAGAGTAGAGGCAATACCCTGGAGCGAAGCAAATTTCCCGTCGAAGAGGATAATGATATCATCTGCAAAAGCTAAATGAGTGATCTTTGGATTCCTGCGTAGAGGTTGAAATCCAATCTCACCCGAGTCAAAACTTGTGTTGAGGAGGTTAGAGTAAGCTTCCATGGCCATAACAAAGAGGGAGGGTGAAAGGGGGTCCCCTTGCCTTAAGCCCCTAGTGCCCTTGAAGAAACCACAGAGTTCTCCATTGACATTGATGGAGAAAGAGGTTGTCGTGAGACATTGAGAAATCCATGTGATAAAAAGAGGCGGGAATTCTGCGGTTTCCAGAATCCGAATGATGAACTCCCAATTTACCGAGTCAAAAGCTTTCCTCAGATCCACCTTCAGCAACCCTCTTTTGGAAATGTTTGGTCTCTTAAACCCTTGGACCATCTCCGTAGCTAGAAGCACATTTTCCACCAGAAGTCTTCCTTTAACAAAAGCAGACTGGGTGTTGGAAACCATTTCAGGTGTCACCTCTTGCAATCTTCGAGCCAGAATTTTAGAGATGATCTTGTAAACCACATTGCATAAAGAGATGGGTCAAAAATCCACCAATTTTTCTGCTCCAACTTTCTTCGGAATGAGAGAAATGGCAGTGCAGTTCCACTGTTTTAGCAACTTACCCGAGCTAAAAAAAACTCCAAGACCGCTTTGGTAAGTTCAGGACCAATGATGTCCCAAGTCTTCCTGAAAAATTCCCATGTATACCCATCAGGACCTGGAGTTTTGTTCATAGGGAGAGAGAAAACTTCGCGTTTCACATCTTCCGCAGAGACTGAAGCCTGAAGCAATGCCTTTGTTGAATCGTTGCATCTGAACTTTGTTAGGGACGATATATGATCCAAACAGTTCGGCGATAGAGGAGGAGTATAGGCACCAAACAACTCTTCAAAGTATCCCACGCAATGAGACTTCACGGAATCCCTATTAGTCAATCTCAATCCCTCCAAGTCAATCAGGTAATGAATTTGGTTAACAGAGCGTCTCGAAACCACCATCCTGTGGAAGAAAGCAGTGTTCCCATCACCACTCTCCAGCCATTTTACCCTTGATCTTTGCTGCAGGAAACGCTCCTCTGCAAGGGCCAAAGTAATCCATCTCTGTTATGCTTCTTTCTCACGGAGAGCAAGGATAGGGGTTGGGTGTGCCGGTAATTGTCTTTGACAGGAGGTAAGCCTTGAATGAGCCTCTTTGACTCTATTCTCCAGGTCAGAGAAGTGCTCTCTATTAATCTCCTTTATCTCATTCTTAAGAAGCTTCAATTTCTGGGTAGGAATTCTGGATGATGGAGGAGAAAGTTAGAGACCATGAAATGCTTCTTGGGCTGAACACGATCCCCAAACACTATGCAGCTCGGACTATGGTCAGAGAAGAACGGGTCACCAAAATGAGCATAAGCAGAGGGGAATTTTAGAAGCCACTGGTCATTAATTAGGATTCTATCAAGCTTATTTGCAATAGGAGACTCCTCCTGTTTATTCCACCAAGTGAAGTAATTCCCTCTCATGGACAAATCAAACTGACTCGCATAGTCAACACAACATCTGAAATCCAACATCCCTTTTGAGATCCTAGTACTTCCATTTGATTTTTCGTCAGGATTGAGTATTTGGTTAAAATCACCCAATGCCGCCCACGGTTTCCCAAACAAAATTGGGTCTCTAGCTAGATTACTCTTCTCTTCCCAAAGTTGTTGTCTACCATATTTATAGTTGAGACCATAGATAAAAGAAACAATTACCTCCGAGGTGGAATGAGGAAGCTCAACTAGGCAAGTGATCATCTGGCTTGATTTAGAATGGATGGTCAGATTAACCGAGGGATCCCAAACAACCCAAATTCTGCCTAATTCCGCAAACTCATAGTTAGTTGAAAATTTTCATCCTGGAAACGTTGAGTTAATATACCGCTAAGACTTATGAGCTTTCACTTTAGTCTCTATAATACTCCCAAAATACGGCTTGGACTGCCGTAGCCACTTCTTTAGATTACTACGCTTTAACTTATCGTTAATTCCTCTCACATACCAGCAAAAAGAATCCACTAACTTAGATAATTTTTGGGATTTGTGGGGAGTTTCCCCTCAGCTTTTTTCTCAAGTCGTTTCTGTTTCTTGGATACAACTGTTATGAACCGAGAATCATCAACCGGTTGTCCTCATCACCTGATGGATAGTCAGATGAAGATGAGCTCTCTGCGGGTTCACAATCCGAAGATTCTGAGTCAGATGAAGAGGAGGAGGAGATCGGGGTTACATGAAGCTTTCTGGTGGATTTCTTTCCTTTTCCTTTTCGAGACGACCCTGCAACCTCAGTGTTAGGATTCTCCACAATCTGTTTGCCATTCCTCCTTGCATCAGAATCCAATACCAGAGCTGATGACTTCTTCAAAGAAACTGGAGTATATGAGGACTTCTTTTTATCTTTTCTTCTGCGCGGAGGGTTCTTTCTCTTGGAAGGTTTTGAATTCTCTGCAACCTCAGGACAATTGGCTCCTTCTTTTTTGCACGAGGACAATTTTCGAGAAGATGGGCTATGGAGTTACAGGAAGTACATGTAACTGGAGCAGATGGACATCGGCGGATATTGTGACCAATCTCAGGGCAAAACTCGCATGTAGGGGGAGCCAAGGGCAAAAAACTTCCACCCTATGAGATTCACCGAATTCAAACTTAACGTTCATCACTTCAGGGATAGGGAGAGAGGGATCGACAATGGTAAAGACTTTGGCTACCTCAATGTTTGTCAGAGTAGCTGTTGAACGGTGGAGATAGACAGGGTGTCCTAGAGCTCCAGCCACATATTCAAGTCCTTTCTCATTGAAGAAGTGAGGAGGAACTCCTCTGAACTCCAGCCAAACTGGAAATTTTGTTAACTCTTGACGGCATTGATATACTTATTGTACGAGAAACTATATTTTGTTGTCACTTTTCAATTTAAATAACAAATATTTATAAAAAAAACACATTGTGTATTAATAAAAAGATTTCTTGTTATTAATTGTGTTTTAAAATTTGATTTATAATTGTTGTAAATAACCAGGGTCATTATTAAATTTAAATATAGATGTCAAAAATATAAGTACCAAATACTCAATTCTAGAGTGTTTGGAAATGATTTTTTAATGATAATAATAGATTTTATGTTTCTTAGCTTTTCTAATAAATTTAGCTTGTATATATAGAAAGATCTTTTTGAGAACCAAAAACACCTAGGGTGATATAAATACAATTTAGCATATTAAAAATAATTAATTAACTAAATCTTTAAAGTTCTAAATTTAGAAAAATACCATATGCTAACTTAGAAAACATATCCTTGCAAGTAACTAATAGAGAGTTTTTTTTAAGAGCATTAATAATATTAAAATAAACATTGAAGACAAGAAATATTATTTTGGTTGAGAACTATATATAAATATATGGGTTGAGTTCTTCAAAATCTTCAATCATTTTATTTTCTGAAAGCATTCTATAAGTTATATTTCTTAAACAGTTTAAAAATTAGTATAATAGATCAAAATATGATGATAGTAAAAACGTTAACAGATACTGATCTTTCTAATAACGGTTTGTTAAATTTACCAAAAGTGAAAGTAGAAAACATACTAAAAAAATGAAAGTTGAAATGCCTCAAAATGGTATTCCACTGGAAGTTAAGGATAATGAAAAATCATATTCGGTTACCCTTAATAATATAAGTGATAATTATAGCCTCAGAAATGGGTAGACAAAAATAAAAAAAAAGGACAAAGGTCTTAAAAATGGAGATGTCATCAAATTATATTGGGACAATGTCATATTCATTTTTCGATGGAGTGAGTCTTCTTTTTTTCTTTTTCTAAGTTACCTATGATTAATTATTCATTTTTTAATAGATTTGTCAAACTAATGTTTTTCTGAATAATTATATTTTTGTTGGGTTTCGTGTATATTATAATTAAAAGAATAGTATGTCAAATTTTCATTATTGATCGAAATTTTAAATCACCGTAATTTATATGATCTAAAAGTTTTATACAAAACATGTTATTGTGTCGTAGCTATATATTACATACTCAAAATTTTATAAATGCTAAGGTTTGTACTTAAGCTTTAAATTATGACAACAGCTCGTCAAATGCAAAATCAAACAGATCAGGAAAAAGCGAGCAGTTCAAATACATTTCCTACAAGTTCAAGTACGGTTCCTGCAAGTTCAAGTACACCGTTCATCCAACTTCAATAACGGTTCACCCAACTTTTATAGTTCCTTCCAAAAAAGCAAAAAAAAAGAGTAAATGATGCAAAGTAAACGGTGGAGGATAAATGGAAGAACACTCGTTTTTATAAATAAATTGGTTAATGTATTTGCAAAATAAATATTATAATTTATCAAATATTTTGGATGGTCTAAATATGTTTTTTATGAATAAATTGGTAATTCTATGAATAAATTGGTAATTCTATGAATAAATTGGTTAATATATTTAAGAAAGAATTACTTAGATATTACACAAAAGTTGGTTTATTACTAGAATATTATACATTTTTAAAAAATTACTCAGATATTTTGTGTCCTTGTGTAATTACAATTAACACCCTTCATTAATTTGCAATTTTTTTAATTTAAAAATGATTAACCAAAAATTAGTTTAATCCACCTCTTTAACATCTAATCCACCTCATTAACATGATAAAAACTAAATCCACGTCATGAAATACAGTTTCGGGAAAAAAAACTTCTCTCTCGCCGGCGAAACCTCTCTCTCGACGATTCCGAAGTCGAACCCTAATTCCGCCGTCGTATCGTCTCTTCCGGCCGTTTCTCTTATCTCCGTCGCATTTCGTCTCCTTTTTCACGAACTCGAGTGGGGACTCTTCGTTTTCTCGAGTGAACTCTTCGTTTTCTCGGCTAAAAATCTCTCCTTTTCACGAACAAACTTGCTCCGGTAAGTTCGCGGCTGAGTTATTATACTTTACGGCTGAGTTATTATACTTCACGGCTGAGTTATAATACTTTACGGCTGAGTTATAATACATCATGGAAGACGAAAGGTTGCGTAGGTTAACTCGGCAAAACCTCGTCTCATCCGGCCGTCGTATCGTCTCTTTCGGCCGCTTCTTTTATATCCGTCGCATTTCGTCTCCTTTTTCACGAACTCGAGTGGGGATTCTTCGTTTTCTCGAGGGGACTATTCGTTTTTCTCGAGGGGACTCTTCGTTTTCTCGAGTGGACTCTCCGTTTTCAATCCATAAGTCAGCCGTAAACAATCCTTAAGTCAGCCGTAAATAATCCTTAAGTCAGCAGTAAACAATCCATAAGTCAGCCGTAAATAATCCATAAGTTAGCCGTAAACAATACATAAGTCAGCCGTAAACAATCCACAATTACCGAAGTGAGGACTCTTCGTTTTCTCGAGGGGACTCTTCGATTTCTCGAGTGGACTCTTCGTTTCCAATCCATAATTCAGCCGTAAACAATCCTTAAGTCAGCCGTAAACAATCTATAAGTCAGCCGTAAACAATCCATAAGTCAGCCGTAAACAATCCACAATTACCAAAACCAGATCCATCATATATCGGAGAAGGATGAACGAAAATGAAGAAGAACGAAGAAGACGATGACGAATTGGATGTTCAAAATTTAAGTTCTGGATATATCTGTTGATGTGAAGAACAAGGTGAAGAACAATGACGACGAGAAAGACGATGACGACGACGAGAAAGACGAAGACGATGTTTCGTATTTCTCTGTTGATGTGAAGAACAACGACGGCGAGAAATACGATGACGATGACGAGGAAGAGGAAGACGACGTTTCGTATTTCTCTGTTGATGATGACATGAAAATATGCATCCGACGTCATTTTTTAATTGATGAAATGGCAAGTAAGCCACCAAGCGATCACATAAATCAACTGTCTTAAACCAGCCATCAAACAAAACTTTAAGTCAGTCGTAACATGAATACTATTACAGTAATTAAAAAACAAAAAAACGGCTGCCAAATTCAGCCGTAACTCAAATGAAAATCTTTAGCTCAGTCATATCGTTTGATAAGTCAGCCGTCAAAACATGCTATTGCAGTAATTAATCTTTCGCTACTAAATCAGCCGTAATTAGGCCGAGTTTTTCGTTAACCCAGCTCATTACGGCTGAGTTATGACAATTACACGAAAATCAGCCGTAACGAAGCAATAACTCAGCCAGCCGGAGAAAGTTAATTCAGCCGTGTCGAGACAATAACTCAGCCAAATTTTGACAAATCAACCATCGGGTTATAACTCATCCGTAACTTATGGCTGGGTTATCTCGTAAGTCAGCCGTTTTCTCATAACTCAGACATATTTCGTTAACTCAGCCGTAACTTATGTCTGAGTTATCTCGTAAGTCAGCCGTTAGCTCATAACTCAGCCATTTTTCTTAAATCAGTCGCAACATACCGTAACTCAGCCGTGATTGCCGCTGTAGCGTTTTACGGCTGAGTTCATTAATACACGTCAGCGATTTCTGACGTGGCGGCGCGTTTTTCTGATGTGGGATTAAAAAGTAATGGCATTCTTTTTTATTACGTTTTTTTCCTATAACATGTAACAAGGGTACGCTGGGTATGGAAAATATAGGCGAAATATGATAGTAATAAAAAAAAGTTTTGTATGTTTCTCGTCATTTCACCTAATTTTTATGATATCTGAGTAAACTTCCCTATATTTAATCTATAGATTTTTATTACTTTTACAATTTTGAATTAGAAAAATAAAATAAACATCAAAATAGTGGGTCTACATGATAAAAATGAAATTTGGATGATTGGAGAAGATAAAATATAGAAGATTGCAGTGGAATATTTTGAAGATCTATTCACGTCGACATCTCCAATAACATTTGAGGATGCACTCATAGAGGTGAGGGCCAAAATCTCTGAAATGGATAACGATATGTTAACTAAAGGAGCAACATAGGAGGAAGTTAAAACGGCGTTTTTCATGATGTACCCTGAGAAGGCTACAGGGCCAGATAGTATGGTGGCTTTATTTTTCAGCAGTCATAACATGTGATTAAGGATGATATAGTGTTCATGGTTAATGATTTTCTCACATCAGGATGTTTGATAAGCGTCTAAATATGACTAATATTTGCCTCATTCCAAAAACGGATAGACCCACTCGCATGACGGAATTACGACCCATAAATTTATGCAATGTGGGTGGGGGGGAAGGTTTTGTGCCAACAACTATGGCAAATTTTACATGGTTTGATCTCTAAAACACAATCGGCTTTTGTGCCAGGGCGGCTAATTTCTGATAATATTTTGATTGCCCATGAAATATTTATTGGACTAATATATGGCGATAAAGACGGATATGAGCAAGACATATGATCGATTAGAATGGGTGTTTATACACCAATTACTAAGGAAAATGGAGTTCTCCGAAATATGGATCTCGTGGATAATGTGGTGCATTGAGACGGTACAATACAAGGTTCTAATTAACGGTCACCCCCGAGGGGAGATTAAACCAAAAAGAAGGCTAAGACAAGATGACCCATTATCTCCATACATATTTATCTTATGTACTGAAGTCCTTATTGCCAATATGAAGAACGCGGAACAAAATAAACTTATTAATGGAATGAAAGTGGCACAGACAAGTCCACCAGTTTCGCATATGCTCTTTGTGGATGATAGCTTATTCTTTTGCAAGATAACGAGAGAGGAAACTCAAACATTATTACGTGTTTTACAACAATATGAAGCAGTGTTGGGTCAACAGATAAACTTTGATATCATCAGTGCAATTTGGACACACAGTGGAGACGGATACCCAAAACGTGGTTCCACTACTCTCACTTCGAACCCTTTCCCTATTTCATTTCCTTTTTACCAAGAGGTCGAGGAGAGAGAGAGAGACAACAAAAACCCTTTGGTTTCTCGCATTAGGTTGCATAAAAGACATATTGTAAATAACTCCAAAAAAGTGCCAAATTACAAAATATTCAACAATGCTCTTCAAAGAGAACTGAGTTTATTTGCATATCCCATCATACAGAAAACAGCTTGAGAGAATCTCATTTCAGAAAAAAAAAAAAAAAAAAAAGGAGAAACCTTGAGGAAAGGCACAGGTTTAGCTAGACATTGGATGATTGAAAACGTATTCAATGGCGAGAGAGCAAGAATCAATCTTGTCAGCTTCTTTGTCTGGGATTTCCAGCTTGAACCCCTCTTCAATAGCCATCACTATCTCCACAGTATCCAAACTATCTAATCCCAGATCCTTCTGGAAATGAACATCAGGAGTCACATGTGGATTCATTGTCACAACAAACTGATCAGCAAAAACCCCTTCAATCGAAGAAATCTAGAGAGAGAGAGAGAAATGATTTGTATGACACTATTGACTTCAAAACAAAAAAAGGATCCTTTTATCTCTTACAAACATGAATGCAAAATTCATAAAAGTGACTATGTGAATCAAATTCATGTTAGAAACAGTAAACCTGAGGCTAGACCATTGATATCAATAACCTAAATGTATTACAACACTAATGTTTCAGATACCATTCCGTGTAAACACTTTCATAACAGAAATGCGAATCAACCAAAATTTGCATTTCCAGAGCGACGGGATCTCTCCGGCAAATATTGGAAATTCTTCCCAGCGAGATCTCGACGTATCTCAGATCCTTCCGGCTAGTTTGATCCTGAGGAATCATGGCCCCGGTCTCGGCACTCGCCAAGTATAAGCTGGTGCTTTTGGGAGATCAATCCGTCGGAAAGACCAGTATCATCACTCGATTCATGCACGACAAATTCGACAATACTTACCAGGTAATTTCACTATCCGATCTAGGTAATTATCTCGACGTTGGCTGGTTTTCGTGGATTTTAGTCGGGAAAATTCATGGTTTGGTTGATATTGAGATCCATTTTCACGGGACGGGATTTGGTGTTTTCTGTTGCAAGTTCTTATTCATCTGCCTGATCTCGCGTTCGATTCTGTGTAATTACGTGTGATCTGATTGTAGATCGGAGAGATTCAGAGAGATGACGCTCGAAGAAACGAAGAGGGAAGATCTTTCTGAAAGCATTAATTTCTGAAAAAGCAAGAACTATAGAGATAACACTTAACACAGAGATTTCTCAACCAAATTCCTCAATTAGATTTATCTTTAATGGTAACTTATAAGAAACTAAAATAGAAAACTTACAAGTATCTCTCTTAAAGAAAATCTAATCTCTCAATTGATTCATCTTACAAGAAGAACCAATTAACCCTTTGGCTTTAGAAAACTTAGATTCTTAATCTCTCAATCTCTAATTTCTAAAGCTGCCTCACGACCTCTATTTATAGATATAGAGTCCAAGGCTTTTACAATTTACTAATCCTAGAATAAGACTAACTTCCTTTTGCACTGCAGAAGAATGGCGATGTAAGAATTCTACAAATTCATTCAAGTGAAGATTCAACAGACAGATTTACCAAGGCGTTACTTTCAAGAAGTTATTTCATCATATTGGATTGCGTCATCTCAAAGATCTCAAGTGATGTACTCATGAGGGGGAGTTAATGCGCGATGCACTCTTTTTCCCTTAGCTATGGTTTTTCCCATTGAGTTTTCCTAGTAAATTTTTTAACGAGGCAGCATCATACGCGCTTAGGAAATATTTTTGTATAATGAACATCAAGGGGGAGTGTTATGAATTATTATGTGATGTCCATTATAAGCTCATAAGCCCATTAGGTTTTACTTTGTCACCAAGTAAAACCCTCTTTTGTACTCCTATATAAAGGACCCCTTATTCATTAGAATAATATAACAACATCAATTCTTTCTATCTCTTCTCTTGTTTCTTCTCTTATTCACAACAACTCCATCGTTTTTCTCCTTATTCACACAAAAACTTCGTTTTTATTCCTCCTCCTTGGTTGTGATGTTAGTCAAAAATTGGCCCAACAAGCCCAAGACATTGATGGGCTAAACTAGATGGGCTCTTCTTTAACTCAAAACCAGCCCAATGCTTTCCTTCACAATTAATTGTCGGTGGAAGAAAAATCAACATTTGCGATCAGCTTCTTCTCTTTGAGCTGAAATCGGTTTTCTCAAGATTCATTTTTTTTATACAAACAAAATCCAACGACTGTCTTAGCTCCGAACTTGGATGATTCCTTGCCGAAACGGAGTGCTTGCTACAGCTTCTTCTTGGTTTCAATGAAGAAATCAGAAATTTGGAAGGTAAATTCTTCAATCTTCCTCTATTTTCACCATTGTTACTCCTGTTCTGAGTTTGATCTGTGTTCTTTAGTCAAGAATTGATGCATCTCTAACTCTGATTTCACTGATGGAGACTGCGCCGGTGAAACGCATAGAGAAGAAATAAGCTATGGTGACCTTCATCCGTAGCTTCTGTTTAAGATACGTTTCTCGAACTTGGTCTTTTTGGTTCTCGCCATTGTTGCTCCAAAATTACCCAAATTGATTTTAAAATCTTCACTGAGATACTTAGATCCATGTTCATCAGTCGATAAATGATGCATCTCTGTCACAGATTTCTCTGAAAGGAGTTTCGCCGGTGAGACACCAGGCGACAATTTGAGCTTCTGCCGATTTCTTCATTTGCAGCTTCTTCTTCATGTATGACAGCAGGTAAGCTTCTCTAATTTCGGAACGTAGAACTTAGAACTTCATTGTTGCACTTAGAACTTCTTCTTCCTTGATTTGATTTCGTGATTCTGCCTGAGATTGCCCATTAGGATTTTTTTTTTTTTTTTTTTTTTTTCGTTTAGCTAAATCAAACCATGTAGCACAGAGCAGCCATAATTTAATTGAAGGATCGTCTTTGCTCTGCAAACCGAAATATGTAGCCCATTTAACCAGTATCTTTTCTGACCAAAAACTTATGAAGTTCTTTCAGGAGTTCTGGATTTTTTATTGCAGTTTCTGTAGCAGTTGCAATATATGTGTCAGTTATTTCCATTTGAATTTTAGCTTGGGCTGTTAGTTGCTCTTCTGATCTGTTGGATATGGAGACTGTATTATATGGAAGCTTCGTTTCTTGTACTTGAGGACAAGCTATGTCGTAAAGATCTTTTTTCTTCATCCAGACTTGATTCTTCCACCCATTCCAAGTAAATTTTCTCTGTCTCCATAGATTGCCTATTCTGTTAAGAAACCTGTAGCAGTGAGCTTTGACATGTCCATACTTTCCACAATAGAAACAGCCTGATCTTTTTGGTTGTTGCTGTATTTGAGTATG
>JAHZTW010000002.1:60493565-60513944 GCA_020283515.1 Alliaria petiolata
GGTAGATACTCATATGGATTTCTTAAACATATTTTAATATAAATTTTCTTCTATTCTCTTTTAAGAACCCATATATTTGATTTTAGTTTTTTGATCTTCCATTGGTAGAACCTAATGGGGTTCTTAAAAAAAAAATGTAGTTGGCTCCTAGATAGAACAATCAAGAACCAAAGCTTTTGAAGTTTGGATTTGGGTTATGTAAACCTTAATGAGAGTATTGTGATTTTTACATTAGGAACAGAAACAGCATATGCAAAGTCAATCTGGTATATTGGGCCAAGAGCAAAATAGTGTTAAACATTTTATATAGCTACAGATTTACAGCTAATAACATCAATATCATAATCCCAAGTCTTTGGTATATAGCTACATATTTCTCTTCTCCTTGTTCGCCGCTTCCTTCTTGGTGATCGATGCGTTGTCTTGTTCTTCTTCACCCGTGATGGTAACTATTCTTCCGTTGTCGTTCAGAGCAACAATTGGAATTTGCACTGCAAAATAAAAAAATCTCTTATGCATCAGTGGAAGAATTGGTCTGAATATAACATTGGCATGAATCAGTTATTCAGGTTGCTTATCTACAGATAGATAATGTCATATGGGTTACTAACAAAGGATTTTCTATGGCTGCTCGCTGAACTCTTCAGATTCGAAAAAGAAACTGAAAACCTTATAAGTTCAAACTTTCAGTCGAAGCTTAGGAAACATCTCAAGTCAAAGGCGTTTTAGAAGAGCTACGCAACCAACTAAAGGATGGTGAGATCGAAGAAGAACTTACAATTCGAAAAGGCCGCAACAGCAGAAAGCAGAGCAGCAACGAAAAGAGCACCATCGGCATCCAAACAATAAATGTCCTATAAGAAATTCCAGAGAGCAGCAACATTTATATATACATAGTAAAGAACTCACTAGACGAATGGTGATGAAAACCAATAACCATATCCTATGTAAAAGTACAAGAGTCAATTAACCAGGAAGCACGATATAAGAGCGACGTGTACTCACCAGATACCCCACCCAAGCAGCTTTTCCACTAACTAGGCACAATTCTTTAAGATCAATCATATCACAACTGCAATAAAGGTAAATAGTTTTAGGAAGAACATTCTCTCAAAACTCAATAATAAGTGCACAGAGATGTATGTGAATAAGGAAGCATATATAGAAAGAATCAAATACCCTAAAATAGCATCCAACAAGTTCTTTGAAATAACAGGAGCAGCGTCTGCTGGTCTTCCAGGACGAACAGTTGGAGAGCATATAGGAGGCATGTGGAACTCGATAGCTAAAAATTAGAAAATAGAATCTATCAGTCACAAATGAAACACTAAAGAAGAAGAAGAAGAACAAAACCACATAGAAAGAGACAAAGAGAGATAATAAGGTCGAGAGGCAACAAAACAACCTATGCATCCTTCGTCTGGAGCGTCTGTAGAAGGAGTCATAACTTCCATTCTGATAGCGGCGAGCATAGTCTGTCAAAAAGAAACAGAAACCATGTAAGAAAAAACATGGGAACACAGTAACATTGCGCTCATAATTCGAAATACCGAAACGAATAGGGCTTACTGTGGAACCAATCTTGGTAAGAGCAGATCCATCGGCGGATGAAACAAGTCCTATACACAAGAGAATACAAATCAAGTGAAATGTTTCATTGACTTGACTTTGATGAAAGTAAAGAAACAGCTATGTTATTTTACCAAGGTTTACAATGGTGTCTCTGGCTTTCCCGAGTGGTCTAGCATCAGGTCGGAGAGATTCAGAGAGATGACGCTCGAAGAAACGAAGAGGGAAGATCTTTCTGAAAGCATCAACTTCCATCTCTGAAGACAAGTCTTGAGTTAAATCCGGTAATCCCATGTTTTGCTTCAGCTTCTGTCACCAAATAAGAGAAGAACAATCGAATCATCAACTCATAATGCTACATTTGCTAACTCAAATTACAGAAGAAGCATCAAGCAAGGAGTCATCAATTTCTCATATGAACAAAGACAGACGCAACTACATCTTCGTAGAGATAGTCAGAGAAACACCAGTCGTCGACCAAACATCGGAGAGATTCAGACTCAGAGAGAGATGATGCTCACAGAATAGAAGAGGGAATATCCTTCTGAAAGCATAAACCTCCATCTCCGACGACAAGTCTTGTTTCGCCTCAATTCAAAACTCCGACTGGATAACATAACAATCTAATAGCAACCCGTAAAACCAGTCATCGAGCCAGAAAGTTCCCAAAACTTCACAATCTGGAAAATTTCAACAAAAGCAGCAAATTTTAGCTCACCATTTCACAATCAACAAGTAAAATTCACAAAATTTGAAAACTCGCCTGAGTATGAGAGGGTCTTCCGAGCCCAGAATCTCGAAGAGCCACAGAGATCTTATCCGACAAACCCAAGAGAAACGGCATAGTCCGCGAAAAGGCGTATCGTTATCCTTTCTCTCTACTTCTGCTTTGAGTAGCAGACGCAAACCCACGAACCCATTCCCCATCAGATCGATTTAGAGGAGAGTGAGAGACCAATCGGAAAGACGCAGAAGAACCATAAGCGGATAAGATTCTGATTCAACGAAGAAAACCTCTGTTTCGTTCTCTTCTTCAGTACATTGAGGGAAGTAAGAAAACGGCGACGTATTAGCGATCAGTTCATTGAGCTAGGAAACGACAACGTATTTGGCATTAGTTGCGTGTCGGGCGGGTATTTGAAGTTGTCACACTTTCGTCCCACATCGGTAATGTAGAGAGAAGTTATGTTGTTTATATAACGCAGAGGCTCGTGTTATGGTCACGATCTTACTTGAACAGGATCTGTTCTATAGGCTCGTACCTCTGTATCCTTGATTTCTAAGGAGACAGGCCCTTAACCCTGGTTGATGAACCATGACCGTGCGATCGGAGCGTGATTAACGGCCACGATCATCACCTGATGAATCCGGTGCTGTAGAGGATCGTTACTCGGCTCGGTATAACCCTAGCCGGGGTGGTCGCACGGCGGTCTGACAGGTTAAACTCTTTTTTTCCCTTTTTTCCTCTTTCGCCTCTCAACTTTTGGTTTCTTATATTTTCACCCCATAGCTATTTTTTTTTGCCAAAAATCGAACTAAGACGCTCTTGTTCTCTCTTCACCGTTCCAATTCCAAATCTCCTCGTTTGGTTCATATTTTTTTCCCACCGACCATGAATCCTTCTACAATCAGATTGAACCAGTCCCATAAACTCCATTTGGAAAGAACGAAATTTAGATCCTTTTCACTTTCTTCCTCGTCTACAATTTTGCTGAAACGGTGAGATTTTTTTGTTATTTTCTTGAATTTGAAATTCTGATGGGTTTTTAATTGTTGTTACTTGAAACGACTGATGGGTTTTTGTTTAGCAGACGGAGAAATCTAAGGACTCTATCTGATGAAGAAGCTTTTTACCCGAGAAGGACCTTTAGTTGAGAGTTGAGTACCTTTTGATGAAGTTGTGAGGTATGAGACTTCAAAAATTGGGGGATGATGTCATCATAATTTTGTGTCCTGTATCTTTTATGTTCAAACTCTTTCAGACCATCTTGGATTAGAGTGATGTAGATGTTAATGTTTCGGCGAATTATGCGGTTTTAAGGATTTTACACATTCTTTCTAGCGAGAAAGAACAGAACTTTTCCATGTTAGTTTGTGTTTTGTTGTCGAATTCTCATCTGAGATATGTGTTTTGGTATTGGGGCAGTGAAGTCTTACATTAACTAAACATCTTAGTCCCAAAACTAAGGCTAGTTGGGCAATGGTTTTATAATAATGATCTTTGATCGACTTTTTTTCCCTTGTTCAGGTTAGTATTTGGCATATTTTCTCTGTAATTGCTTAGGCTTTTGAGGTTTGGTTTGGTGCTTGCTTTATGTATTATGATGCTCCAGCTTAGAGTAAAGGAGCAGCTGTTTGGTCTGAATGTAAGGAGCTGTTTGGTTTAGGAAAAGCTAGTATGGTTTGTAACGAGCTTTCAATGCATAAGCCTCGATATAGTAGGCTCATCAGAGTCTCTGCGTGAGTTCAATTATTTGGTTTTGTTTGCAGAGAAGGCTCTCGGTGATCTTCGTTGGGTCTCTTGTTGAAGGAAAAAAGATTAAAGCTTTGATTGATTCTAAGTTTCTAATGTTAAGTTAACAGTTTTGCTTTGTGATATCGTGATATCCTAACAGATTTTGGGGACATTCTTGCAGGTCCTGATACACTCTTGGTCATATCCTTCATCGACATCGCAGACATTCTCAACGAAAGGGGATTACTTTGAGGACCACAAGCCGCACGAACAGCCCTGAAATGGGCACACCTGAAATGGGCACAGGATCATGTGGACAATGACCTGAAGATTTGGACTGGTACTGATTACTCATTACCAAACCTTAAAGCATAAAGATTTATTGATCTTTGAGTTAATTAGTTCAGTTGAAACATAATTCTGATGCAAAAAAGCTTCAAAAATGACTCCACGATGTTGTAGTATGATGATATCAGTATTTCTTCCCTTGAGCCAGGTTTACTCGAATCGCCCGGCCCTCCAGCTCAAATCCGTCTAGCGATTCAAGCGCGGTTTCCATTTCCGCTTGGGAAGAGTAACATACAAAGCCATAACCACGAGATTTCCCTGTATCTCCGTCATACACAACTCTAGCACCAACCACATCTCCACACTCACGAAACGCTCCAGCTAACGACTCTGAAGTGACTGTCCACGACAAGTTACCAACAAACAGCTTGTACTCTGTCTCTGGATACAGAGGTTCTTTGTTAGGCTTTGGTTTGTCCGCAAAGTTCACCTTCAGAGTCCGACCAAGATACTCCTGTGGGAAACAAAAAGCCAATCACACAACTCAACGAAAATGTAAGATTTTTTTGTTAAAAGCTGAAAACTTTTAACCCTCACTTACAGTTCCATCGAGGTTTTCGATAATGATGTTGCAATCTTCGACATTGCTCATGGTTACAAAAGCGAACCCACGACTCTGTCCTGTGTCTCTGTTGTAAAGAACCTCGGCGAGCTCAGGGTTAGCGAAATCTTGGATGATCTGAGCGAGAGTTGCGCTGTCTACGTTATAAGGCAAGTTCCCAAAGTAGAGCTTGGTGTTAATTGGGGCAGGAGGATTAAGATCAACAGATTTATCTTCCTCCTCTTCCAATTTGACGGTGATGGTCTCAGGCAAGACCTTGAATCGCCGAGAACCGTCGCGTGAGGAGATCAAGAGAGGTTTTGGAGGTGAAAAATGGAATCTGAGGAGTGATTGGTTTGATGAGTTGATGCAGCGAAGAAGGAGGTTGGGTTGATGATGGAGTTTGAAACAGGGAAGTGTTAGTGTTGAAATGGCCATTTCTCTGAGGACAGAGAAACACAGAAAGAGAGAGAGAGAGAGAGAGGCAGAGATTGGCTTTAAGACAAGAGACGATTCTACCCACGAAAGAGTTTGGATAAGGCCAAAAGGGTGATTGGCCTATCGTAACATACTAATAACATCTATAGAATCAAATGGTGGTTCTATGATCAACCCACTTGGTAATTGAAATGGGGTTATTTCGGTTTAGTCTAGATTGTTACGGTGTCGTTTTGGCTATGAATTAGGATTTCACTTTTCCTTGTATGTTCTTCGAATCCCCAACACGGTGAGAAGAGTTTAGACATAATATTTCCAAGACTTCTTCACTTGTTTCTTAATTTATGAAAGAGGAATTAGTTGTAAGGATGGTGTTTGGTTTTATTTCGAGTTTTTTGGTTATCTTTCTTATAGAGTCTGAAAAAACATTGGCTGGATTTCTTTCAGCTTGTTTATTTCAAGGAAATCGAAAATTTGATCACTTTGTAAAAGATCGTTTCAACAAAAAAAGCTCGTTTCAAATTTGGTTTGGTTTGGTTTAGTTTGCTTTGGTTTTGATTTGATCAAAATTCCGATAATTTTTGGTTTTTTTGTTTTTTTTTTGTTATACTATTTGTTTCACAAGTATTAAGAGATGTTTAAATTTCTTCTACACATATTAATAAACCACTTAATTTATTTTTTTTAAAATTAAACCATCGTTTTTTACTTTTTTATCAACTCAAACACAATTTAACCAATAATAAAATCATCTGTATTATTATTAAACCGTTTTTTCTCAAGTCATTCAAAAAGCGATCACAACTGTTTTCTCTTCTTCTTGTCACATGCACCAGCCAACGTCGATTGTTCTTTCTTTTCTTTTGTTTGTTTGTAATTATGTTTTTATTCCTCAAATAAAATGAGATCCATGAATTTGAAGTTTCAATTTCAAAATCTCATTCTCGTTCTCTCCCTTTGGGAAAATTTATTGCCGACCATAATAATCCAGCAACGGCCCACGAGTATTTGTGTTGCCTTCACTCCATTCAGTTCTCCTATTGGATTCTGTCGTTCATCTTTGAAATGGTTCGATTTCATCACCGAAAAATTCATGACTCTGATTTTAACATGTCCAAATTGAAAAGAGGATTTTAAGCACGAAAATGGGATTCAGGGGCAAACGGTTCAGAGTGTTAAGGATTATCCTGATGAGAAAAAATGGTTATGACTTATGGCCAGATCTCACTTATAGAAAGTGTGAAAAAATATGTTTTGTCTCTTTGACAGTTTGACTACCACCGAATTCGAATAAACAGTATTTTTTGTTTCTTCTCTCGGTCATACGAAACCAACGTATCCTCCAACATGAACACAAAAAATCTTTGTTGAAATCATCAAGTATTTTGATTTCAACGAGGAAGCAAGGTTCATATTAATCACCAACGACATTTAAATTAATTTTATTAGTCAATATATTGCCAAATGCATTTTGAAGTTTCATTAGAAAAATGATAGCCAATAAAACGTACTCCCTCCGTTTTGTTTTAGTTATCATTTAAAGTTGTTTCACACAAATTAAGAAAATAATTAATTTTCTATTTTACCCCTAAGTAATATATTAGTTTGTTTGATATATGCAATTAATAAATTAAAAAAAAAATTAAAAATAAAACTAAAAAAAAAATTATTGAAAACATAAAACAACAACTAATTCGAAACAAAAATAAGCCTAAATCGATAATTAATAAAAACGGACGGAGTATATGAATGAAGGACATTTGTTAGCCTATAAAACTTTTGAAAGGACAGCTTGGTAAAGACTGTTCAGTTTCAATTTCTTTTATTTGTGTAACGGTTGTATTGAAAATATTTATGTATCTTGTAATAAAGATATCAATATTTTTGATTTGCAGAAAAAAACAATTTGCAAAATACAAATAGTCTAAAAACAATAAAAAGTGATTAATTTTGTATTAAAAATTAAAAAATAAAATTTAAAACATTAGTTATTGTAAAACAGAGGAATTGCTAAAAAAACAAACTAACAAGAATAAAGAAAAAAAACCAATGTAATTCATTCAGAGATAATATATACAAATTTTTAAAAAAGTCTACTGTTTCTGGGTATAAGAAAATAAGACAATAATCCAAGATAAATTTGGTTATTTATTCTTTTTAAAATAGGTTTCTAATAAATGCTTGAAAGGATGTGTTACCTACCAATGATCATTCCAACTCAATGCAATTCTTACAACCATTTATACTTCACAGTCGTCTAAATCAAATGTTTTTGGACTCATTTAACAAATGTGTTTGAATTTTATCCTCTTGCTACAGTTTTATTCCAAGAACTCGTCGAAACATAATAAATTTTAAAATACATCTCTGTTCCTTCTTAACAGTTCACAGTTAACACCAACAAAAACATCTGTTTTTATATACATTGACGAGACAACAAAAAAAGGGACTCAGTTCTTAATCTCTGCAGAGGTTTTTACATCTTAATCTATAAAAGAAAAGAGTTTATTCAGAGAGGAGAGTTTATATCTCTTCTCTTCTTCTGATGATCTCACAACACAGAGACTCTGTTTCTTGTCCCTCAAGTAAAAAAAAAACCAAAAAACAAAACATCAACTCGTAGCTTCAGAGATGCTCTGCAATGATGGTCTCCATGTTTTTGATTTTGACGAAGCTGAACTTGTTAACACTGAACGTTGTTTCTCTTCTTTTGTTTCCTGTATAATAAAAAAAGAAAGAAAAAAAAAACCATTAAGTAACACTGATTTTTTTGGGTTTGAGTCAAGAAAGAGGGTGAAAAGTTTGATCTTTTAGCCAAACTCATATCTAATTACTTTAAACATTCAATTAAAGCTTAATCCTTTCGCTAAACCCATATCTTAAATTCGAGTAAATATTCCTTACCAAATGATTCTGATTCTTGTCAGATTCTTCAGCAATATTCTTCTCCAGTGATGATGGCTTCTTCTTCTCGTTAGTTGTTTCACTCTGATGCTTCTTTGTCTTTGCATACTTCTTTGCTCTTAAAACCTTCATAACCTCTGAATCAAATCAAACATTAATTCTATCAAAAACCCATTAGAAGAAAGAAACACACACAAAAAAACTAAAAAGAGTTCTTAATTAAAAATCAAACCTTGTGAAGTGATGAGACGGTAAGCATGACCAAGTACGAGATTCTCCGTTGGTCGGAGAAGCTTCACGCGCGTGAACCTCACGACCCTTCTCTCACTCTTATCATCCGTCTCCGTCGTCGTCGTAGTCGCCGGAATATTCTTCTCCGGCAAAGGAATAATAAGAGAAACGTAGTGACCAGGATACATACGCATGATTTCGGCGACGGAGACAGGACCGTAATATCTATCGATTTTTCCGTCGGGATGTTGTAGTACCAACGCCGCCGCATCAACCGCCTGACAATTTCCCATCTCTTCCTCCGCAAAAAAAAACAAACTTTTTTTTTTCTTTTCCCCAAAAAAAAAAGAAGAACTTGTTATGATTGAGAATTTGAGAGAGAACAAAAAAAAACAGAGAGTAGAGAGAATGAGAGAGTCTGTGACTGTCTCTTATACACATCTAGATGTGTATAAGAGACAGGAGTTAGGTCCACCACACCACAAGCTTTGCTTATAAAACATGTGAAACCCAAAATTAATATCATTAAAATCATCACTATTGGTTAACTATTGTTTATTACTTTTTATGATGTTGTGATTATTTTATTTGACTGTCATTTCGGGGTTAATGATAAGAATAATAATAATAATTAAAGATTTGTAACCATATTGTTGCAGATTTGACTGTTGTTGCCGGGGGGCCATATCTCTGACGTTTAATTTTTTGTTTGTTTGTTATTTTTAGAGTTTAAAATTTATTAATTAGCAAATGTTTATAGTGTTTGATTTTTCTTAGGACTTGAATTATACTACTACACCATAACCTACTTTTCCAGAGTTGATCCTAAAAGTTTTCTTTGTGTAATTAAACAAAATCCAATTATATAAATTGCATTTGCAAAAAAAAATCATGCAATATTATAGTTCATTTAGTGTTGTTCAAACTTTATTAATAAATAACTTTTCCAATAGAGAGAAACGACGGTTGTTCAAACAATTTAATGTTGTTTCAAACTATTCGTTTTTGTCATATAACGTTCATTTTTTATCCGGAAGTGGAATATAGTAGTTCTGTATAAACATTGACAAATGATGTTATAGGTAAGGTAACAGTAAATTTTTGTGTGTATATTTTATTTTTACTCTCATGTATAGATCATTTGACCTAGCATCACTTTCCTAAGTCTAAGACACTTCACACTTGATATTGAAGTTATAACAATGGATACGAAATATTCTATTGGTCAAACTGATCAAGTTAGTTCTTCTTAAAGCCACCGAAGCTTAAAAGTATCATTCTGCATATTTCAAATTTGGCCGAATATAACAATTAATGCACGTTGAACTTGGACAATGGACAAGAAGTTATGGTATATAGATATAGACGAAAACAATAAAAATCGTATATATATATATATATATATATAGCTGAAGATAACCTAACTAATAGATCCAAAAACTCAATTTTGGTACCACTCATGACGAGTAAAAATACAAAAATATTAATATTCTTTAGACAAATTGGAGACAAATTATAGAGATATCTCAGACAAAAATAAAATAAATAAAGAAAAAATGTGGATTGGGTGGACAAGGGACACTGCAACTTCTTATCTCCTTTTCCTCACTTTCACGGACTTAAATGCACTCTCTTGACATTTTATTTTTGTTTTTATTTACTTTTGAATGATTCATTCGGTTAGTACCGGTTTGGTTCTTTTGAAGCCCGGTTTCTGTCCCAGATTAGTTCAGGGTCAAGAATGGGTCGTCCCGTTCTTATTTTGATTGGTAAAGTAATAATAAGTTAATAACACATGAGTAAACAACTCGAAAAGAGATATAAAATTTTTTACTTATTAGATTCATAACAATAAAGTAGCAAAATACATTGCTTTATTTAGAATTAAAGTAACATAAATTTCTTAAATTAAGATAAAATACGTATGAGAATAATATACTCACATATAAAAGCAAGTTTCTTAAACTAAAATATTGTTAAAAAAATGTATACAATCATGAATTCAGACAATTTCGATTTGGATTTGGTCGATTCTGTCGATTTTTCAATATCAACAGCAAAAAAAAAACCAAATGGTGCGATGAGATCATGAGAGGATAGAAATACCGTGCCAGAAACTACTAATTAAGCTCGACCTGAGAATTAAAGCAAGTATTTGCATATTAGGAAGGTCCAATGTTTCCACTAAGCATCACTTATTAATTGTTGCATAACCACAGTTATTTTATCTCTTTTTCTAGATTTTAAATTTACTAATCTTCTTTTCTTTTTTTAAAACTATCGTTATCTTTTTCAGGGGGGGGGGGAAATATATTACACCACTTTAATGATGCCTACGTATGGAAGATATATGCTAGGACTTAGGGTTCAATTATATAGACGACCTAAAGTGAGATCTAAGGAAATGATTAGATACCAGATTATGTGTAGTCTATTAAGCGTGAGAACGAGTGTAAGAATATAGAGAAATCTATAAAGTATAAAGTTTTTTCCCTCTTTAACAAAAAAAATAAAATAAAGTTTTTTCCTTTCTCTTCTCTTTTTTTTTTCCAACTAAACGTTCTATAAAATCTATTTTATTACCATAAATATATAATATATTCTATTGAACTGTTATGATACATCTTGTAAATTTAGCGTAAATTCGGAGAAGATATCATTCATTAAGAAGAAAAAAAGATACATTAGAATGAATTAGTATATTTGATATTAGAGCGAAGCATGCGAAAACCTTATTTATTGATATATAATAGTGTTGTTGCGAAAACTTCATTTTCACAGTTTATATATTGGAAAAAAGCATGCGAAAACCTCAGGTTTTATGAATGATATATATACTTAATAAATAGAGCCCAGTGATTTATTTATTTTTTATAAAAAAGCCCAGTGATTTGGAGCGAGGCATGCGAAAACTATGCAAATTAGTATTTTTGATGTATCGAAAGATCCACTTCAATACTTTAAAATGAAGTTTACGTGGATCATGCATAAATAAACAGATCTGCTGAACTACAAAAACAAAGAGAGTGAAAGTTAATTAAATATTGAAAAACACCAGCAAAACGTTGATAAACTTTTGTTTCATATCAACAAAAATAGAATATAGATTGCAGTTCATCATTTTGGCCCAATGAAATAAGTCAACCAAATGTAATGCAAGAGAGTCTTGTGTTGTAAATAACACCCGAACTCTTTATTTTACGAATTTTGAATATTGTTTTTAACGATCACAGTTATTGCCAACGATATACAATCAATACGGACAAGTTTTGCTACATTTCCCAAGTTATTGTCTTGTCTGACTAAACTAAAGATCAAGAATATGCAATTACTCACGTGACGTCATCAATTTTTGTAATAAGTAGGACCGAAGATTCGGATATCCTAAGGAAACATCCTCATGGTAAAGATTAATATCATATTCTTAGATAAAATAAAACTGTTACTGGCCACAGTAACCTGACGCATGATCAGTGTGTCCTTCAAATCATATTTATTTAAAATTGTAAAAATATAAATAAAAAGGGTTCTCCTTCGTGGATGCATCCATACGAGACCCTACCTAATATGTCCATCGTTCATTGATTTTGTACAAACTTTTTGTAAAACAAATAATAATTAACTAGAGTTAAATTTCAGATTTGCATATATACGGAGACCTAATCACGTTGACGTTTGTACGGCGACCAACACGCAGAAAATAAAGATTTTGGATCGCAAATTATGTCTTTTGGTTCTTCATCAACCCAACATCATAAATTATAATAATCTTTTACTTTCGTTAAACACAAACAAAACCAGCTATTTTCCAGAGCATATTGGACTTGTTGGTGAAAAATCTTGAGATAGCTAAATAATACTATACTGGAATTAAACAAAATAACAAAATGAAATCCCCAGGATTTAGCTAATATAAATATACTTAAGACTTTAATTTGTTGACATGTGTGAACACATGATCTGATACAACGGTCAGAGAGTGTGTGTGTGTGTGCGCGCGCCATGTGAAGGTGTTTGGGAGGTTTTTTGGTTTCTCAACTTATTAAATGTCTTTGACGATTGAAACTTTTTTTTTTGTTGAAAAAAACGATTGTAACTTCATTTTCAAGTCTGTTCACCACATCGATTTAAATGCACATCGAAATCCATAACCATATATTTGTAAATTTACTAATGGCCAAATAACTTATTTAACCACTGATAAAATTGTAAACTTTTTTATACTGTCTGTCAAATCGATTGGAACTGGCAAAAAAAATGAAAATTCATTTAGTCTTCATACATTTTTATTACGGTCAATTAGCTGTATAACCATATTGAATGATTAAATAAAGCTTATAACAATATAAAAAAACCAAAAAAAAAAAACCAAAAATGTTAAATTACCCTTTGGAAAAGAAAATGGGACTTCTATACTATATATATAAACACTTATGAATAGAGTGATATACTATTATTTACAGTATAATCTTTATTCATTTCATTCTATATGCGAAATCCTAAATCATAAATAAAAAACCTCGTGTCAAACACAAAAAATAAATTGCAGAGGCAAAGATAAACTAAAAATCTAGTACACTAAATAAATTTAATTTTGAAATGATCTAAATACTATATGATTTCTGTGTAAAATCAAACTATACCATATAAACATGTTAAATAATATAGACTTGAAAATATAAATCAAAATAAATATGTGTCATTATATTTATTATAACAATATATAAAATAGAATGCGATTGCATTCTATATAGAATATAACTATTATTTGTTATTTGAATATCACATATACATTTTATTTTATTTTTATGTCTATTTAAAAAAAATCAAATCATGTTATAAGTAGAAAAAATCTATGTTTTTTTCTATTAAAATTGAGAATTTGAATCATTCTATTTTACAATATTTAAAGTAGTTAAGATGGAAGGGGAAAAATATTTAATAATAAAGAAAAAAAAAAAAAAAGAGAAAGAGAGAAAACCGGAGAGTGGTCGTGAAAGGAAATGATAAAATGGCAAATATTTTAGAAAATATATTGAATATCATAGTCAAATTTTTGTTTGGTTAATTTCTTAATTTCGTTAGATAATATGGCTATCAAGCCTAAATTCCCTTTTTATTACAATGTCAAAATGAAAAATTTGAACACGAATATTTTAAGTTAAATTTGGAACCTTCAACGGACTGATGATTCAAATTCACTAAACTTCCTCTTCACAATTTTATGACAAGATACAAAGTGTATTATTGTATATTTAATTATCAGTCCTAACAGACATGAACTCATTTTTTTGTATTATTGGTTTTTTTACAACGTTTTGTATTATTGTGTATATATATATAAAAGACCAGAGTGGTAGTGCATGGCTTCAAATAATTATGATATAAACTCTGATAAAGGTAGCTACGCAAGAGACTAAACTAGGGTAGTGGTTGAATTCGACCCGGAATATCTGCATCACGAAATTTATTTATCAACTATATCAATCACTATTTTGTTAACAGTATATTTCTAATATTAAATTGTGCCTAGCTATTTAAATAACTTTTTTGTTTGGGGTGAAGAATACAAAGCCGAGTAAGAATAATCATTCGACATGTAAAGTTCAGGTGAGGCGTAATCATCTTTCTTTGTTTTCCGCATCGAATGTGTTTTTATCTATGCATGCTCCAATGATATTGTTTGGTCAATGTTTAATTTGCTTTATGGTTAAGTTATTAAGAAGAAATGGTGGGACAAGCTATTGTTTCATTCAGTTTTACCCAATTTGTGTGAGTTACTATGTTTGAAGAAAATGCTCTGACATACAACAATGACACTATCCACTCTAGAGTAATCCATTTTGAGATTAGTCCGCCGGGATGGGTTGGGTCCAAATGGTAGTTATTACTAGAATTAGTGAAATAAAAATGTATGGAATATAACTAAGTGTGTTGGGTGCAAATTGTGTGTTACTTTATATTACTCCAAAAATTTACCATTTATTATATATATATATTTTTTTAAATTCCCCCTCACACTATATATAGCAAGTGAACAAAGGGGAAAAACAAAATCCTTTTGAAAATAATTTCTTCTCAAAATAGTAGAGCAATAGTGGAACATGCATGTGATTTATTCATCTCATTTTTTGTCAGTCTAACTATTATTTTTCCTCTCATTTTAATTCATCCTGTTCAACTAATTATTCTCAGTTACAAGTACAACCATTTGAACCTAAAATAATTAAATTCCTCCAATTCACTCTTCTAATTTTCCTCCAAAATTAGTTCATTTTTCAGTTTTTAATGAAATTTTAATTATTTATCCATATTTTTCAACTTTATATAGAAAAATGTTTAATTTTACCAACTTTTATTCAGCCTAAATGGTAAAAATTTAGATAAATGCTTAATTTCACCAACTTTTATTCCTCTATATATACAGCTATTAGAATACAAATTTAATCACAGAATACATATAACAACAACAAAAAAGACAAAAAAAAAATATCCAACGGATTGTTATCAATCCGAAAAAGAATGTTCTAATCCACAAACAAATTGATCCGTATAGTGAATCTAAAGATTGCTGTCACCATTAAAATTATGGTTGCTGTTAGCCGCAAAAAATGCATGCAGCCAACCAGTTACGAAATTTACTAAATTAGTAGTGGATGATACAACCGTGCTCTTGAAAATTAGTCGTGGAAAGGTCAATCACGTGCATTTAACCATTTTAGTTTTGTTTATTTATAATTATATCATGGTAAGAAAGTTCATAAATATTGATTTGCTTGAGATTCCTAATCATATTAATGACTAGATAGCGTAGTATCACCGAACTAGAAGATTCTTGATAAAATTATGATCGACTTTAATCTGTTTCTTTGTTATAGCTTTCCTATACCTCATTTTAAGTTAAGTGAGAGTAGAATGAACTCAAATTGGATCCAACAATTATATATAATATATATCTCTTTAACAAAAAAATTATATAATATGTCGCCCTTGTTTCACAAAAGATCAAAAAGTAAAGTTTTATTCTTTTGACAAAAATAAAGTTAAAGGTATTCTATGATGTTAGTAATCTTCGTATAGATAAGGGACCCACTTATTAAGTGGACAATGTGGTGTTTAGCCAGTGTCTAATTAAAGTTAGTTTAGAATGTCGATTTGTTGCTTTGCCACTAATATTTATTTTGGTTTTAATCAAAGCTCTAACATTACATCATTTATACATCGATTTGTTGCTTTGCCACTAATATTTATTTTGGTTTTAATCAAAGCTCTACCAAACCATATAACATTGAACCAAAGCACTTGTTCTTTCCTTCTCTCTCTATGTAATATTAAATAGCAACCACAAAACATAAATTGCTTTCTAGCTTAATGATCGTAATTATTTCACACCTTATTTTAAAGAAATTTTTTTATCTAAATATTTAAAATGTTATGATATAGCAAGGAGAAAAATAAATAAGTCGCAAGTTATCAATCTCACAACGTTGCTACAATTCGTTTCATGATTACGTTCCAATTGGTAATGGTGATAGTAACTAAAAAGAGTATGATAGGTGGATAAAAATAGAACATTTAATAGAAGTTTTGCATGAATATTTGAGTTTGTTTTTCTGTACGAAGACAAACTAATATTAAAAAGGGACTAACCAATATTGACTGCGACAAATTAAGATGTTGCAAGGTAAAAACAATACTTAAAAATGTATTACATTAACAATTTTCATCCAATTATAATTTCTTTCTCTCCCTATATATATCACGTACTTTTGTATTATTACAAACAAATCGTGTGAAATGTCAAATCGTTTCCCGACAATGATAAACGGTACAGAATATTACGTCAGCAATCACCAACTATTCAAGATCCTACAGAGCATGTCAAGCTTTTCTAAATAGTTTTATGCAAATATTAATAAATGTTCCAATCATATTAGATAACTATTGCACAATAATTTTCTAAGGGCATTGAAAACTTTAAGAGATCTAATAACATTATTAAAATAATAAATTTTAAGATTAAAGATTCAAAACTGATAAAAAGTGTCTAATATAGGATTTATTTTTGCGCTTTAGACATCTCTCCATAACTAAAGTGTCTTAAAACATTAAACTTATTTAAATTTAATCAAAAAAATAATTTTTAGACACTCACTTTTAAAGTCTCCAATGCACATGTCCTAAGAGTACAAAAAGTTTTGTCAAGAGTTTTTCGGAAATGTTATTCCATCGCCAAATAAACACATACGGTGTATAGTTATATAGAATCAACTTGCTAGAATCAACTTGCTCAATTTATGTTTTGTGTTTGCTATTTAATATTACATAGAGAAAGAAGGAAAGAACAAGGATGCTTTGATTCAATGTTATATGGTTTGGTAGATGAAACCAAAAGCTAGGAAATCGATCGTGAATTAAAAAACGCAAGACTCTCTTGGGCACATTTACCAAAACCAAAACCCTACAAGTTTCACGGGCTCCTTCTCGGCGGCTCCGCCGTTGGTGAGTCACCGCCTCTGTTATGCCGGCTTGATCTTATTTCGGTGGAACCCAATTCGATCTTCATTTTCGATTTCGCTTCTTTCACTTCGTCTCTTTTCCATGGCATCTTCTCAATTTGTGGATCTGATTGGAAAACGACACGGCTTAGTGTTCACCGGACTTTGTCGATCTTCTTCAACTGGTTCTTTGCAAGTCCCGCTTGTGGGAGAAGGTGTTGACGGATTTGCTGCTACCGTTGCTTCCATTGATTTTCCATCCGTCTAAAGCTCTGTAGCTGTTGACTGTTTTGCCGATTTAGAACCTAGTACAAAAATCTCTACTCCCTCTCTCCCTAATTTACTGGAACTTGTGTCTCAGACCAAATGCCACGAAGAGGCAGAAGGAGAAGCTTTTGTCGATGACTCTTCTGCTTCCGTTGTTGCTGCTGATTCAATCAACATGCAAAGCTTAGTCACTGTTGAGGGCTCTGCTATCTCAGAACCTATTACAAAATCCTCGGTTCTTTCTATCCCTTCTCTAGGAGCCTAGGCAACGCCTTTGAAGATTCCTCCATCATCTCCATCAGCGGCATCGGTTCTGCGGGTAGCCGAGTTAAATCTCCTTCAAGATCTATCATCCCCCTCCCACTGGCCTTCTCTCTCTGCTGGTTAACATCCCTCTTCAAGAAGCCATTTGACAAATAATGCTCCTGTTAAGCCCAAATCTCTATGCTCCAGAAGTAAAGAAAGATGGGAATTTGCGATTTCCTTGGGCTGCAAAAATGAATACATCTACAAGAAACCTCTACAGAACAACAACGCCAACATTCATGGAAGATGAAACTCCAAAGGTAACTATCCCGAGCAAACTTCTCCTTCATGGTCCGGAAAACCAGAAAGAGTATATTATAGGACAGTTCTATCGTTGTTCCCCTCCATCGGGTGGGCTCATTCATGCCGTAGTGAATAGGATTTGGGGCAGGAATTGCAGAATCTTCACTCGGAAACTAGGTGAATCATCTTATTTATTCCATATACCCGATGAATCTACTCGTTCTTGGATTCTTCAACGGGGATAATGGCATGTGGATGATTGCTTAATGTTTGTGGCTACTTGGAGTCCTGCGGCGACACTATCTCTTCTTGAGATTTCCACCGTTCCAGTTTGGGTGACACTCAAGAATATCCCGAGCAGGTTATACTCTATTCCAGGAATAAGCCGAATTGCATATGGATTGGGAGAACCAATGCTTACCTATAAATCGAGACTTGATCCTACACTCATGGGTGAGGCTAAAATCATGGTTGAAGTTGAATTGGACAAACAATTCCCGCAAAAGATTGCTCTCCACGACAAACAAGGTACTATATCAATGGTAGATGTAGAGTATTCATGGATTCCAACAAAGTGTGGTAAGTGTGGACACTTGGGCCATAAGGGCGCTAGATGTCTCCAACTAAGTGTTCCACAGCCTAGAAATGTGCATCAAGCTACCGTAAGCACTGATGCATCCATTACAAGTGTCTCAGCCACAGAAGAAGTTCTTGTTGCAGCCACAGAAGAAATTCTTGTTGCAGCCACAATCGTCACAGAACAGGTACCTACTCAAACAGCCCTTACATCTGCTATGGACATTGGTTCTTCCAACATCTCAGCCACATCAGACTCAACTACTATCATCCAAGCCGTAGAAGCAATAACAACTACTTCAGAAACTAATTCACAATCTACATCAGAAACTGATTCTCAAGCTCTAGCCTCTACATCCTCACCATCTGTTGAGATTCTCCCAACAATCTTAAAAACTACAACTTTTGAGACAGAACAACCTACTTCAACTGTCAATGAAGCAACAATGACTGAGATTCATTCTAGCAATTCAGCCTTAGTTGAAAATGCGCCCATTAATACAGAGTATGCAACTACAATAGGTGTCTTTCCAGCCACTTAAAGTATTTTCTTAACACCACCAGCCTCATCTAGGAGTGAAATTCCATCGTTCACATTTGGAGGTATGGCTTGTGCTCCTTTTAATGGTGATTACACAGGTTATGAAAATGAATATGAAACAGCCATGCGATCACGAGGTGGAAGACAACTAAAGCCATCTCAGAAGGTCCAAGATATGCAATGGACTACTGTTGGGAGCCGCAAAAACCGTGGTCGTGGAGGCCGAGGTGGTCGCAGAGCCCGAGGTGGTCGCGTATACCATAACTAAGGTTATTAAGTGAGCTAATCCCTCTCTTTATTTCTTTAAATGCTTAGAGACTGATGTTGTTAATCTCTGTTATTGTATGGTTAATCATCCCTATCTCAAACTCTTTATTTTATATGTATGACCTCAAACGTCATGGCGTAATCTTTGTAAATTTTTGTTTTCTCTGCAATTTAAATATGAAAGCCCTTTTTCAAAAAAAAAAAAAGAATTACGCTTATACGGAATATAGAAAACTTATATATACAGTAGGAAATATGGTAGTATCAATAATATCTTATTATATATTTTCCTTTAAGTTAGATCATCAATTTAACCCAAAAAGTTAGATCATCAAAGACATTAATGCGTAACTTGACAATGATACCATTAAAGGTTCAGGCTAACACATGAAATGGAATTCAATTTCGATGTGTTTAGTACGTCGACCAAAGAAGAGTTTTTGAGGCAATATGGAATGCATGTAATTGAATAAAATTTGTTTGTTCAACAGAAAAGAGTGTAGCTCCTGTGATTTTAGTTGTTTTGTCACCATAAAACAAAGCCATGGCATGCTTTTGTGTCTTCTATGATGATACACACTCGAAGGTTTTGAGACAATCTGGTTTGATATACACTACAAGAAAACATGACGTTTGCCACGATTTTTTGCGAGGAAATAAATTCGTGGTAAATTAGCATCGAATTTACGAGGAATGTACGAGGAAAATTAAAAACGTCGGTAATTCGTCGGAAAGAGCAACGAAAATAAATCGTTGTAAAATCGTCGTAAATTCCAATGAATTAACGACGAATTAACGACGAAAATATACTTCGTCGCTAAATCGTCGTAAATTTACGACGATTTAGCGACGAAGTATGGCTGACGTGGATTCCTCGGAATTTCGTCGTTAATTTCCGACGAATTACCGAGAAAGTATTTCGAAGTAAATTAACGACGTATTTGGGAGGAAAATAAGTTAGGTGAAAACGTGTTTTACTGGTTTTTTAGCCACGAAAATATTCCTTGTTAATTCGTTGGTAATTCGTTGGTAATTCGATGTAAAAAAAAAAAAAGAAGCCTATATATAGAAGCAACATTTCATTAGAAAAATTACAAAAACAAAAACAAACTCTCTCTTCACCTAAAAAAAAACGTTTTCACCAAAAAAACACTTTCTAAACACTTTTTCAATATATTCGTTTACAAAAAAAAAA
>JAHZTW010000002.1:60521211-60593622 GCA_020283515.1 Alliaria petiolata
TAGGTATTTACGACGAAAATAAGTTTGCCACGATTTAAGGACGAACTCTGTTGCCACGGTTTTACGACGATTTTTTAATTTGCCACGAATTTACTACGAATATTTTCCCCTCGATTTGCCACGAATTTACGACGATTATTTATTTTGCTACGAATTTACTACGATTTGTTTCCCCTCAATTAGCCACGATTTTACGACGATTATTATTTTGCTACGAATTTACTACGATTTATTCTCTCTCAATTTGTCACGGATTTACGACGAATTATTTACCTCGCTATTTTACGACGATTTTACGACGACACTATTAACGACGATTTTACGACGAAACTTCGATCTCCCAATATTAACGACGAATTTGCGACGAATTTGCTTTCGCGACGATCGATTACCGACGATTGAACTTTCGTGGCAAATTCGTTGCGACTGTCGATTTACGACGAATTTGCCACGAATTCGGCCCTCGTAAAAAGTATGTTTTCTTGTAGTGATAGACAATTGGACTAAAGTCGCTCTTTACCAAGATCTAGGGATAAGGTGGAAGCGAGGGTGGATTGAGTTGAACCACAATAGGTGTGAAAGCCTACTGATATTTCAAGGGATTCTCAAGGCTCTATTAGATATAACCGAAATGTAAACTGGTGGTCTCTCTTATGATAAAAGGAGATCAATTGTAACAAACGTGAAATAACAGAAATCTTTTTCCCATTTTATCGTCTTCTTCCTTTCGTTCTACTTCTCTAACATGGTATCAGAGCGGTGAGACTAATCTCACCAAATTCGATCTTCTCTTCCTTTCGCTTGACCTAGATCAGTTGAAATCTCTTCAATTGATCATTTCTTTGCTTTAATTTCTGTCATTCCGCCGATTTTGAGCCATTCTGTGGGTTATTCCTTCTAATCTTTGTTATGATGATTACTCTCCACCGATCTTCTCGACGGACAGCTCGCAGTGGCTTCACGGCGGCAAAATCGACTAACACGGCACGATTAGCAATTAATCAAGCTCCGGCACCTCCAATGCCGAAAATCCCTATTCCGGTGATGCTTGATGAGAATCGAAGCCCGAGTGTCACATCAACGCCACTATTCGCCATTCCGCAAACTTCGACACAAGGTTCTTCTCAATTATGGTCTCTACAAGAAAGTTCTTTGAATCTCTCAACACATTATACGAAACTTCCCCGAATCATTCAATTTCTCATTGGTTTGAACGAGTCTTATTTCCAAGCTCGGAGTCAACTCAGCATGAAGAAACAGAGAAGTTTAAATCCTCTCAATGACTCCAATGTTTCAGGATATCTGACAAAAGATCATATTCAGGGGGTTGTTGACTACTTCAATTCTCAAAAATCCACATCATATGCTCCTTCTACATCGGGTGATAAACTCACTACGTTCCTTGGTATGGCCCTCTCTTCTTCAACGATATGCTTTGTTGGGATATTGAAAGCAATATGGAATGTATTATGTAGCAATTCGTGGATTATTGATAGTGGAGCAACACATCATGTGTGCCATGATAATAGCATATTCGTCAGTTTATCTGAAACTTTGAACAAATCAGTAAACTTACCAACATGGTTAGGAGTAAAGATTGCTGGTATTGGAAAGATTCAGCTAAATGAGTTTATGATGTTGAATAACATTTTGTACATTCCCGACTTCCGGCTGAATCTGAAGAGTATAAGTCATCTGACAAAGGATTTGGGTTATATAGTGATCTTTGACAGTGATTCTTGTATGATACAAGATTTTACTAAAGGTTTGTTGATTGGTCACGGGGAGGAAATTGCAAATCTCTATGTCTTGGATGCTTTTTCTGTTGGCAAGCAGTCTGTGTTGGATGCATCTTCTTTTCACGCAAATGCTGTTGTTGACACAACTATATGGCATAATAGATTGGGCCATCCTTCTATTTAGAGGCTTGATTCAATTATCAATATCCTTGGCATAAAGAAAAGAGGTACATAACCATTTCATTGTGCAGTTTGTCCTGCTGCTAAACAAAAGCATTTATCTTTCCCATCTCTGAACCATATGTGTAGTCAACCATTTGATCTTCTACACATTGATACATGGGGTCCCTTCTCAGATCCATCTGTTGAAGGATACAAATATTTCCTTACCATTGTGGATGATCACACTCATGTGACTTGGGTTTACGTGATGAGAACTAAAGATGAGGGGCTTAGAGTGTTTCCAGGGTTTTTAAAGATGGTGGAAACGCAATACAAAGTGGTTGTTAAAGGGGTGCGATCTGATAATGCACCTGAGTTAAAGTTTACAGACTTATTCAAGGCGAAAGGGATTGTGTCTTACCATTCATGCTTAGAAACTCCGGAACAGAATTCAGTGGTAAAGAGAAAGCATCAACACATTCTCAATGTGGCTCGATCTCTCATGTTTCAATCCAAGATGCCTCTGAAGTACTGGTCAGATTGTATTCTAAAGGCTGTCTTCCTCATTAATAGATTGCTGACACCTCTCTTACAAGACAAATCTCCTTATCAGCTTCTGACTTCCAAGAAACCAGATTACACATGAATTAGAGTTTTTGGATGTCTCTATTATAGTTCAACTTCATCTAAGAATCGACATAAGTTTCAACCTCGATCAAAGGCTTGTGTCTTCCTCGGTTATCCAGCAAGATATAAGGGGTACAAAATTATGGATTTGGAGACAAATGGAGTGTCAATTTCACAGAATGTGATATTCCATGAAGACATATTTCCTTTTACAAATGATACTTCACTCTCATTTCCTGATTTTCCTGGTTCAGAATCTCCAAAAGTTCCTGAAGTTGCAAGTGAAATTCCATCACATGATGTAGCTTCTGCAACAAAAGAGACAAATAGATCATCAAAATCTCCTGCCTATCTCCAAGATTATTACTGCAATATGACTGCAACAGATATTCCTTATCCTCTTGCAGCATATATGTCGTATGAAAAGTTTTCTGATGAATATAAAGCTTATATATGTGCAGTGACACAACACCATGAACCAAGCTCCTTCAGCCAAGCAAAGAAGTTTGACGAATGGATCAAAGATATGCATGAAGAGTTAATTGCCGTGGAGAGTACTCATACATGGACCATTTGTTCTCTCCCTGCAGATAAACATGCTCAAATGGGTATATAAAGTCAAACTCAATGCTGATGGAAGCTTGGAACGATATAAGGCGCGTTTGGTGGCCAAGGTTACACACAACAAGAAGGAATAGATTTTGATTTGATCCTGAAGGGTTTTACGGATGTCGATTGAGCATCGTGTGCGGATACTAGACGTTCCACATCTGGATTTTGTATATTTCTTGGATCATCGCTTATCTCTTGGAAGTCCAAGAAACAGAACACAGTCTCTCACTCTTCAACCGAATCAGAATAAAGATCAATGGAACTTGCAGTTCGGAAAATCAGTTGGTTGGTGAATCTTTTGAAGGAATTTCTTGTTCCTCAATTACAACCGGTTGCATTTTTGTGTGATTCCACTGCAGCTATTCACATAGAAAATAATGCAATTTTTCATGAGCGCACAAAGCATCTCGAGACGGATTGTCATATTGTTCGGGACAAGGTGCAAAGTGGATTGATAAAAGCACTTCACGTTCGCACGGATACTCAGTTGGCTGATGTTTTTACAAAAGCTTTGTATCCTGCTCAGTTCCACTCTCTCATACACAAGATGGCTATGTCTTCTATACACTTGTCATCTTGAGGGAGGGTATTAGATATAACCAAAATGTAAACCGGTTGATTATAAACCGATGGTCTCTCTTATGATAAAAGGAGACCAATTGTAACAAACGTGAAATAACAGAAATCTTTTTCCCATTTTATCGTCTTCTTCCTTTCGTTCTACTTTTCTAACAGGCTCGGACTTGGCTCACGAGACGAAGAGAAGAAGATTTTGGAAATAAACCAAAACAATAATCTTTATTAATCAAAATGTAAAAAATTTGGACTACTAGTGCAAAGCATTATATATGCAGGTTCTTAAAAGAAATAAGGAAAAACACATTAAACCTGCAAAAAAAAAAGGAAAAACACAAGCAAATTCAAAGTAAATAGCTGTTAGGCCTTAAACACGAAAATAAACTAAGACGGGAAATATAATCTTTGTGTAGCTTTGACTTGAATAGGTGAATATGTCGAGATCCTCCAGCTGTCTTTTTTTTTTATTAAGTGTCTTGTGAAGCCAAAGAAATTTGGTAAGATGGACTTCACGACCGGGTTTTAATAAGTGTCATTTGGTGCTCCGGCCTACTAAAGGGTCCATCGGAGATGCCTTCGATATTTGGCTGGTTCCAGACGAATGGTAAGGTTTCTTGAGATAATCTCGAGTGTTTCAAAATCTAGACTCAAAGAGCTTCAGACCATATGTGGATCGTCTCCAGAGCTTCTGCTGCCAAGTGGTGGCACTTGGTTGAATAGGTCAGATAGATGTGAGCTTTCGGATGGCGTGAGTTGCAAGCCTTCAAACTGATCAAGTGTGATCAGTCCTTGATCCAGCTGGTCCATGAACATATTGAACTTCTTTTCCAAGCTCTTGCTCCTAGTAAGTTTAATACAAAACTAAGAGATCAGTTAAAAAGTGTATATCACGTTGTAAGAAATAGTAATACAACAAAAAACTAAAAGAAAAATAGCAAAAATAAATAAGATTTAAGGGGATAACACAATTTCGAAATTCGATCTAGAGACAATGGGGGCATAAACATTCTGAAAGATGAGGCAATAACCAATATAGCTAGCATCTCATTTTATAATAGGTACCCTTTTGAATATTTATTAAAATCCAGTGGGGGCAACTGCCCGCTTCCTACATGAGGTACATTCGCCCCTGGTTTAATCATCTGTGTTTTCTTATCAATCTGCAGGTTCAATTGATAAACCTGATGCACTATTGTTTCAGACACATCGCTCCCCCCCCCCCCCCCCCTTCACTTTCTGCTGACTCCGAAGATCGTCCATGCCAAGGTGGTGACATTTAGCCTTCACCGAAGCGATACAGTCATAGGAATGCTAATGAGCGTGTCCTCGAGGAATGCTGATGAGCGTGTCCTACAGTGGTAGAAATGCTGAGGAGTGTGTCCTCGAGTGTGGGATCGAAGGATTATATGAATTTTTTTTGAACGGCTGGAGAAGAAAGGCCCTTCAGCATGGAGGAATCTGCTCTACGCGCATGTCAATAATGACCCCTAAAAAACCCTTAAAGCTTTCTCCAAGATGGAGAAGACGGCGATCAAACCCACCGGCCGGAATTTCTGAGCCGTCCTCGCCGCCTTTGCTCGGTACAATAGCGAGATTGAAGATGTTTTCAATCTGATGTTGAAGATGAAGACCTACAAGGTCCAGATCGATATTGCACAATACAGATGTTTAATCGAAAAGATGATGGCGTGGAACGCGCGATAAAAGCTTTGTATCAGCTGAAGTGTGGCCTCTCGGACCATATCTGTGAAAAAATTAGTTGATGGTCCAAAACTTTTATATGCGAAACAAATTTCTTAATTCGCAAACACTTGAAAATCGCACTGATAATTATCTGTGAAAATTTTCTAATTGACAAATGCACAGATTATGCATGAACGAAAATTAAACACAGATCCAGATTACTAACAACCTAATTTTCAGTTCTTCAGTTCATAGATCTATTATTCTAAATGGATTAAATAGATTTTCGTAACCATGCTTTGATACCACATGTAAACATAAATTACTTGAACCTTAAGATCTTCAAAAATCTGATTAAGCACATAATAGACTCATAAGGAGATTTATCGGATAACCTCCTGCCATTGTCGCGGAAGATGAAAAGCATGAACTCTCAGATAGGAGTTTAGGTTTCTCTCCCCATGCCTAATCTTTTAGGTGTTGTGTTTTCTGATGATGCCTTGATAATGGACTAAAGACATCTATTTATAATTGGGGAGAGGGCCTAAATTCCTCTTTAGGGGTTCCTTAAGATTAATCTCAACCGTCCATCAAAGAAGATTTATTAGGAATTAACTCATTCATTTCCAATTTAATTGGTCAACAAATATATTAAAGAATAACATTAATCCAATAGAAAAATGATGACTATAGACCGTATAATAGGATAAGGAATTATTCTTTACATGGTTTTTAGGAGATGCTTGGCTGACATGAACATAGAGACGGCGCGAAAGATGATTGAGTTTGTTATCCGCGACGGAGGTAGTTACCGACTGGACTACACAGTCTACCATCGAAACTGGCAGAGTTGTCTTTCTGCCATGTTTGACATCCGACGGTAAAACCAGTGGCAGAGTTAGATTTTTTTCAAGTGAGGCACAATAACTTTTCAAAATATATTTTTTTAAAATTTGTTAATGTATTATATAACAAATTTAAGGATATTATAGGGTATTTTTCTATATTATTTAAGGATATTTAAATCAACTATAACTAAGTTTAATACAAAATTAAGAGATCAGTTAAAAACTGTATATCACGTTGTAAAAAAATAGTAATACAACAAAAAACTAAAAAACAAATAGCAAAAATAAATAGGGGGAATTACTAAAAATGACCTAAAACTTGATTCTTTTTCCAAAACTAAACCCCTATTGCATGTTTGGCAAAAGTAACCCACATGAGTAGTGAAATTACAACTCTCACCCTTATGACCAAACAAAAAATGTTCGCGATAATGACGATTTTACCCTAGAGAAGTCTACTATGAGAGAGTAGACTTCCGAGTAGACTTCTTGATCTCTCCAAGAAAGTAGACTTCTCGAGTAGACTTCTCACTCGTGACTTATACTGCAGAGTAGACTTCTCGAGTAGACTTCCAAAGTAGACTTTCAAAGTAGACTTCTCACCCGTGACTTATACTACAAAGTAGACTTCTCGAGTAGACTTCTCTCAAATAATATCTTTATAATTAATAAAAAATTATAAAAAATTAATTTTATAAAAAACTTTGGTAAATAACCAAAACATATACATTTTCCGCCTATTAAAAATAAAATTTCAAAAAAATGAATCAATTTAAATCAACATAGCCAAATTATGTTAGAAACCAATACATTTAGAGAAGTCTAATAAATCACTAAATCTCAAATTTTAATAATAAAAATTATAAAAAATAATTTGGTAAAAAAATTATGAAAAAATTAAAACATAGACAATTTGCATCTATATAAAATAAAATTTCATGAATATGAATCAATTTATAAGTTTCATGAGTATATAGTTTAAAAGGGTTATGGTTGAGGTTTAAAGTATAGGGTATAAGGGTGTAACTATTAGGATAAGAAATTTTTTTATATGAATTCATAGTTTTTGGTTCGGTAAATGATATAACGTTGATATCTTTGTTATATTAACTGTAATTTGTGAATATATTAAGTAAATTAATGTTTTGATATAAGTATTAATCGAAAATATTTTATTTAGGGTTTAGGGTAAGTAGACTTCTCGAGTAGATTTCTCTCGAATAGAATTATACTAAACAGTAGACTTCTCGAGTGTGACTTATACTGCATAGTAGACTTCGCGAGTAGACTTCTCTCAAATAATTTCCTTAGAATCAGTTAAAAAAATAAAAAAAAATTAATTTTATAAAAAACTTAGATACATAACCAAAACATGTACATTTTCAATCTATTAAAAATAAAATTTCAAAAAAATAAATCAATTTAAATCAACATAGCCAAATTTTGTTAGAAACCAATACATCTAGAGAAGTCTACTAAATCACTAAATTTTAAATTTTAATAACTAAAATTATTAAAAATAATTTGGGAAAAAAATTATGAACACAATTAAAACATAGACAATTGGCATCTATATAAAATAAATTTTCATGAATATGAATCAATTTATAAGTTTCATGAGTATACAGTTTAATAGGGTTAGGGTTGAGGTTTAAAGTATAGGGTATAAGGGTGTAATTGTTGCGGTAAGAAAAAATTATATATGAATTCATAGTTTTTGGTTCGGTAAATGATATAGCGTTGATATCTTTGTTATTTTAACTGTAATTTGTGAATATGTTAAGTAAATTAATGTTTTGATATAAGTTTTAATCAAAAATATTTTATTTAGGGTTAAGGGTAAGTAGACTTCTCGAGTAAACTTCTCCGGTTCACTTCATAGAAAACCATAGCGGGAAATAGAATTTTTTTAACAAATTGGGCGGGAACGGGTAAATTGATTAATTACACCGGTTAAGTAGACTTCTCGAGTAGACTTCTCTCTTGTACACTTATATTAAAAGTAGACTTCTCACTAATCCGAAAAACACTTCGGTTGAACCGAGCAATTTTACCAACCCATGATTAACCGGGCTATATATTTCATTTTACCATTTGTGCATTTACTTTTTATCGGACAAAACTCTAGTTTCTCTGAAAGGGAGATTTTTGCCATTTATGTTGCCGTCGCCACCGTCGTCATCTACAGAGGTAATCTTTGCCAACCCGCTCTATAAACAGAGCTCCAACGTACTTGGGTGTACAACATCTACGGTGAGCTGATCGGTCTAACACAGAACAAGTATGATCCTTCAAATACTTTGCACCATGAATGTGTTTGCTTCGTTCTTCACACCCGCTCTAAGCTTCCATGTGCATCCTTTGACAGAATATTTTGCTACAAACATAATCTTCGTAGACTTATATACTTTAAAAGCAAATCTTCACATCACTGCCACCAATCTCAACTCTGATACAAGCTTGTCCTTGCTAGAAAAACTCTGACCGACAAATATATTAGAGGACCAAGTAGCATTGGATCGATCAAAACCACCACAACGCTCTTTCAAACCCTCAACAACAAAAGACATATCAGTTTCATCCTCGTCTTTAACTTTCCTGTACTCACTGTAATCCACATCTGAGTCACCCAACTCATCTTTCACTTTCACATTTGGATTATCAGCTTCATCCTCATCTTTAGCGTTTTCACCCCATTCTTATTCATCGTCTTCATCCCACTCTTCTTCATCATCAGAGCAGGGATCCGAATGTCCACCTACATCAGCATTATCATGGTCTATTATCCTACTCGAAACGCAAAGACGTACACCATGCATCCTACTCAACTCAATCAAGCTGTGAACGTGTCTATCATTTTTGACATATATAGGCGGAGAATCAGGAGGCATTTGTTGAAGCATCAGAAGTGGTAATGGATAGGATAACTCCACAAACTTTGTTTCCTTTTCCAGCATATAATTCTCTTGTGCCATTTCAAGAAGCTCACCATGTGTGAAACCATCTATCAAGAAAAACATTAGCCCTCCTTTGCTATTATCCACCTCGAAATGCCACAATGATTTTTTCCTCACCCATTCTCCATAAACGGCTGGTATGTGACCCATTCTCTGTAAGAAAACAAAATCCAAACCACATTAGAAATAAACATTGAAAAAATAGACTTCTTCGAGAAGTCTACTACTAATATGCTAAATGCCTAATAACAGAAGAAAATTAATTAATGCTCAACTATATTAAACAAACATGTAAAATTCATACATAAGAAAGACAAATAAATAACACAAACTCAAGAGTTAAAGAATAATTTTTATTTGTCATAAATTACAGATTAAAGAATTTTATAAGAAAATTAAAAAAGTAGACTTCATCTGATGTCCGCAGAAGTCTACGACTAATAAGCTAAGTAGCTTGTAAAACATAAAACCTTATTCTACTATCCCTATAAGTTATAAACACGTATAACTAATACAGAGGCAATAAAATTTACTAAAATAAACTCATGACCAAGAAAATCTTAAAAATTCGTTATATAGTTGATAAAAAAGCGTTTTTAAAAAAAATATGGAAACGTAGACTTCTATGACGGTTAATGAAGTATACTAATAGTAGACTTCGTCAAGAAAAGTAGACTTCTTCAGAGACGTAGACTTCTCCCAGGTCAGTTTTGCAATTACCAAAATATGAGTAGACTTCTCCTCCAAAAGTAGACTTCTCTGGTGAAGTCTACTTTCGGAGTAGACTTCTTATAGGTCATTTTTGCAATTGACCAAACGTACTTTTTTGGAGTAGACTTCTTGAACCCTAGAGAAGTCTACTATGGGTTAGTTTTGGGGTTGACCAAACATTGAGTTATTTAAAAAGTAGACTTCTTCTCAGGCCAAAAGAAGTCTACTTTTTAATTCAACTTTTCGTCACCCCAAAAAAAGCCGAGTAGACTTCTCTAGCTGTCCAAGAAGTATACTACAAAAAGTCAAAGATTGGTCAATTGCAAAAGTGCCATGTATGAAGTCTACTTTTAGGAGTAGACTTCTCAGAGAAGTATACTCCATAAAATTCAAAGTTTGGTCAATTGAAAAAATGACCTGCCTTTAAAGAAGTGTACTCGAGAAATCTACTCCATTTTTTTGTTCTCAAAGGAAATGGAGTAGACTTCATCTGACCTAGAGAAGTCTACTTTGTTCACACGGTCAATTGCAAAACAAACATTTCCGTTGACTAGTAGACTTCTTGAAGGCCAGATGAAGACTACTTTCGCAACACAAATATGGAAAACACGAAATTCTATTGAAAAACTGACTTACCGCTCGTCTTTAGCTTCTTTTCTAGCCGATATCTTCGATTCTAGCCACCACCAAGAAGCCCAATCGAAATGAACGACCAATTCAGCGGATATAGCAAGATCTAAGAACTTCAGCTTATTAATAGCCAAATTATAGAGTTTTTGAGATGAAAATAGAGAGAAAATGGAAGAATATAAGGTTAAGACAAGAAACAATGAGCTATTCAAGCTCAAAAAAGGATTTTCGGTGCAATTAAAGCTTCGAACTGGTTGAAATGGTGGTTGGGTGAATTGATGATGATGACATCGTGAATAAGTGAGGAAGATGAGGATTATTTGGTCAAATGGATCTCCGAAAATTAAAGAAATTAATTTGAATCAATGGCAATTTCGTGAATAATTGAAAGTGAGAAGGATGTTTTGGAGAGAAGGTGATGAATTTTGAAATGAGAAATTTGGTGGGTTAGGTTTGCAATAGACCTTAATTATTGAATCAATTTTGCAAACATCCCAAATAAATAAGATTTAAGGGGATAACACAAATACGTTGAATTTAGTAAGAATCGATACTCGATCTAGAGACAATGGGGGTATAAACATTCTGAAAGAGGGGGCAATAACCAATATAGCTAGCATCTCATTTAATAATAAGTACATTTTTGAATATTTATTAAAATCCAATGGGGGCAACTACCCCCTTCCTATATAAGGTACATCCACCCCTGCTCCTAGTCCTCGTCATCGGTCCGTTTGGGTATGAGTGGTGCTTGTATGACTTGACTTGGTGGTTAGATGTCTTCATCATATGATATAAGTGATTTACCCAAAAAATAAATAGCCTATTAAAGAACAATGTGCAAGCGCGCTAGTAATTAGCTGTTCAATCTAATATAACAATATTTCGTAAGATTCATGAAGCCACCGTAATACGAGTTTGATATCCTGAACGGGAGATCTTTTCAAGTATTTAATGTCTTTCATGTCGCATCCCATTGTGAGATGCAAGACTGCTACAAGAATTGAGATCGCATATATATGGACAACCTATTCTGTAAAAATTCAGATTAACTAAGAATAAGATGCATTATTCATTTCAATTAGCCAAGTGATGTTTGGTCTAGTGGGTTCTTTAAGAGAAAAAAATTATATATCTGAGTCCATTTGAGAGGGGAGATATTTTCAAACGGAATAGTCTAAATGCTACCTCCGAACCCGCAAAATTAAGGTTTGGGCTTTCATTTTAATTTTTAATTTTTAGAAAACTTATAGATTTATAATAAAATTTATAAATATATTTCATAAAATTATATATATATATAGTGTTCAAGAAAGCGGGCTAGGCGCCGCTTAGGCGCTAGACGCTCCTATCCCGCTTGAATTTCATGTTAATCGGTCAAGTTAGACGAACAGTATTATTCAACGGTTTAGGCGGCCATTAGACGGGTATTGGCAGGTTAAATCCATCTTTTTATAAAAAAATATATATGAGAGTTTATTTATCTTTAAAACTCTAGTTTTGTTTATTTAATAACATTTACGTTTAGTTTATATTTTTCTATTTATGGTTGAATCATGTAATTGACCATTATTTTATTATAATGTATTAAATATTAAATATTTTTGTTTATTATAAATATTTTTATTAATTATTATAAAACGATTAAACCGTCTAAAAAATTGTCTAGACTCCGATTAGGCGCTCTAGACTCTAGGCTATGGGTCACCTCTCGTTTAGCGCCTAGCACTTTTTTGAACAACTGATATATATATATATATATATATAATTGGAATATGCATGTATGTATTTATGTGGAAATCTAAAATATTGAATTTATAAATTTCAAATGAATAATTAGACGGTTATCCACATAAATACATTTGGGTATCCAAAATTATTTAACCGTCTAATTATTCATTTGAAATTTTTTCGGATAACTTTTAATATTTTTGCAAATTTTGTTCTTTCCAAACATGTAATTCGAATACCCCTATATGGCCCCCTATCCTATATCCGATATTTATTCATTTTGATTGAATAATTAGAGGGCCTGTACAATAAACATAAAAAGAAGAAGGAAATCTCATTTTAATACTATCTTTCTTTTTTTTAATAAAATTCATATCTTATTTCATGTGCCACATACATCTTATTTGCAAATTAGAGGCTTAACTATTTCATGTGAATGGAAGAATGATGGATCATATATACTGCTTGTCTATGTACTGTATATGTGCAACAGAGCACGCATAAACACTGAAGTATATGCATCCTGCTTTCACTGATTTAAATAGCTTGAGAATTTTTTTACACATAAGTAATTATGAGAGTATACACAAAGTTTTACAAAGAAGAAACTAAAAACGAATGGAAACAAAAAAAATCAAGAGGAATGAGAGAGAAGAATGAAGAGACAGAAGCAGAAGTCATTGGCCTCTTTTGTCGCTCAAGTTGCTTCAATTTCCAAAGAAAAATACAAACTTTGTTGTACCACATTTTCCTAACAGTATAACATCATAATCACCTTAACCGGTAGACTCTTTAAGCAACATTAATCATCTTAATCACGTGATTGACCAGAAATACTAAAATACTTCTTGCATCTTCCTTTGTTTGATTGTAATTATTGTTTTATAATAGAAAGAAAACTAATTAATTTTCTGACAAAAAAACCTAATTTTTTTTTCCAAGTATCCTACACTCCTTCCATTTTTGTAGATTTTCCAGGTTTTTTTTTCATAAATAAAGATAAATGTTTTTAGGGGTTTTATGAATTTTTTATTAATTAATGGTAATAAATTTCAGATTTCAAAAAGCATGTATTAAAAATAATTATACTTTATGAATTATTATTGATTTAGAGTCATATGAAATTGTTTTACACAACAAATTTATACATTTATGATAGACATTAATATTTTCTTTAATATGTGTGAAAACTCCATTTTTTTATATTTTTGGTAACAATCTCTGCATTGTCCTATTCACTTGATAGTTTTAATATATGTGAAAACTCTAAAACACTTGATTAAGTAGGTGACAAAAGGATTTGAGAAACAGTACTGATGTGTTCTTCTTAGATTTAAGTAGCTCTAAGCAGCTTAACTTTTTTTTTTGATAAAGCTTAACATGTGTTTGATTTGTTTACTTTAACGTGTGATCTATTTGCTTTGAAAGCACAGATAGAGATTTTGATTTACACTTGATTAAGTAGTGATAAAGGATATGAGAAACAGCTCACTGATGTATGTGTTCTTCTTGAAAATAAGTAGTAATCTGATAACAAACCCGTATTTGTGTGCAGCAAGAAAGAATGGAGAAAGAAGCTGAGGTAAAGCGGGTTAGAGCAGAACTTCTTCGGAAGGCTATAGAGGAAGGTCCTCTTGCATTGCCTGATCGTCGTCAGTTATGTTTTTGGTTCTATAATCATATCAATTTACTTCTCCTTCACTTTTTTATTTTTCACTGCAACAGCTCAAGAACGTCTCGATCAACTAGCTTTCAGGTCGTAGTGAAAAGTTACTTATCTTTAGCTATGTTACATGGATCGTATCTATACTATGTAACATAGCTAAAGATAAGTAACTTTCAACGCAAAATGGCATTAGAGCAAATGTTTCATAGGGTTTCATCATTTTCACTGTTAATAACGTAACAAGATAATATATACTTTCCCTTGAACGCAAGTCTCTTCTTCTTCCCCAGTAATGGATAAGATTGGAACTTACGTCTTAATCAAAGATATCCAAAGCTGAGTCTTCACTTATGAGAAAGGTCTCTTCTTTTTGATATTTTGGTTCAATTTTTAGCGTTCTCTACAATCTACAAGAAGATGAGGTGTGCAACATTCAGCATGACAATACATAGACTGATTCTTTTTTCCCTTTCATAAGTGAAGACGTGAACAGTTGTTTCTTGTAAACGCAATCGGAATGTTACCTTGACAAGAAAGTAAAGGTAACTCTGCTGCTATTATCAAAGCAAATGTAGCACTTCCTACTCATAGAGCAACTTTTCTTCCTGCTTCAACAGTTATATGAACAAAACTATGAGATCCTATAGATTCCAATACCATTATCCTTACAAATGGACAGGGACGCAGTTTAAGAATTCAAAGTTGACAGATACAAAAGGTTATACAGAGTAGAGTCAGGGTCAATCCATTGAACTCTTTATAAGCATCATTTTCAATATCACATAGAAGGAAAATACTTGTTAAGATTGAAAGGCAAAGAGTAGAACTCTTCACTTCTAGTATCCGATTTAAACGACCTGAAACGGTCCCACCAAAACTTCCCTCGGTCTTTCCTCGTCGCGCTGTCTTTAGATGACAATGTTACATCAAGAAAGAACGCTAAAATCCCGGCCACAAAGGCTTCAGAAGAGAATGGAACATTGATCATATCATTGAACTGTGAAAAAGAACACAAAGAACACAAAATCAGCATTATCATAAGCAGAGAGGATATCGATAAAAAAAAAACAGATTATGTTTGTTTGTTTTATACCCATCTTGCTCGTGTGTGAACTGGTCCATACTTGTTAATAGCTGTATACTCGTTGAAGTATTGTGGTATCGATAATCCCATGAAGACCGAGAAGCCGAGGATGAATTTTGTTCTGAAGCTGTTTAGATTGCAGAATTGAAGCAAGCTTAGACCACCAGCACCTGTAGTTTTATTTGGTTTTGAATCTTAGAGATGCTCTCATCCGCGGTCTCAAGAACATAGCGGTTTTAATAAGAAAGGCGTTTCAAGAAACATACCAACATATGCAAAGAACAGGCAATACAATGCTGCAAAGATAGGAGCTGGAATCGAAGCAAAGACGGCTCCGAATTTACCAAGAATAGAAAAGAAGATCATGAAACAGGCTGATATTTGAACTACCCTTCTGCTACCAACGCGTGTTAGCGCTAACAAACCGGCATTTTCTCTGCAAAAAACACATCGAAATAACCATTGGATTTTGCAGCAAAGACTTGTTTTAGGGTCAAGATACTCTGTTTCTTTTTAAAGAAACCGCGCTTACACCGATACAGATGCTCCATTTCCTGCTCCAAATAATCCACAAAGAAGAACTCCAACACCCTAATACATAAATGCATTTGCTTAAATATACAATCTAAGAGCAATTGTGACAGACAGACGAAATTTGAGGTCAATGTTTTACAAAATTACCTGCCAGCCGATTCCACGGCTGAGCACAGACGGTGGGGGAGGAGTTGCGCTTGCGTACCTCGATACAGCAATGTAAGTACCTGTGGACTGTTTCCATGAATCACTAGCGTAAGAACATGAATTGATTACGAGTATGAAACTGATGTCAAATGTTTAGCGTTGTTGCAGCAAAAAGGAAAGACTTTTTAGATGAATCCTAACCTCAACAAGGGAAACAAATGAAACAGCCATCATAGCGAAAGCTTCACCCGCATGAAATGTTGGAGGTCCCCATTGGAAAGGGTAAGGCACTCTTATCCTTGCATCATCAAGAACCAGTCCGAATTTATACAAAATCTAGCCTTAATATCACAAGAAAATACACAAAGAGAGAGATGTTTTCATTACCATGGAGCGCCGCCAATAAGGCCAGAACGGTCTGTTCTGCAACTTGTCTGAGTGTTGGTTCCTGTGTTCTTATAGGCTCCACCAATGGTGAGAAAGTGAGCGTAAATCCAGACAATAACAACAGAGAAAATCACAGCAAATCGATGGAAGACATGTCTTTCTCCTCGCATGAGATGAGGAATGTACTGCAGAAAGAAAAACCAAGATGATGAATCTGGTTAAGAGATCTCTTCTGATATAACGAGAAGAGTATTTAACCTGTGAGAATATGAGTAGAAGGATGATCTCAGGCAGTCCAATCTCAATGCATTTGGCTAGCTGCAAGAGAAAGAACAACTCAGTACTCAAGAAAATGTTATAAGACCGTCAGAGAGATCAATTAAAGCAATACAAACCAGAGGGAAACCGAGCTCATAAAGTCCGAAACCGGCGAGTGCTACCAGAGGAACTGCAGAGAGAGGACTCAAGAGCCTAGAGAAAGAAACAACAATCATCAGGAACTAGAAGAAGAGAATCATTTGGTTTTATATGAATGTTCTTGGTGTCAAGAATCATCTTAGCTAACCTAACTACATTGCGCCAAAGCCCGCTGAAGCCAACAACGATCTGAAGAATCGAAGCGACGATAAGAGCTCCCTGAATTCCTCGCATGATCCTCTTGAACTTCTGCAATTATTTTCTCAATTAATGTCAAAATCTTACACAGAAACAGAAAATTTCTCAATCTTTTTCACTAACCTCTTGAGGATCCGTAATGTCGCTGTACCGACCAGCCAAGATGATCGAAAGCGTGGTCGGTACATAAGAGTAAGAAGCTCCGATAACCGCGGGAAGACGAGTCCCAAAGAAGCTTTGGAGCAAAGTGTTCAGTCCAGAAACAAAAAGCAACGTCTGAATCATCTTTGCCTTCTCCTCCTACAACAAATGAATACAAAACCCCAAAGAAAAAGAAAAAAACATTTTTTCTGTATCAAAAACAGAGCTTTTTTCCATAATGTTCATGGAATTGATTTGTCTGTAAAGAAAAGAGTTACGTTTCCTCCACCCATTTGTGGAACTAACGATGTTGGTATCAGAACCGTTGTTCCAAGCATCACCAAGTAATGCTGAAAACCCAAAAGTATCGCCTCCGCTGATCCGAGAAAACAGTTATAAGAATGATCTTTAGTTGGTAAATTACGGAGGACTCTGCACAAGTGATTATGATTAAAGATGTGAAATTAGGAGAGAAGAGGGTTACGCCAAGGAGGAGGACTGGTGATGCAATAAGAGATAGAGGGAAGTTGATCTTTCACCGGATGTGGCTGGAGCTCATCCTGTTTAGGCGGCGGCGCCGCCTCTCCTCCTCCGCCACCACCGGCCATTTCCTTGCTCTTCTGTTGAAACTCGAAAGCAACTCAGAAGAGACAAAAAAAAGGTTGAAGCTTTTTGCCGGAATCTTCAAGAAAAACAGGTTTTTGTAGAAGCCTAGGAAGAGAAAATGCAAACTTAAAACACCGAAAGTGCCGAAAATGTTGTTGAAATGCTGGGAAAGTGAAAAAGGGTTTAGGAATGGAGAGTGAGAAAGTAAAAGAAGAAGAAGATGAAATTAGAAAAGAGAAAGACACTTGTCGGGGAATATAAGTAAGAAACCGTCAACAATAAGTAAGAAACGTCAAAAAGGTGGGTTTTGCGCGTTTTCGTTAAGACCCTTTGAGAAGAAAGAACCACTTGGAGAACACGGAACTACATATAAGAAAACTAATGTGGAAGCATTTTAAAAGTTCTGTTTGCGCTAATATTAAATTTGAATTAGAATATCAACTGTTTATTATAAGTAATGAATACTAGAAAACAAATAAAATAAACACTCGTTTTTTTTTGTTACTACTAGTATGTTGTTTTTTTTGGTGTGATTTTTAAAATTAACACTCGTGTCTCACACTTTTGTAGGATTACGTAAAGTCGAAGCAATCCCTAGACGCATCTCCCCACTGCCACCTTTAATAAATCCTTTAAGTTCTTCTTCTTTACTCCATTAATTGCTACTATAACTATAAAATGTTCGAATAATCTTTCTTAAATAAATGCCATAATTTCTCTAAATTGGAACCATATTAATGGGGTTATCATTTTTGGGATGTCTTTTCTATACGTAAAATTCTACCTTAGTTGGAAGTTTAACTTACATCAGTCACCACCACTTTAGAATTTGAAATTTTATAATTAACTATGTTAAAGATAAACATTAATTGGTTGGGTTCAATATATGTTTGTGCAAGTTCTTTAATTTTGAACATATATAAATTAAATTAGATCAGGTGCATCATTCCATTTGTAGACTATAGTGAGACTCAATGTCATAGATGGACCTTCAAGTGGTTTCAGATAATTCACTAATTAATCCGCATTCGAGGTTGCATAAGATTGTCAAAAAAGAAGAAGTATAACTTATATTCCCTTTAAAATCAATAGACTTTGATACATTACTCGCATTAAAAAAGAGTTACAAGACTTCGATATATATTTGTTTTCTTTCACACTCTAAATCTTTTTTTTTTTTTAATTCCTTCGAGGCTTCGATTTACTTACCCTTCATGTTTTATATAACACGACTAAAACTAATTTGCAAACAATCCTTTTGGATTAAACTTGATCAACATCACCATTTCCGAGCAAAAGTGGAGTTGTCTGGTCATCTGAATCCAATTGATGACTATTCTTTTCCTCAATCATTTCCTTTTGATCGTCTCTTTGAACCTGACTCCACATTATCAGTAGATATCCAGTTCCTGCTATTGCCGCTCCTAATACACTGTTCACAAAAGTTCAACGTAATAAAAACAAACCTATCAGAATCAAACCAAATTCAATTGTTTTAATTATTTTGAATCTGAATATAACCGGAAAATAAAAATTAAACCGAAAATTAATTTTCTATAACGAAAATCTGAATAGGAATCAAAATAATATCAAACGATCCATATTTGATTCGATTTTTAGCACTTGTATATTATTCTTCTAAAACAAAAATATTCAAACTGAATACCAGATTGAGAAAAAAAAAAAATCAACTTGAATTAAAACGAAATGACCATTATTAATAATAAAATGGGGACTCTCTTTATAGTTTATACAAGTTTTGTAAATTCTTTTTACCTTCCATAGTGAAGACTATTAACAAAGAAGCTTGTGCCAAAAATGGAAGCCCAAAGGATCCCAAATGGCTTAAATAATGGCACATAATAAGGCCCCTTCATTTTTGAACACTTCACTTGAACACTTGTTCTTATTATGCTCCCAAATATTCCCTATATATAAATTAACAACATGATCAACTATAGAAAACACCAAATTAAGGAATACATAATATATATGAATTCTAATTAATATATGATTATATATATATATGTACCGTGGCGATAATAAGATATAGATCCATGTTAAGTTCGAGTTTCCATGCACTAATGTCTGACTCCATGAACGCTGAGAAGATTGCACATTGGAGTGTCCCAGCTAAGCTATAGGCAGACACTACTTTCATCACTTGAGGATATTTTTGGACAGTATCCAGCTGATATACCAAAACCCGACAAGATAAAACACAAAATTAATAATTGAAACTTCTATGCCTCACATAAGAATTTATCGTTTAAGACGTGCATGCATGTATTCATCTACAATTAATAAGATTTCTTCGAGAAAAATATATATTTTTGTAAGGTAATTTAATTACCTGAATGATATTCCAGATGGAGATAGAGAGCGTGGCGCATGCGAGGAGGAGAGAGCCGAGAGCCCAGTTCTCAGAGTTCTTGAAGAAAGTCAAGTAGTGTGAGATTGTAGTGAGGAAATTGGAGTTTGGAGATGAAGAAGGAGAAGGTCTAATAAAAGGGCCTAAGTAAATAATTTCTACAAAGGCTCCTGTGAAACATATCAACGTGCCTATCACTCTTCCTTTTGTTCTTCTACATGCCCATCCTAACCCTCCTTGCCTATATATTTATTCCAAATATATTAATTAAAATCAAAGAAAAAAATGTTAATTAGAATCTAGATATAAAATAATTAAAGAGAAGTAATTAATTTACCCAAGAACAAGAGAGAGCAAGAAGGAGAAAGCAGGTGATTGCAAGCCCATGGCACATACCACAATTGGAGAGCTATAACTTAGCCCCAAAAATGCCAAGTTTTGGAACATAAACACCCTGTTCAAGAAAAAAATTGATTAAAGAATCAAAACTCTAATATAATGATTTCAAACATATAATTCAATCTCAATATATTTAATTTTTGTTCAGAATTTGGGAGAGAAATGGGAACAAAGACATGAATCACATGATATAAATAAAGATTTAAACTAACCCTGTAAAACCGAGTAGGAATATACGAACAAAGGAAGGCTTCGTGAGGAACGGTTCAGCGTCACTGCAAACGAATAAGAACATATATATCATCATATGATCATACCATATCATATTGAGAAACACATAGACGCTTTTTTTTTTGGTGCAACTTTTTTTTGTGTGCAACTTCACGCATAGATCATGCACTTCACGTACCTTTCATCTCTATGGAAGAAGAAAGAGTAAGGGATGAGAAGGAGAGAGCCAAGAGCATTGGTGTAGACAATGAACACGAAAGGGCTCATGCCACCGGTCAATGCGGTCTTCGCCAAGATGGTGAGTGCAATGGTACATGCCTCCATCGACGCCATAGCTATAAATGGAACTATGGTTTCCCATCTTGCATCTATTAACCCCATATTTTTTGTGAGGGGCTTATATATATATTCGATAATGCACGGATTAGGACCGCCAAGTATATCAAAAATGTATATATAGGCCAAGAAGAGTCGAGAATTTGTTGATCTCTTTATCTCTCTCTCTCTTGGTGAAGATGAGAGACTAAGTCCACAACACAACTGTGTTAGGGTTGTCTTGTAATGAAATATTTCTGTGTCTTCATTTATATTTATTTATATATATATATGTGTGTGTGTGTTTGCATGTGAGGAGAAGGCCAAATGAAGAAGAGGGTTTCCATAGACGTGGAGAGAGAGAGTCATTAATTAGTTAACCTTTCGAGAGGAGATGAAGCTAATAATTCGTTTGCGCCTCAACTCTTACGCTATATATCTGAATATTTTTTTGTTGGACGACATAACATTACGTACCTTCTTCTATATATATAATGCGAAAAGATTAATCACACAAGCTTAAAAATTAGTTTAGGTTTCGGTCTGTGATCATTTGGCTATAAAATATACATATATATACACATATATAAAATAAAAGTATCATTTTGTTTTGAATGAATCATTTGGTTAGAAAACCATTTGTTTTTTTTTTTTGGGGAAGAATTGGTAGCGGTGAAAGTACATGTTTTTAATGGTACAATTGGTAATGTATGCCGATAATTAGTGATTTGATGCGATTTTTCCCACACACAAACAAATGGGATTTTGATATGACGTTTAAACCACGTCGTTACCTTTGCCATCTAAATTTTGTAAACTCGGTTCTACCGGTTTGAATTCCCGAACCGCTCTAGGTAATGAGGTTACCGACAAAAAAAATCCTTTTTGTTTATTTAATACTAATAATAATAATAATAATATATAATTGGTGTACTTCGATGGTCAAACTGCACATTTTTTTTATATGCAAAGTTTTTTGGGAAAATTAGAATTAAAGGATGTTTTTTGTTGCTCTTGTCCATCTACACCTTCTTAAATCACTATCAGTGAATTAAGTTTTATATTAATAGAAATCTAACTCTATCCTCCAAATTATTAATTAATTTTATATAATTATTCCATTGAATAAAAAAATTAAATTAATTCTTTCTTCATTTCACAACATTTTTCCTTAAATACCCAACCAAATTTCTCACTTATTCGATCATTTGTGATAAGAACTCGCGGATATTCTAAATTAATAACCAAATCGCTAGGTAGATAAGTGAATTTCATATCAACCATACTTTGTTCTATTACATAGTCTTCTGAAACCATTATCTTTAGTTCTTCAAGAATAGTAGTCGATTCCAAAGTAAGTAATCTAGCACGTTTTTTTTTATCAACAATAAACTCCCACTCATTGTTGCCAAAAGATCTCCAAACACCGCACGTCACATAAATTTTCAGCATATTTATCTATAATAAAAAAAAAAATCAATTCTCTCAAATAGGATTTGCACATATCAATTTGTGGTAAAACAAAAAACAAATTCAATAAACTCACAAGATTTATGTGAAATCTATCCAATACTTTTTGGTTTATACCTTTGATTTTTGCAGAGATCTGAAAAATCATAAACAAAGAGTATAGTTAAGAAGACGGCATTGAAAAAGATGAAGAAAATCATGTTTCTCATAATTTTCAAACCCACAGATCACATGTTTTAAACTTTGTAGAACACATACATTATGCAGAATGTACATTCTATGAAATCGCATAACACGTACATTATACAGAATGTATATTCTACGGAATCGCAAAATACATACATTATGCAGAATGTATATTCTACAAAATCGCAGAATATATAGAAAGTGCAGAAGACACGTTCTAAAACTCACAGATCATAGAGAATCCGCAGAAAACACCTTCTGAATTTCGCAGAACATATCGAAAAAGGTTTTATAAATATTTTTTCTGTTACGTTTTTGGAATAATAGAAATTTTATGTTTCCTTACATAAATATTTTTTCCATAAAACAAAATTTTAAAATAAATTAAAAATTAAATTATATGATTTTAGGGGTAGTTTAGGCACAATTTGACATTCAAAAATAAATGTGTAAATGGACAAGAGAATACAAAAACATCCTTTATTTCTAATTACTTTCCATAAATGTACGTACGTATGTCAATCTTGCATAAAATTGGAAATTTGAGTTTGTTAATTGCATTTTCCCTAATTGCCTCCTCCAATAATCTTAAAAAAAACACAAATACTAATTAGGTGTTTATAGTAGTATATCCAATTATGAATTATGTATTAATCAGGTGACTAAAGAGTAGAGACATGTGGAAGGCCCCTTAGTCTAGTGGTTGACTAAACGGTTTATTAATGTTTATACACCAATAGATCTGGGTTTCGATTCCAAGAAGATGCGATTTCTGCAGGTTATTGGATGAGGTATATCGGATAAGGAAAATTTTCAGAACGGTGCAAGAAGAGCTATTCGTGGTGGGCCTGCATATGTATCGTGGATCTTTGTAGAATAAATAAATTGTCTTTTAAAAATTATCCTTATAATTGTCTTCATAATATTTCAGACGACAAAACAAAAAAAGAGTAGAGACACACACACAATTTCGAGAAACATTATTTATCGGCAGAGGCTGCAGAGCGAAGTTCTGAAATATGAATGCCCTAATCTCAATAACGGTCTTTCAAACCATTCTTATATCAAAAGAAAACAAATCTAAATAAAATAATGGCTTTGAATTTTTCTTGATCTATAAGAGTCGCACTTCCTTTGACGTAGCAGTTGGAAGAACGAAACGTCACCTTGTTATTAATGTTGGGGTTAAATGGTGACGGCATTTGAAATATTCTCACGATGGTGAGGCGGAAAAAAAAATATTATCTATCAAGTGAAACATTCTTCACAAATAAAATATACAACTTATAAACAAAAATGTAGATTAATTTTCAAAAAACAAAATGTAGGTTTTTTTTTTTAAAAAGGCATAACAAAATGTAGGTTCCGTATTATAATGTGGAGAAATAGTCTTAATTATTGTATTTTATCATTTTGGTTAGGATTTATTTCAGTAATTACATAGGCATACGGCATACCATGTACAGGAATTGTAGGCGGTAGCTATGTTTTAGTTAAAATTCTTAAGTAAATGAGACTATGAGTTAGCCTAAACCAATACTTTGTTTTATAATGTGTCGTGCTTCCCACTTCATATTAGCGGACCTTTTCATTTTCTGCCACACAATTCCACACAAATTTCGAATTTAAGTGCAAATTTCTAGCCAAAAATAACACGAAATAAGAAGATGATAATTAGACGATAAAAATAAATAAGTGGATATATACATATATAGTTCTATTTAGCTTTTGTCATTTCGGAATTCGTGACGGAAATTTATGAGTATAGTACAGGAACGAATAATTTGGAAATTTAGACATATTATTCGAAGTATTCCCATAAAATAATAGAACGGAAAATTACGGGTACGGTACGGAAATGAGAAGTTTAAGAAAAAAAAAATTACTATCCATTAGATACCCAAAGTTTTACTACACTGAGAAAGGGTTCAGGAAATTCGGATCATTTGAATTTTATAAGATTGATGATAACTATGATTATTCAAAAACTAAATATCTATCATTAATTTAAGAACATGATTATTTAGGATTTGGTTATTTAAAGTTTATGCAATTTATTTGTGTCTTAATGTGTAATATTAGTTTTCTTACTAAGTAATTAATGACGTTAGTTTGACTATTTAGTACATATAATTAAAAAGAAAGTTCAACGGAAGAAATTATATTTCTGATTTATATTTTCTGAAAAAAAACCTATAAAGACCTAGACTAATGTGTATATATATATAGTTGTCTATAATAAAATCCACTCCAAACTTTTAAATTATTTGCCTCTCTAGCTAATTCTACACCTTTCATGTCAAAATCTGTGTATACATATCAAGAGTTATAATTTAAGTATGTCGTATATATCGAATTGGTATTATATCTTTTGAACTTCTAGGCATATTGGAAGTATTATGCGCTTTGCGCGAGTATACACGTAAAAAAATATATATATTTTGAAAAGTATAAATAGGTTTAACTATTATATATAATATATCCATAGAATTTTCACATCGAAGAACAAAAAAAAAAAAAAAAACTAAATGTTGTCAGACTAACACGCATTTTACTTATATATTAATTCTAGATTTAAAAATAATTAACATACATAAACTGCAATCTTAAATTTAATAATCATTTTTTGATCCCCAATTATGGCGTGAATCACCATCTAATGCTTTAATATATAAGAGAATCAGTAAGAGAACATGGACAACTATTATATAGCTCCATAATTTGTAAGAGGATATAAATGACTCCTTACAGAATGTTTCTTTTCATATTATAATAGATAGATATTACTTGTTCTTTTAATAGAAAAAAGGTATTACTCATCTTTTGACTTCCGCAAACTTCGATGAGGGATCTTTGTTTCTGTTTCGTTATGCTTTGCAAAGTGCCCTTTACCATCGTTATGGCGTGAACTGAACAGACGGAGACCATCGTTATGACAGTCTCTTCTGGTCCTATGGTTTGGTACAAGAAGCTAACTACAACAGCTCAGTTTCGTCCTATTCTCTTCTCCTTTCAACTATCAATTATAATCTATGAATAAAATTGGGTGGAATCGATCTGCATTCCTCAAAAAATTTACTCTCCGTTTTACAAAGAGTGTCGTTTTAAAATTTTATTTTTATTTCATAAAAAATGTCGTTTTATGTTTTTAATGCAAAAATTAAAGAAAAGTCCACTTTTAACCCTATTGTTTTAATGTATTAGTTAGAAAGAGAAAACTAATTAGTGTATTAATAAGAGTTAAAGTAAACTTTATCATACTTTTTTAACATGTGTGAAAAACTCTAAAATGACACTCTGTGAAACTGAAGGAATACCATTTAACATTAATTATCATTCCTATTAATTATGGTGGATTCCACTAAAAATTAAAAAATAAGTCTTATTCCTCAAGATTTTGTTACTCTACAAAATAATAGAGTAATAAGTTGAAAAAAATTAGTGGAAATTATTTTATTCCACTCATTTTTTTTTCCAATAATCATTATTTTTTTATTTCTCTCACTTACCACCATTTGCACTCTATGTATCCTTATTCTTTTGTTTTTTGATTTTTGTTTTCTAGCCATTTTCAAAAAGGAAGCATCTCATTGTAAAAAAATTTGGGTTGTTTTGATGCATAACCAAAAAAATATATATTTTTGAGAAACTAACCAATTTCTTCGAGATAGAGAGAGAAAATTTGTTAGTTTGGAGAATATAGTTTTTTTTTATTCACCATATTTTCTCAATTTGTTTTTGTTGAATATATTTTACATTAGAAAAAGGTATTTGAATAATGTAAGAAGTCCACTCGCTTAGTCAGAAATTATCTTAACAATGTATATAAGATGTGACAAATTAATATATATATATTCATCATTCATCACCAATTTGATGATCGAATCTTAATATCTTATATTTCTCTTTTGTTTTTATTCTTAAATAAAATACTTCTTCAGATTTTGAAAGGATAAAAGTCGATTTTACAAATGATAGTCAGTTTCGGTAAACCGACTTTTCTCTTGTTAAAATATTAGCATCTTTATTTAATTTAAAAAAAATGAAAAAGTTGAATATATATTTAGATATATCAATTACAAATATTTACAATTACAAACAATCTAGATGATTTTTTCCGCCAAACAATTTCATTAATATCAAATCAAGACTACAAAGTCAGTATACAAAACCCTCAGAATACAAATTATTACATAAACAAATATATGCGTCATATACTAAGAAAGATACATCAGTGAATTTGACGAATGATTTTCGTAGATAAACATTACTTGCAAATATATCATTAAATTCATTATTTTTTATATATATTCGATCTCTTATGCGAATTGTGTGCGTAGATAGCGTATCTTGGCTGAACCCCCAAATTACATACTGCATGAAAAAATTTGATGCTTCCAGCAACAGTTATGAAATATCAACATTACGATATACATGATTTATGTTTTTTTTTTCATTAATTTCTCTTCAGTTTTTATTTTTTGTCGTCTAAAATATTATGATGACAATTACAAGAATAATTTTTAATGGACAATTTATCTATTCTACAAAGATTCACAATACATATGCATGCCCATCACGAATAGCTCTTCTTGAAACCTTGTGGAAATTTTTCTTCGGTCTAAAATTCTTTAAAATATAAAACAGAAAACAAACAAAATCTATAAAGCGAGAAATGGTCCGAAAACAAATGGGCTGAAGCCCAACGAGCATTCCTGATCCATATACTCGGGAAGAAAAATAATTCTTTAATGAAAATTTGTATATATTTTTCATTTTTGTTGTTTCATCTTTGAGTAGTACATAACTTCACATAGTTAAATCTTTGAAAATCTTAGAAAAACAAAACTAGCATTGAGAGACAGAAGACTGATATTACTGATACACTTGCAGAGGGTAAAATAGTTGTATTTTATGGTTTTGTAAGATACAAACAACAATTTACCAAATTAATATTCTGGAAATAAAATAAATATTTATACATAAGTTAGAAAGAGAACAGCTTGTTATGAATAACAAAACTCCAAAATACAGAAGTGGTCCAAAGTTCTTGGAATCAAGACAAATATATTTCATTCACTCTGAACCATAACTAGCCACAAACAGTTTAGCATAATATGTAACTTGGAGCTCGGATTATCGTTTAAGAAAATAACTTTATATAATAAGATTGTATATAGTATAGCAAGATTCTTTCCTTTTTATTTATTTAATAATAACATAATTATATGTGAGTTTGAATTTGGGCATCGATAATATTAACACAAACCAATAAAGTATATGTTTTGTTTGCAAAATCTTTATGTGTGTTAACTAGGTCTGGATGTGGAGCGGATATCCAATATTTTTTTAGTATTTATTTTTTGCTCTATTTTTTCCGAATATTTAATTTTATGATTTGATTTGCTCCTAAAATATACGGATATCCAAAAATCTGGATATCTAAAAAATTTCCGAATATTTACGAATATTTGCGGATATTTGCGAGTATTCACTTTGATCCGTTTAATACAAGCAAAAAACTGAAAATACATACATTTTATGAAAAACTATATCTACTATCAAGTGAAAAATAAATAAAAGAACTACTTTTATTATAGAAAAATATATATAAAAAACAAACCTATAAAATTAAAATGATAAAAAAGGAGAAACAATATTTCATATTTTAAAAATTAATTTTAACTAATATAAAGTTATTATATGTATTTTTTATCTTGCATCATTTTCTATTCATTAAAAAGATAAATAAAGTATTTATAAACATTGTAAATTTATGATATAATATGTATATAAGTAATTTATGGATCGAAGCGGATATCCAATTTTTTTTTAAATTAGTATTTGCGATTTGTTTTATTTTGGACATATATTATAATTTAATATTTTCTTTGCTTTGAATTTTTACGAATATTCAGATTTTTCAGATCCAATCGAAGCAAATACTGAATCGAATCAAATCTTATGATTAATGAATCGAAGTGGTTGTTGATTAATAATGTGATTATGGTCTATTGAAGAATTTCGTTGTGTTAGTTGATGATAGGAATTGACTTTCATTTGATTCTGATGACAAAAAAAACAACAATCTAACATGCAAAATATAATTTTACGACAGGTAAAAGTGTATACATTTTTCGTTAATTTTATCATAACTTAAACTGAATTTAAGGTGGAATTCATTGTAATTTAAACTTGATTTCCTTTTTGGTGCGAGACTACTGCATTAAAACCTAAGTTAAACTAGTTGGTGTTAATAAAATTCTATAAACATCTTGGGTTATGCTATAAATTTTTTTATATATTGTCTTGGTTTATTTGCATATTCCATGGAATTTAAGCGTGTTTTGGATGGAGATGGGTTTGATGAGAAGATAGAATAGAAGAGGATATTGCCTACACTGTGACCATGTCTCCCATGTGCCATCCTTTCTGTAAAGAAAATGGAAAATTAATATATATATTATTTGCTAAGCAAAGTAAATGGAGTGCCATTGTTTTGACACTTGATATGACAATATTATGATTTTTTAATCAAAAAAAAATTAATTTAATAAAGTGTTGAAAACTATGAGAGGGTATCTTTAGCCCAAAGTCCTTGGTTGGTTGTTAGGGAGAAGAAATGCTTACCAACGTATATGTCACTAAGCTTTCTTTGGCCCTTTGAGGAGGACAAAGGATTAGCCACCTTAGTACTATTATGGCTATCTATACCACAACTAGTGTTTCATTCATATTTTATACATACTTTAGGAGTTTCTTAATATAGTTTATTAATTATACCACATATTTAGTTTCATTTTCAAAAAAGCACTCTTTAAGAAAACACAAAAAATCAGGAAGTTTTTAAGAACCCTTGTTAAATAATTTAGTTATTTACTTAAACTTTCTGAAATTTCTTTTGAGGTAGTTTAAAAATGAAGTATGTTAAACTATAGAAAACGGCATCTTAGACCATTTTTTTCTTCTCTTAGTTTCTATTTGGGGGAGTTTCAAGCACATTGGTGCAAATGGCTGAATGAAAAGACGTGGAAAAAAGAAAGAATCAAATCAATAAGAAAAAAAAAAGGGTAAGAGAGAGAGACAGAAAAAAGTAAGGAGTAAGATAGTAGTGGAAGTGATGGATCCAATTATAAGTGTCTCTATCTTAAAAGAAGACCCCACACTAAGAGATCTCAGTCATATTGTCCTCCAACCCATAGGAGCTTTAAGATGTTTGTTACCCTTTTCCTTTTCTCTATCATTGTTAGTCCCTTTCATAGATCTATTGATTTCACATTCTTGTATTATCATTTCCCCACCTCTTTCTCTCTACCAGGCCACAAGTAATCTTTTGAGTTATATTAATACATTACCATGATCCATCTTGCATCATATGTACTACTAAAAATTCACATTTTGTTTCTAAGTATAAACCCTAGCTAAAATATTAGTGGTCCCGTTAAAACTAAACAAATTCTGATTTAGCGTCAGATTTTTCGATATTGTAGTGATCGCAAAAGTTTATAGATTGGATTTCAGACTTAACAATTGATCAAATTAATCTTTAATCTTGTATATTTGATGAAGTTACATCCTTTTCAATATGCACTTATCCTATCATTATTCTTGTTATTCGTTTGTTTAAAATGCGAGATAGTTAATGTAAATGTTATGAGATTGTGTAAGGGTTAACCTTAACAAATCCCACGAGTGGCATTTCAAAGCTAAATATCTTAGAGCCTTCCAAATTCATAAAAATATCTACACTTGATTTTTATTAGAAAAATTGGACTTTAACCAAAAAAAAAAAATTAGAAAAATTGGACACTATAGATAGATAGATAGATAGTTTAGATAGTTTATAGTTCGTCCTCTATGTACATTATACAACGAACACACGTACGTACATATATTACAATATATCGATATATAATATGTGTGTCTATATTCTATAGGTGGACACCGTTGGTGTCGCGCATGACTTTCTAGATTCCAATAATGTTTTGATGCGTACTGCTCCGAATCACATACTTAATATTTGTTCCTGCTGTCATGCACAAATGAAATTACAGTAATTATTAAATAATATTGATAAATCTTTCTTCCACACGATAACAAATCTATTAATGCTTCGTGGACCAACTTCGGTTCAGAGTTGTCTAATTCATATATTGAAATTACGGAAAGTGGGTGTTTTCCATTTTTTTGATAAATCGCTTTCGTTTTTGACCTTATAAAGTTATTTTTTTTCTATGTTTTCTTTTCCTTGTTTGAATGAAAGATCCATAAAATTCTCAGTTTCTTAATAATATTATTATGCGTTACAAAGACCAGAGGAAATAATTGTAAAATTTAGTATCGTACATCTTTTGAAGTCTTTGAGATGATTTGTAATAAATACAAAAACTACTCCAACATTTAAACAAGGAAAAGAAAACATACAAAAAATCCTCTTTGGATATCTTATACTTTCTTTCTTGTGGGTTTTTTTTTTATAAATTGAAAGTAAATATCGACTTTCACTGTACATGATAAACTATTTGGACTTGTTGTAAAAAAAATTGAATTTTGAAATAAAGTATTTGGAATTCAATTCATGATTTACATTAAAATAAAATCGTTACAAAAAAATGAAAATCATCTTAAGATCAGAAGTCTTGTGCAAATACTCCACGATCAAGCTTAAATAGACATTGATGAAAGCAGACGTAGTCCTAAATCATGTCCGTGAATCTATTTTTGTTTTTTCTGAAAAGAAATTCTGTCATGTGCTGAGAGAAGTTAATAAGTTGGTTAACTCTCTTACGAAGAGCAATTTATGCTCATTTGTTCTGAATTCCTGTTAAGTAATAAAAATCAAAATTTACACACACAAAAACTGCGTATCTAGTCATTGGCTATATATACCACGGTAAGTGTTGATGAAATATGCTACCAAATGTCCTAAGATGATCTCATTTTAAAATTTTGAGAAGATTGTGTTTCAACCAATTAATTTAATTCAAGATATCAGTTTGGGTTTTTAGTTTTTTACGATTAAATTTAATATGTTGTGTGGCAGTCTTAATTAAATTATACTAGCTAAAAGAGAAGGATGACAAGAAAGGCTTTCACGTGATGCTTTGGGAGTTTTACAATCTGCAACTAAGCTTCAATTCCTTACTGGCTTTCTTACACTTGACCAGCTTATTGTCCACAATAGGACCTATCTTCATTCAATTTGAATTCAATTTCTTTTCTCTGTCTTTTCCTTCATTTGAATTAATAATAATCATATACTAATAGAGCTTAGAACCATATGTGCGAATTAATGATCAGAAGTAGCCAAAACATTACTAGTCAGCTAGATGGTTCTTGGAAAAGTACAGGTCCCACCTCGGGGTTGGGATGGATCAGAATTTTTGGGGGCTTAAGTATCAAAGAAACAGTATTTGTACTGCCTATTCATTCAGAAATGTAAGTGTTATTATGGACTATGTCGACTATCCTTTTTTGTAAGATAATTGTCAAAAATTCCTGATCATTATCTCAGTTCTTAAACGAGTGGTTTTGTAACGATCCGGGCTCGTCCCATTTGAATAAGTTTAAATGGATTAATTCTACCTATGTCATCAAAGTGCACTTACCTTTTCCGGTCACTTACCTATGAGAATTCCAGAGTTAAGCGTGCTTATGCTGGAGTAGGACTAGGATGGGTGATCTTCCGGGAAGTCCTCTGCGGAACCGTGTGAGTGAGGCTAAAACACAGGAAAAGATCACGTGGTGATTGCAGGGACAAGTAAATAAGTCGGTCGGGCCACCTAAAAAATAACGCAACGACCGTCGGACAGGGACGGGCCCACGAGCCCGACGGAGGGATGGGTGACTCGCCAGTAGGAGCGGTCGGGGTGTTACAAGTGGTATCAAAGCCAAGAGAAGTCAAATTGGTTCTATCCCAGTAGACTGTCTTGATGTTTGGGAGTTAGGGTTCACACTAGCGGGATCAGAATTCGGGGACGAATTCCCGTTAAGTGGGGGAGAATTGTAACGACCCGGACCCATCCCATTTAAATAAGTTTAAATGGATTAATTTGCCTACCTATGTCATCAATCTGCTTTCTCTAATATTTTAGATAGTCTACTATGATACATTTTTGTTAAATTTTTGGTATCTTTTATTCAATGTCACTTAAATGTTTTGTTTAACCTGGTGTCTAATGCCGAAGTTAAGTTTGCTAACTATTTTCATCCGGTTTGGAGCATCGAAATCTTATTTAAACTATGGTTAAAAATTTAGTGTAGTTTAATATGTTTTCTTTTTGTCGGCAATATACAATATTTTTGTCATCAATCTTGTTTATATACATTTTTAATGTATGAATATATGAAGACTGTTGTAGTGATGCAATCTAAGAGTAAGCACGGATAGTATACCCGATCAATTCAGGATAACTTAATTTGGATTCGAGAAATTATTTTTAGATCTGAATCTACTAATATTCGTGGATATCCAGATCCATCAAAATTAGCTAAAAAAAATAAAATAATATTATAAATTATTAAAAATAATAAAATAAATAAAATATTAAATAAACATAAAATTAAATAGAAATATCATATAATAAATTTCAAATTGATTTTATAACCGTTTTAGAACATAAATTTTAAAGATATTAAAAAAAAGATACTCTAATTTTTGTAAATAATTTTTTTGGTTGTGGTGAATTTTAAGGTTTTCCTCTTACATAAATATATATATTCTCCATATATTTTTAAAAAAATTATATACAAAACCGGATCCGGATATTCTGATCTATAACTCTAATTACCCCGATCAAAATTTCGAATACCCTATTTTCAGATCAGATCGGACCTCGAATGCCATATATTTTCCCAACCCTACTGCACTTACCGTATAATTTTTATTTTTATCAAGTATGTGCACTTAAAATAGAGAGATTTTGTTTAATAATCTAAACATTTTCTAAATTTTTATATTTAACCCATGTTTTCAAAATTTTGAAAACTAACATTATATAAATAATAAAACTAGAATATATTTGGAAATGTAAGTTCAAGCTACATAAAAACAGTGACCTTACTAAGGAGGTATGATTTATTTACATGATTAAGTATGGACTTCTTGTTTATCTTCAAATCCCTCATATTCTTGTTTAAATATGCGATTATATGCATCATCTCGCATATATGCTAGTCTTTAGTGTTGAATGTACCACAAGTCACAGTTTATCCAAATTCAAACTTGTTAGAATCTCACATCGGAAATTTGAATGGACTAACATTAGTATATAAGTGATATATGCTAATTCACTCATCGCCAATTGATTTTGAGTTGGAAATTCATGAAACTTAACAAACCTAAATATGCTTCATCATAAGATTCGAAAAGAAGAAACATTTTGATCAATGAATGATTTTTCTTTTAAGATTAATCGTGTTCTCTAATAAAAAATATAATATATTAGTTAAGAAAAATGAAAATAAAAAAAGTTGATGCTGAAAATTTTCTTCCAGTTCAAGTTGTTATTAACGGCATTAAAGACTCATTATTAAGTTTATTTTATTGTTAGAGTATACTCATTCAACGTTTATTTTTGTTAACAATTGATTTATTTATGGTATTTTGGTAATTCTCAATCTACAAAGTTAGTTCGAACTTTTCAAAACATAAGCTAGTTTTCAAAAATTATAAAACTTTGGGAATTTTTTTCACAAATGTCCTAATATATATGTATCTTATCCATACATATTATATGCATATATATATGTAGGTTAACTAATGTGTATACATAGAGTCGATCTCAGCCATATTGTAAAAGAAACAAAACTACTGTTAACAATCACTTAATTAATTCTACTATAGTTGAACGTAGTGACCCATTTCAACTAATATCGTAAAAGATTGAAATTTTGATGGTGCAGACGATTAAATTTCATCACTCGTATAACAATTTTTTAATTTCATTTTTGCTAACCATTTGATGGTGTAGACGATTAACTTAAACCATTCACACAATAGCATGCTAAACAAAATAATTTATAGAGTACTAAACTAGGGTAATATATTATAGTGTGCATCGGAAATTAGAATAATCCAAAATGTATACTTACTTTATTTTTAGTAGGAAATGATTCACTCTTTCTTTTGCCCACTAAATTTAAGTGGAACAGCTCAATTTATTGAACTTTTTTAATAGGATCTCATGGAGAATAATCCTAAAACATATTATTACCGGCTACAATAAAACGTCAATAGCATATGACTCGCTTGTACTTATTCTCTCTCACCCATATGTGTATTCTAAATATGTGTATATCTAAAAATAAAATAAATAAATAAATAAATAAGTATGTATATACAAAACGTGTTTCATGTTATAGCACCAAGGAGAGTGGTGAGTATCGTCGCACTCGAATATTAATTAATTAAGCATTTCCCCTTTTACATATATAAGTCGAGCTACTTTGCCAGCTAGCTAGATTCACTTATCTTGTTTGGTCTATTTTATATGGGATAATAGACAACTAAAATGTAGTTATTGTGTTGTGCCTATATAAATACCTGCAAGTGTTACTTATACACGCATGACTCTTTAGTCTTTCGTTAGACGTATAAATAGTTTTTTTTTTATCCACTTCAAAAGATAGTGCATTTGTACAGATCTCAACACATATGTTTTTTTGTCATAACACTAACTTTATATGTTATTTAAAACTCACACATATATCTAAATAGTTTTGATACGGTTCAAGTGAAACTTTAGACTTTATAAACGGTTACGTATAAAATGAATTTTTTTTTTAGGGAACTTCAGATTTTTTTATACCGTTCCAGCTGCAATGCATTTACGATCAATAAATCGATCGTTATATAGCAACTAAACTTGAGTAGTAATGTTAAAAAAAAAAACAACTAAACTTGAGTCGTAAATCCATCAATGTGAAAGTGATAATGTAATGTTGCTTTTTTCGTCGCTATATATTCGACAAATTTATATAAATAATTTTTTTTTCAACCGTCACAATTTTTTTTTATAACTAAGGTTACTAACAAAATTTTATATAAAAGGTAAAAAAAACATAATTTTATATCTTTTTAACCGTGAAATTTTTTTTTTCAATAACTAAGGTCACAAATTTAATATTAGATTAACGTGAGTTTTTATTTTATGACTATAAAATTTTAAACTAGAGTCCATAATCACTTCAGACCCGAAACTAGATTATGTAATATGGTTATGTTCCCAGCATCACTTGTATTACAAATGTAAAAATATGGCTAATCCATTGCTAAAGTCATATTGGCGATATATTAGCGACGAATTATGGCATCACTGTAAACATGTATTTTTGTAGTGGATTTTTTTTTAAATGTGAGAAACGAGCTTTTGATTTGAATTCATCTGAAAGCCTGAAATAAGAACGATAACAACCGTTTCAAAAAAAAAAAGAACGATAACCACTGGTTTATGTAATTCGGTACCATTTATATATTTTTGTAAATGTATTAATTAATATACAACTTGAAGGCAATGCTTTAACCGAAAGAAAAGGAAAAAACTCGAAGCCAATGATGATATATTATCACAGTACAGTGTAATTGTTACATCTTTCTCTCTCTCTTCTCACATAGAAGGCAAAAATGCATGTGCATGGCTTACGAGAAGGCCACGAAATATTATATATATTATAACCGAATTAAAATATTAAAATGCATTTAGCTGAACGAATCATTATATTATTAAATCGTTTTCATAATAAATAAATAAATAATTTTAGAGGTCCGAGGAGCTAAAAAACGACCGATGTCGGGAAATGTGGGATTGGAGTATTAATTTAGAAAGGCGAAAGATCGATCAATCTGAATGTGGTTTTTGGTACCGTGATGATATTGATAAGATATCTACACTTACGTATATATATATATATATATATATATATTTTTTTTTTAACTTTATTATATACTTAATACCACAAAAAACTTTACTCCGTATTATATACTTATATTAGTATCTTATTTTTCTATTTATCACTTCAAGAACGACACTGAAACTTAGGTTTTTGTTTGGACATCAACAACCTAATCTAATCATGTCGTATGTATTAAAAACACGCATTTGGGACCTTCTTAATTATTATTAAATGCATACAACAGACTATAATCTAACTAATAGTTGTTGTTTTTTGTACCTTGTTGCATGTATAAAAAAGGAAATGAAAACAAAATATGAAATATTAAGGGAAACAATGCTTATATATCACCTACCATATTTAATTAATTATTAATTAATTTCGAATGTTTTAATTTAGCCAGCATGTGTAGTTAAACCAGGAAATGCTTTTATATTTTTTCATATAATTAGTTTCATAAAGAATAAATCACATATAAATATATAAAAGCATGTGTATTTAGAAAATCTATAGTGGGAGTAAGATTTATATAGAGTTGTGTTGATTTTAAAAGTTGATAGATTTGTAAAATTTGTAAAGAGTTTGTTAGATTTAGAGAGAGTTATGTGTATTTAGAAAATTTATCAAATTTTTTTATTAAAATGATTTTAAGAATCTAAGGGATTTACATAGTATTTTAAAAGTTTTTTCTTATGAGTTAAATTGTTAACAATCTATATGCCAATAACAAAGATTCTAATAGATTGATGGAATCACTAAAAACTAAATTTTTTGAATAACAATAGATTTTGTATGGAATTTGAAAATCGTCATACCAATAACAATAAATTTTAGTAAGAATGTCAGAATCTATCTACCAGTAACACTAGAATCTCAAAATTTTAAATCATTACAAATCTATCTACAAAAATATAAAATAGTAATTCCATACTTTTTAGAAATATTCAAAAGAAACCATAGAGGAGAGAGTTGGGAATGTAGAGGGCACCGACAACCGAGGAATTAGTTTAGATTGTTTTGGTCTCCAGCGAAAAAATTAGAAGTTTTGGTTAACAACAAAAATAAAACGTAAAAAAATTTGGTAAAGTGGTTCGTTATTATTGTGAATGAATTTTTGATATGCATGCAAGTATAACACCATTCATAAAACTAATTGAAATATGTGTAGAACAAAAATTTGGTAGTTATGTTGAAAGAATGCTGTAAAAAAAAATATATCTTTACACATATTTCAATTTGTTTTATGAATGGTGTTATACATTCTTGCATATCAAAAATTCATTCACAATAATAACTAATCACTTTAATTTTAACTTCATTTAAGCTTTATTTTGTTAAAAAATTTCAATAGTGAAACACTAGAAATTCATTGTCTAGACTAGTTGTGGGCATCCGATCCGGACCCATCGAATCCAAATAGCGGTTCGGTTCAGTTTCGGTTTTTACCAAAAAACCGATTGGATCTTGATCAATTTTTGTTCGGGTCTTGGTTCAGTTATGATAAAACCCTAGAACCGATCGGTAATCCGAATTATCAGAATCAAACCACAAAATATTTAATATTTTTTATTTATATTTATCTAATTAAAGAAAACCCTAATTTTCTTAAAACACCGCCTCATTCTTCGATCTTCCTTCTTCCATCCTCCCTCGATTTTTCTTTTTCAATTCTCCTTTTTCTCCTTTTTCACATTTTTCGATTCTCCTCCTTCTCCTTTTCCTTCTTTTCCTTTTTCTCCATCTCTTCCTCCTTCTCCGAATCTCGTTCTTCTCTTTCTCTGATTCTCCTTCTCCGATCTTTCTTCTCCTTCATCTCCTCCTTTTCTAATTATGTGGGTCACGGTGGAAAGCTTGTTGGAGATCTTTGATCCTAAAGCATCGGTGAAAATGGAATTCATGGAAGATTCATAGGATCTCAGCTTCAACGAAGCATCACGGCAGAGGAAATCAACCGGCGTTTTTTTCCTTCTCAACCTTTGCTCAACATGTGGCTACCACTTAATTCTTGGACCCAACCTGATCCAAATAAGACCCGAACCGAATTGACCCGATTTTAAGTCGGGTCCAAAATAGGTCCTAACCACCTTAATCTGAACTACCCGAAACCAAAAAATCTAACCCGATCCGAACCGAGAACCCGAATGCTCAGGACTAGCCTAGACTAGTATTGAAAACCTCACCACTCGAATTCTATTAATAAATATATTATTTCATTTTTATCAATTGGAAGTATTTTCTTATTAGATATTTCTTTTTATTTAAAACAGATTAAATTTAAGGCCAAAGTTAAAAGGTTTGTGAATTTCATAATTTTTTAAATATTTATGTATATATATATATATGGAAAAGGTGGTCAATTTTTTGCATGAAATTTGTAGGAAAATAAGTGTAATATTATGAATGATTCTTTTTTTTTTAATCAATTCATAGGCTAGAGATGTCAAAATGTATTCTAACTCAATCCAACCCATGATCTAAATGGGTTGAATGTTAATGGGTAATAGGTCAATGCAACCCATTTAGTAAATGAGTTGAGTTGATAATATGATCCTCCTTATAGATTGCCACTTTGAAAATAAGTAAGAGACGGATTGAATAATCTCGGGGATGACACTACAAGAAAACAGGGTAATTTCTGACGGAAGTTCTGACGGATACTCTTCCGTCGGAAATTTTCGACGGAATTACGACCATATTGTGACAAAAGAAAAGACCGTCGGAAATCCGTCGAAAATTTCCGACGGAATCATATCCGTCGGAAATTCGTAAGAAATTTCCGACGGATTTTCGATGAAAAATATTCGTTGGTTATTTCCGACGGATTTCCGACGGAATTAGGACCATATTGTGACAAAAGAACATACCGTCGGAAATCCGTCGGAAATTAATTTCATTAATTCTTTTATCTTTAATCTTTCATACCCTAAACCACATTTTAATAGATGCCGTCGGAAATACGTCAGAAATTTCCGACGGATTTCCGACGGATATGTATATAAAAATAATTTTACACGTTTACAAAACGATTTATAAGTATTCGGACATATCCGTCGGAAATTTCCGACGGCATCTATTAAAATGTGGTTTAGGGTATGAAATTTTAACTCTAATTTTGTTTAAATCATATAATAACTTTATCTAATGTATAACAATTGTGCAATCTTATCTAAATTTAATCTAATACACATTTATTGGTGTTTAGAAAAAAATTTGAAATATGGTTAAGGAGTTAGTAGAAGTAGTATAAGTGTTAGTATATAGTAATAGAAAAATTTTGTAAAATTATATGTTTGATTGTGAAAATATTAAAACAATTAGAAAATCGTATTGTTACAAGAATCAACTTATTTTGTGAATGTAACATGTTTAGTATTGGTTGATTAACAAAATTTGAAAGGTTGAAACCCTAAACCCCAAATATACTCTAAATCCGTCGGAAATCTGTCGGAATGTTTGATCCGTCGGAAAACCATCGAAAATGTTACGATCCGTGTGATCGTCGACTAACCAATAGAAACGCATGCAACAAATAATGATATTTTTTAATCCGTCTGAAATCCGTCGGAAATTTCCGACGGATTTCCGACGGATTTTGTGTTTTTCGAGAAGGCGCGTACTTTGACCGCGTAAATGAAATTATTATTTAGAATCCGACGGATTGCGTCCGTCGGAAATCTTTAATTATTAACCGAAAACCCTTTCCTTTTTTCTCATTTCTTCTTCTTCTCTTCTCTCTCTTCCGTGAATCTCCGCCGATTCTCTCCAAAAAATCGCCGGAATCTCGACCTCCACCAACCTAGAACCGCCGGAATCTTGTGTTCTTCAACTCCATAGCATGGATAACTCGTAAGTCTTCTTTTATCCTTTGATTTTGAAGGTTTTTTTTTTAATTTTAAAGTTTTTCTTAGATTTTTCATTGTAGATAGTGTTAGGTGGTTAGAAATTATGATTGAAATGAGATTGTTATATGTTAGGTGATGTTTGAAGGTTAGAAATTAGAATTTTTAGTTGTGAATCGAATTTTAGAGGGTTAGGAATTAGGTTTTTTAGATTTGAGTTTTTAAATCAATTTTGTGTATAAAATAGAATTTTTTTTCTTGTTTAGATTAGGTTTCTTACAAATATGTTTTTTCTTAGATTTTGAAATAATGATAGTTTTTTAAAAAACTTTAATGATAATTTTTAAATTAAATTACAATTTTTAATTTTATAAATAGTGTGTTTGGTTAAATTGTTTACAACAATTTCTTTTTTGTTTCACATTTGTTTCATAAGTAGTGTGTTTTTTAATTTTATTTTAAAACAATTTCCATATATTATTTTTATTTTCATAAATTTTATTGTTAATTATATTTTTTATTTAAATAATTTTTTTATATAATTTTTTTTTATTTCCGAAATTAAAATCCGTCGGAAATCCGTCGGAAACAGTTTCGTCGGAAATCCGTCGGAAACAGTTCCGTCGGAAATCCGTCGGAAACAGTTCCGTCGGAAATCCGTCGGAAACAGTTCCGTCGGAAATCCGTCGGAAATTCGTCGAAAACAAATCCGTCGGAAACAGTTTCGTCGAAAATCCATTGGTCTATTTCCATCGGTAATCTGTCGGAAACTTCTTACGGATTACCGACGACTATTATCCGTCGGAAATTTCCGACGGATTTCCGACAACGACAATATTTCCGACGAACTGTAACCGACGAACTATTTTCGTCGGAAATCCGTCGGAAACAGCCATTTCCGACGGATTTCCGACGAAAATGGCCGTCGAATTTAAGCTTCTCTCTTGTAGTGTGATGATGAATCGATGAACTTCAGATGAATGGAGGATGCGAATATGGATCGATTGGTCACACTAAAGATGCGGAATGGCCTTAGATTTACCGTGGATTGAATGGCCACGCAAAGGGTATGAGAGAACTTTTGTTTTACCAATGATCTAACTTTAAAAGAGAGTTTGAATAAAAAGATTAGATAGATTGTTTTGTGGACAAAGAAGAGAATATAAAGAGAGAAGAGTCTTGGTACAAACATCAAAAGCTCCCTCGAACTAAACAACATTAAACGATTAAGACTAGTTTGAAAATGATCCTTGAACTTCTAAAGCGCGTCTCTTTTCTTCTTTGGGCTTCGTCTATGATCAAGCAGAATGGGCCAATGTATTGTGAAACACTTACCTCATTAAAAACCTCTCTTTGGAAAAACCTGTGGGACAGAACCAAAGAGGAGGGAAAAAAGAGTATAAGTGGTTCACAAACCCATTTGCTGATCGTGAGCTTGAATCAAAACTAGGGAGGTTTGATAAGCTTCTCTTTCTCCAACTTGATTCTCTATTCGGTTAAGTAGAGAATGTATATTGTCTCTGAGTGCTTTAGCCTTAGCACGAGTTATAGGACCTCTTGGTATGCCTAGAACCTGCTCGGCACCAAGCTTCTCATTGTCCTCGGCATGAAGCTCCTCGGCATGAAGCTCCTCGGCAACAAGTTTCTCCTTGTTCTTAAGGCTTTCCATGATCATATCATCTCCTCCCTCTTGAGAAGGATTTGACCTCAAATCTGCTTCATCTGCAATAAAAGGTACAAAATCAGAAATATTGAAGCTAGAACTAACGTTATACTTACCTTGTAAATCCAGCTGATATGCATTGTCATTGATGACAATCTTGAATGGACCGTCTATTCTCGGCATTAGCTTGGATTTTCTTTCATTTGGGAACCGTTCTTTCCTCAAATGTAACCAAAATTGATCTCCTTTCTGAAAAATCAATTGGCGTCTTCCTTTGTTGGCTTGCTTAGCATAAAGCTTGGTCTTTTCTTCTAAGTTTCTTCGTGCGTTCTCATGAATCTGTTGTACCAGCTCGGCTTTCTTTTTACCATCAATGCTAAACCTTTCACTCATAGGCAGCGACATTAAATCCAAAGGAGACATAGGATTAAACCCATAAACAATTTGAAAAGGAAAGTATTTGGAAGCAGAATGCACATCATGATTGTAAGCAAATTCAATATGAGTCAAGCATTCTTCCTAACTCTTCAGATTCTTCTTAATCAAAGCACGCAAGAGAGTACCTAGAGTTCTATTAACTACTTCGGTTTGACCATCAGTTTGCGGATGACAAGTTGTAGAAAACAAAAGCTTAGTTCCTAGTTTAGACCAAAGAGTCTTCCAAAAGTAACTAAGAAACTTAGTGTCCCTATCCGAAACTATAGTCTTAGGCATCCCATGCAAACGAACTATTTCTCTAAAGAACAGGTTGGCTACATTCAAAGCATCATCAGTTTTGTTGCAAGCAATGAAATGAGCCAACTTAGAAAATCTATCAACCACAACAAATATCGAGTCCTTTACAGTCCTAGTCCTAGGCAATCCCATTACAAAATCCATAAATATGTCATTCCAGGGGTGAGTAGGAATAGGGAGAGGAGTATACAAACCATTGGGTTGAACCTTTGATTTGGCTTGCTTACAAACAGAACACCTACCACATATTATTTCAACTTCTCGTTTCATATGTGGCCAGTGGAAATGATCTTTCATCACTTCCAGAGTTTTAGCAATGCCAAAATGTCCCATTAGAGCTCCTCCATGCGCTTCCCTGACAAACAAGTCACGAAGAAAGCAGTAGGAACACATAGACGGTTCTCATAGAAGAGAAACCCGTCTTATCTATAGTAATGTCATGAGGCAAACTTTTCACAAGCTTTATAAATCTCTTGAAAATCAGAATCACTTGAATAAAGATCTTTAATCTGTTCAAATCCCAAAAGTTTAACATCAAGAGTAGAGAGAAGAGTGTACCTCCAAGATAATGCATCAGCAACTACATTATCCTTACCTTTCTTGTACTTAATGACATATGGGAATGTTTCAATGAACTCAACCCACCTGGCGTGTCTCTTATTAAGCTTTTGTTGACCTTTCAAGTGTTTAAGTGACTCATGATCTGTATGTATGACGAATTCTTTAGGCCATAAGTAGTGCTGCCATGTTTGTAAAGCCCGCACAAGCGCATATAGTTCTTTGTCATAGGTCGGATAGTTGAGCGTGACTCCTCCCAGCTTCTCACTAAAATATGCAATGGGCTTCTTGTCTTGCATTAATACAGCTCCAATACCTACACCAGAAACATCACATTCAATCTCAAAGGTTTTAATAAAATTAGGAAGAACTAAAACCGTAGCATGAATAAGCTTCTCTTTTAGGCATTGAAATGCTTCTTCTTGAGCTTTCTCCCATCTAAACCACGTCTTTCTTGATGACTTCGGTCAATGGAGCTGCTATAGTGCTGAAATCTTTTACAAATCGTCTATAAAACCCCGCAAGGCCGTGAAAACGCCTTACTTCTCCTACGGTTTTAGCACTCGGCCAATCTTTGATTGCCTTTATCTTTTCTTCATCTACTTTGACACCATCTTCACTCACAACAAAACCTAGAAAGACCACGTTATCTGTACAAAAGTACATTTCTTAAAATTTGCATAAAGCCTTTCTCTCCTAAGCACATCTAGAACCAATTCTATATGCTTAACATGCTCATCAAGGTTCTTGTTGTAAATGAGAATATCATCGAAGTAAACTACAACAAATTCTCCTATATAAGCTCTAAGAACATGATTCATTAACCTCATAAAAGTACTAGGAGCATTGGTTAATCCGAATGGCATAACTAACCATTCATATAGATCATGTTTAGTCTTGAATGCAGTTTTTCATTCATCTCCTTCTTTCATCCTAATCTGATGATATCCACTTTTAAGATCAACCTTAGAGAATATACTGGATTCGTGCAATTCATCTAACATGTCATCTAGCCTAGGGATAGGATGTCGATACTTCACCGTGATATTGTTTATAGCTCGGCAGTCAACGCACATGCGCCGTAATAATATGATTCTCCCAAAAATCGGCACTCTAGAGTTGGTAAGGGGATAGGCTTTGCATCAAAGAAACTGTGAAGTCTCAAAGATCAAAGGATGTGGAGCGAATGGTCGCACATAAGCTTTGGAAGACTTCTGATTTACTTCTCAATACTCTTAGATATTACACACTAAAAGCATTGAGGTTTTCTTTGGATATTACACACCAAAGAGATGAATCTAACTTAAAAGGGTTTTTAATAAAAAGATAGATTGATTTTATTCATAAAAAGGAGCCTCTATTTATAGAGGAATTACAAAAAATTCGTTCATAATAGTTGCTAAACATGCAGAGCATCCAGGGAGATGAAATCCAAACTCTAAAGTGCATGTAAGAGAGAGAAATGGACATAATTAAATCTAGTCTTTGCTATTGACGAAAATTGATCTTTCTTAGTTAATTTTGGGCTGAATCCACTTTTCCGGTTTAATGAGTCGGTTTGTAGCTTAGTTCATTCTGGCCTTGTCGGAATCCTTCAATGAATGCACATAGGTCCGAATCGGGTAAACCGGAAATCACCTGATTTGTAAATTGAATAACTCCTTCGTCCGAACTCCATTTGATGTGATTCTTCTTCGAGGAGTTCCGTGATTGAGCTGAGCACATTTTTCAAGTAGTTTCATGCATTGAATCGTCGTGATTAGGCAGATACGCTTCGAACAATGCACACATGTACTGATGCTTTCCATGATCATATCATTCTCCCTCTCTTGAAAAAGGATTTGTCCTCAAATCTTGTTCTTAAATAAAGAATAAATTAAAAACAAAATTTACAATAAAAAAATATCAAGATGGAATATATAAATGGAAGACAAGCAGATTTTCTGATTTTTGCACTCTTTTTTTTCTCTTTTTTTGTTTTTTGACGAAAATAAATAAAGAAAAAAACAAAAATAGAAGAACAAAATATGAAAGAAAGAAGATGAAAGAAAGAAAATGAAAAGATGAGAAGATGATAGAAATGATAGAAAACCAAACTCAAGAATGTGCTCTGATACCACTTAATATGATCCTCCTTATAGATTGTCACTTTGAAAGTAAGTAAGAGACGGATTGAATGATCTCGGGGATGATGATGAATCGATGAACTTCAGATGAATGGAGGATGCGAATATGGATCGATTGGTCACACTAAGGATGCGGAATGGCCTTAGATTTACCGTGGATTGAATGGTCACGCAAAGGGTATGAGAGAACCTTTGTTTTACCAATGATCTAACTTAAAAAGAGAGTTTGAATAAAAAGATTAGATAGATTGTTTTGTCGACAAAGAAGAGAATATAAAGAGAGAAGAGTCTTGGTACAAACACCAAAAGCTCCCTCGAACTAAACAACATTAAATGATTAAGACTAGTTTGAAAATGATCCTTGAACTTCTAAAGCGCGTCTCTTTTCTTCTTTGGGCTTCGTCTATGATCAAGCAGAATGGGCCAATGTATTGTGAAACACTTACCTCATTAAAAACCTCTCTTTGAAAAAACCTGTGGGACAGAACCAAAGAGGAGGGAAAAAAGAGTATAAGTGGTTCACAAACTCATTTGCTGATCGTGAGCTTGAATCAAAACTAGGGAGGTTTGATAAGGTTCTCTTTCTCCAACTTGATTCTCTATTCGGTTAAGTAGAGAATGTATATTGTCTCTGAGTGCTTTAGCCTTAGCACGAGTTATAGGACCTCTTGGTGTGCCTAGAACCTGCTCGGCACCAAGCTTCTCATTGTCCTCGGCATGAAATTCCTCGGCATCAAGCTTCTTCTTGTCCTCGGCATGAAGCTCATCGGCATCAAGTTTCTCCTTGTTCTTAAGGTTTTCCATGATCATATCAGTTGATCCATAGCCTATCTAATTACATAAATCAAATGATTAAATGATTGACTCATAATACATAAAACCATAAAGTAAATTAAAATTAATTTTGTTTTAAAATTAAAATTAATTTTGTTTTAAAATTAATAAAAACTAACAAACCATTTATACAAATACCAAAAATATGTGAATATCGTATTTTGACCGTAAAATATGTGAATTGCATTTTGAACGAGAATATTTGTGGAAACTATATATTTGACAGAAAAATTATGGAGGCGTGTTCTTCGTCAAAAAATGAAAAACTGTGTTTTTGACAAGAAAATATTGTGGAACATGATTTTCTAGGGGAGACTTTATTGAAAAACTGTGTTATATTTTTTAGTATATTTTGCTATAATTCTGAATTCTGAAGAAGAGTATTTAAAAACTATGCATTTTTGTGATCAAAAATATAGAGCAGTTTTGCCGTAAAAAAAAATTAAAAAAATAGAGCAGTTTTTAAAGTTACATGTAATACTAGTATTCCATGCGGCTCAGTTTTATCGGTTAATGTGTATACTTTCTCTACAGAATTCGACTAATGTTTTTTTATTTTATTTTTCAACAGAGAATCCTACATTCCTACTAGTGATCTTTTAAAATTTATTGCTAATCTAAATCATACTATGATGTTTTGATCAAAAATATTAAAAAGATGGGATAATACGAAAGAATGGGTGGAGCAGAGATACCACGTCCTAAATGAAAGAAAGGGATGGGGCAGTCTCTATCTCAGTGTACTTATTATCTTCGACCTCTAAATAAATCAAAAGTAAATGCGAACAATACATGAAATAATAAATTTCTCGACTTGTGCCCATTCGGCCATACCAACTTTACCAATAGTTATGCCCTTAAAAAAAAAAAAAAAAAACTTTACCAATAGACAACAATTACTCCGGATGATCACAGTGCCCGAAAATATTTGGGAAAATTGAAATAAATGACACTTTGTCACTTTTATTTTTGTAGGTATAATTGTCCCTAAATTACTACAAAATCATATATTTTAATATCTAAATTATTTTTAAAAATGATTTTTAATACCAATTTAAATACAAAAAAGAAAAACAAATTTATTGGTAGAAATAGAAATCTTCGATTATTTTAAAATGTAACAAAAAAATATTTACAAAATCTTCGATTATTCTGCCTAATCTAAATGTTCTGCGAGGTTTAAAACGTGTCTTATGTGGTTTATGTATGTTATGCAACTACGTAGAATACATAATTTGTCTAATTTAAATGTTCTGCGAAGTTTAGAACGTGTCTTCTGGGGATTTTAAAATTAAGAGAAACACGATCATCTATGTTTCTCCACGTCGTCATCTTCAATATACTCTCTATTTCTGATATTTTCACATCTCTGCAAAAATTAACGGTCTAAACCAAAAACTATTGGATTTATTTCACACAAGTTCTGGTGAGTTTATCGAATTTGTTGTTTACTTTACTACAAATGATCTGTGTGAATTATATTTGGGAGAACTTATTGAATTTTTGTGTGTGTTATCACATATAAATATGCTGGAATCACATATAAATATGCTGGAATTTATGTGACGTGTGATGTTTGGAGATCCTTTTGCAACAACGAGTGGAGATTTATTGATGATCAAGAAAAAGTGGTAAATTACTTACTTTGCAATCGACTACTACTCTGAAGAACTAAAGATGATGGGTTCAGAAGACTACATAGTAGAACAGAGTATGGTTGATATGGAATTCAGTTATCTATCTAGTGTTTTGGTTAGTAACTTAGAATCTCCGTCAGTTCTTATTGCAAATGATCTAACAAGTAAAATTTGGTTGGGTATTTAAGAAAGAAGGTTGTGATACGATTATGTGTGAAATGGAGAAATAATTGATTTTGGGTTTTTTTGTTCAATGGATGTATTATAAATATTTTAATAATTATATATATAAATTAATTAATAATTTAGAAGGTAAAATTAGATTTTTAATAATATAAACTTAATTCACCAAGAGTGACTTAAAAATGTATAAAGGAACGAAATTATTAATACAAAGTATCATTTATTTATCATTTTCCCAAAATATTTCCGTGCAAATCATAAAAGAAAGCTTCAGAATCCATTTAATTTGGAGTTATTTATCGCACAAATAAAAGTAATAGTTTCCTATACAAAAATTAATTAAAAGATATTTACGTTAATTATAAGATTGTATCTAGATTTTGAAGATTTTTCACAGAATAAAAAATATTTTTAAATAAAATTACTATGCATAATCATCTCATGGTGGTTTAGTGGTTGGTATGATTCCTTTTGTGTGTCTAGGCTAGAATTCAAGCTGTTCTCCTATTGCAATTCAATCATGGATGGCCACCCATAGATGTCTTTACGGGCAAGAAAATCTGGATTTGTATGGACCTCGTGAGTTTAATATGGGTTTCGGTGTGGGATGCGAACGGTTAATAAAAACATTTTTATTATATACGACAAAAAGTTTTAATCGGATAAATTATAACTAAGAAAAATAATGAACGTAAAATGATTACTTCAAACTACCTAATTTCTTACTAGAAATTGTATTTAAATGGTGTTAAACACATACTTAAATTGATTGTTTGTTATTGAAAAAAATGAATTTACAAACACTAACTACATTATATTAATATCATTAAAATATCGCAAAAATGAATATAACTAAATCTTTAAAATCACTATCATTTTGACCATTACAATTCATTGGAATGAGAGATACCTCAATCTCTTAGTTGAAAACCTTTAACATGTTATGAAGCTTATATATAGGACATGAGAGAAACGACAAGGTAACGAACCCAACAACAGCCATGTTGTACGTCGAATCTTTCGACTATAGAATGAGTGATATCAACCCTACTTCAATCTAAAAAGGGCTTATAGTTGCAAACCGACATCAAAACCTTAAGCAACAAAGAAACTTGTCAAGGATTTTGAATATAATTTGAAGGTACCATTTCATTCCGTTGAAACCAACACATCATCTGTAAGTTTAGATGTATTAGGTCATCTCATTCTTTTTTTTTTGTGCAAAATACTATGATGAACATTATTTTTTGTAAACACAATTTAGTTATAACATACTTAAGAAACAACATCTATCGCCTCTACACACTAAGATGGAAGCACTAACTTGGGATTGATCTATAATCAACCGGATCATAGTGCGGTTTTGCTTGGGACAAAAGCTTGAGGAGGATATTCTCTCGCAATATCGTCTTGACTTTGAGACGGTCTGCTCCGAGTTTATTACGATAGCACATTTTTCTGACTAGTGGCTCGCTTTCTCCAACTGTTGGAATTTTTCAATTTTCGGAGGGATATATTTAGCTATTTCATTTTCTTTGATCCTGTAAATTAAATGTTAGGGCATATTGTTTGGCCTGGTCAGCTAGAGATCTCGATTTGAGAATAGTAATTTTGTAAATCTTTTTTTTTTCGTGTTTTCAAACCTGTGGGGATTACAAGTTTCGGCGTAAAACCTCATATTAATCCAAAACAACAAAAAATCAAAATTTGTAAACTCTTTTTTCGGATTAGATAGCCAACTAGTAAAGTTTATTTTTATTTAAATGTGTGAATCAGACACAAAAGAAAAACACAAATAATTCGATGTACCAAAAAACGGTGGACATACCATTCGAACTTTTATATAACTCAAATTTCTATGTGCTTATTCATTGGTTATAGAAAATGAGACTGTAGTGTAAATTACGCACACATTTATATGTTACATATATTTGTGTGTCACTATTGAAAAGTTTTATAGTACTCAAGTGCTTACCTCATCTCGTACAGAGCTTGTCCCTAGTTCTGCGATGGCATCTTACCGTGTCGGAAATATTACAATTGTTTCTTATGAACAAGAAATAATACACACACATGACACATTGACACACACACACACACACACATATATATATAGAGCATAATTAAATTAATTATAGAGTATACATAGCAATATTATCTCTTGTTCTTAACACTTAGAATTTTTTTTGTTAAGGACACTTACGAAACTAAAACAAAAAAAAAAAAAAAACTTTCCTAATATTAATATATATCACGCACTAGTATTTTTTTTTTTTTTTTAAATGTAAGAGATTTAGAGAACAGTTGGAAATTTGATGCTGCCCAATAAAGGTAGCTCACAATGATTTACATTTTCTGAATGCTTTCTTTTAAAAGAAAACTGATAAACCCAATACAGTCGATCTACTAAAAAAACACTCGAACGATGTTAAATGAAATGAGAAACCAACTATTTAATTACTTTAATATCATATGCTACATCACTTAGGATTCACTTTGAATCTACCTTAATATTATATATTACAACTTATAGGTCATTCAAGAACTCAGAAAATATACATGCATTATTCATATATATAACAAAAAACCTAGCATTAATTAAAATGCAGATGTATATGTACAATTGTACATAGATGTAGAAATATATAAATGATACTGAAAATACAAAATATGGGTTGCCAGGGGAAGAAACCAAGAGAGAGAGATAGTAGAGATTGCAATGTCTGTCCCTATCTAGAAAATCTAAGAGGTGTGGACAAATTGCTAGACTTATGAACATTAAAGACTATGCATGTGATTTTTTCATAATTATTTGTACATGAATTAAGAAAAGCAATAGTTGTTATAGAAGGATAGCTTCTCAGACATATTCAGAAGAAAAAAACTAAAACTTTTAACGAAATCGAATCTCCACATTTCTAATTAGAAAAAAATTCCGTTGCTTGCTAAATACCAATTCCTGTAACATAATTAAGATCTAATAATCTCCCTTCAAAAGTTATGAGAAGTAGAACCAATATATGTATAAATAATTAGAGAACTTAGTTAATCGAAAATAAGAGGAGAGAAGGTAGAAAAGAATGGTCAAAGACAAGAGCATAATGGTCTGCCCAAAAACACTTTCTTGGTGTCAGCCTCAGAGCTGAATTGAAAGCACTGAAAGCTCCTTTTAGTCATCATGTCTTTTTCCTCCAATCTATTTTAATATTTTCTTCTTATTATTCTTACAATTTCTACATTTTTAATTCATTATTTCTATCCGTATGGAGAGAGATGTATGATAAATTAAATGAAGCATCTATTATTATTTCTACTTCTAGTCCTAAACCTATCTACGTGGGCACAAAATCTTCGTACCAAAATGATAAAAGTTTTCCAAAGTACACTGTTTTTTCTTCGTTCTTTTTTATTTGCCTTCAATTCATGCTTACGTTGACCATTATGCATATGCTTCATCGATAACTAATTATAATTTAAAACTGGATCTCTTGAACAAATGATATGAGGAGGGAGTGAGGGACAATGTTTCAAAGCTAGCTTAGTTGTTAATTAAGGTGATGTTTATAATAATAAAAGTCTGCATGGATGGAGATTGGAGTACTAAAAAAAAATCATATCGTCAAAACTTTGATTATACTTAGAGTAGTTATAGTAAATAGCTTCTTTTTAAACTTATTTGCAGATGTAAGTATGATTTTGTAATTAGGTAATAACCCTCTAGTGGGTGAAGGTAATATTACGTTCACAATCATTAACATTTTGTTTTATCTGTTCAAAACAAATACTCCAATATGTTATTTTATCTGCTAACACATTTGATTTATTTCATATCGCTTTTTTGTTCTAAACATATATGATGCATGCCATCCAAAATCAAAATCAAAATTAAAACAAAAAAGAAGCCATGACTATACTTGAGTAAGAGGGATACGTTTTCATTTAGTGAATATTTGGTTTGAATAAAGACATAAAATAGTTATTGGGTTTGACTGGTTTGTCAAACCAGAAAAAGAATAATAGAACAGTATGATCAAATAAAGAAAACATTTTATTTTAGTAGCTTCCACATCTTTAACAAAAAAAAAAATAGTAGTTTCTACATAATACATACACATACATACAGTAGAAACTCTATAAACTAATAATGTTAAGACTTTGATATTTTATTATTTTATATAGTTATTAATTTATCGATTTTGAATAAAATAAATTATCTATTAATAATTAATTAAAAATAATATTTTTTAAAAAGTTTATAATATTCTCTAAAATTTAATTTTAAAATTAGAGATAAGTTATAAAAATATTTTAATTTTAATTTAAAAAACAACAATATACTCATATCATAGTTATATTATATCTTTGTATAAAATTATTTTTATGGTAATTATTAATTTATGATATTAAAAGACCGTATATTTACATATGTTTCTTAAAAAATTATTATCTTTTTATCTTATCAATTTGTGTTGTATTTATAAAGCGATCTAACTCGGGACCGAAAAAAATTTATTAATTTATAAAATTTATTAATTTATCGAATATTAATTTATAAAGTTTCTACTGTAGTTATCATATGACCCCAAGAGATTCATAAAATACTAAAATTTGTTTTATTATATCAACGATTGTTTTTCCTCGTTATATGACACATCCATAATATAACACAATCACTTTTAAAAACTTGAGGAAGATTAGAAAAAACAAATTAATAGTCACCATGTTTTTTTTTTGTTTTTTTTTTGAACTTTATAGCGTGACCATGTTAAAAACTGAAAGAAAAAAAAAATAGTATACCACTATTGATTTTCTCATCAGCTTTCATTCTCCAACATCGGCGAAGCTGAACCTAAAGTTGAAATTCACATCATTGAGACCTATTGGGAGAAACCGATGTTGCAGATAATACAATAGTAAAAATCAATTTGCAGCTTTGACCAACAGAAGAGTAATCATTGGACTATAGTTATATATAATTATTATATTCTTAAGAATAAACATATTTAAACTTCGAATATATGTCTCAATATCATTGTCCAAGAACGAATCATTTAATTCGTCAAAACTCTCATAAGGATCCATGTGAGATTTGAAGTTCTAGCTCTACCGCAAACTGTGGGGTCCTTCAAATGTAATATTCACAAACGTAACATCTCCATATGTAGCGAGATGTCTTATTAGATTCCTAGATGTGTAATGATTTCGATTTTGATCTGACTTAAAAATATCATGGATTTTTCTGATTTTGGTGGTATACCCGTATATCTTTGATTAAATCCTTAGCATCATGAATGAGATTTTGATTCCTAAGACCATTGCATGTGCATAAATCCATACGCCCATGTATATTTTGAGTTTTTTTGTGCAAGTAAAAGTTTTCTAGTATGATACATTGCATCTATTTAAATTAGAATATGGTTCGATGAATGAACAATGAAGTATATATTGTGCATGTAACGACATTTTTCTTCACTTTTTCCTGGCTTAATTAACGTACACACTAATAATTTTTTGAAGGTTTTTTGAAAGCGTGCTCAAACTGTTTTGCTACAATATGGTTTCTTACTTACTTACATCGTATATATGGATTAAAAATAATAAAATAAATTTATATGTTATGTATTGACAAATATAAGTAGACTGGAATTTGAACTTTTCTTTATAAGAATAAGGAAAGAGAAGAGGAGAGGTGAGGTCAGAGAGAAATTAAAACACATGTACAAAAGAATCAAAGAAAGAGGTACAGTTTTCGTTAACTGACCACTGAACTGAAAATAAATGAATGTGTTGGTAAAAGGAAACCCCAAACTTTATTTCATAGGATTTGAAATTAAATCAATTTGACAGTTTTTTGTCAGAAAAAAACACTTATTAAAAAAAGTATACATTAGTTTACATATGGTTTTCAGGTAAATAGACAGTTTCTCATATTTCGTAAAACCCAATAATGATGAATAAACATGAATATGGCATGTCATCTCTACATTGTAGTCAGAATTAATGGTTGACATATATAGTCATATACCTTACGAAAATTGGTGTTCTTGGTATACGATCTGGCCCGGAGTAACAATACATTTTATCTATATTCAACTTAAAAGATCATGTGTATGTGAAAATATTTTGAGCTTTACATGAGGACAATCGAATTTTTAATGGCTACGAAATGGATAACATCATAACATGATTGTACATGCATGTTGTTCGATTGATTTTTTTTGTAAATACATGCACAGCATAAATATGAAAACTGAAAATTGTTCTTAGTTATATTAATTTAATTTTGAACTCACTAAAGAAATAGCTCAACGTCTACAACCACTGAACCACATCGCCTATATATTATTGGAAATGTTACATAAGAAACACATAATCAATTTATGAAAGAAAAAAAATTCTGCTAACGTGTCATCGCATATATAAAAGACTTTTGAGGATTTTTGTTTGTCTTCGAAATACTACTTATACAATGAACATTTAATTACACTAGGTTAATAATTTATAGTTATATCGCTAGAGAGCCAATCTATTGGAAGTGTTCACATAAGGCAAGGCAGGCCACTGGCAGCTTAATCGCTACAATTTGAACATGTACTGAAAAAAAATCAAACATCACTTTAAAATATAATTAATGATGTATATCTAAGCTATCAGGTCTGCTTACAGATTTTCATGGCATAGATAATTATGTAATTTTTTCTTGCTTGAAAAAAAACTAGTAAAAAAAATTAACAAGAATAAAGTATCATTCGATTAAAAAAAAAAGGTTAGGTAAATGGCTAAACACAAGGAAAAGCCAAAGCGGTAAAGAATTTAATTTCTTATCTCCATCCAAATATAATATAATAAAATAAAATAAAATGAAAAGAAAAAAAAAAGATGCTTTGGGGGATGGATCTATAAGCTTGTTATATAAAGTAGGATAGATAGTGAGGGTTTTCTACCTTCTTCTATCTAAAGAAAGTCTTTACACACCAAACAAAAAAAAAGAGAAAAGAACCCAAAAAATTAAATAAATCAAACCATTGAAAATTTAGAATAAATGGAAGAACATCTAAATCCATTAGCAGTGACTCATCTTCTTCAACATACACTAAGAAGCTTATGCATCCACGAGAACTCTCAATGGGTTTATGCTGTTTTTTGGAGGATCTTACCCAGAAACTATCCTCCTCCAAAGTAAGCTTATGATCAAAATCAACCATATACATATAAAAACAAGTATAAATCTCCAGTTTTTGTTAACTAAAAAGTTTCGAATTTCTTGTTATTATTTTCCTTATTTGTTCTTCTGTATTTTTTTTTTTGTTAAAGAATTTGTTCTCCTGTGGTCTCTTAAGTATTTATTCTTTGAATTTTTGGGGGTTTATGTTATAAGTATTTATGTAGCTTATTTCTTTTGTTTAGATGATTAATATGTACTGATCATTTGGTGTTGCTTGCAAGTAGATGGGATGGTCAAGGAGCTTATGATAGATCAAGAGGGAACAGGAGAAACTGGTACTAGCAAAACCACCTATATTACAAATTTTTATGTATATATATATATATATATATTTAGATTTCTTGGTGTAATCCGGTTGTATATCAATTATTACTGGCAGGATCTTGGTTTGGGAAGATGGGTTTTGCAACTTCGCAGCTTCTGCCGGGGAAATGAGCTCCGGCGAGTGTAGCGGTGGCAGTTCGGCGGCTTACGGAAATAGTGACTTTCAACAATACCAAGGGCTACAGCCTGAGTTGTTCTTTAAGATGTCCCATGAAATCTACAATTATGGAGAAGGGTATTTGAGGATAATATACACATTTATTTCTCAGCAAAACTTATATATAAGATTATTACGCAAAGAAATCTATTCTTTTTTTTTTTCATATAGTAACTCTCTCTTTTGGGTTTCACTTCTTTTTGTTAACCGTGGTTTTGGACCGAAATTCATACTATTTCAGTGCCTATTTTCTTACTCAGATTTTATATCCATATGTATGTATATGTAAATAAGTTGGTTTCAAAAAGTTATGAGTCAAACTACCTCTTTTTAAATTCAAAGTTTTATAATTACTATGTAAAAAGTCTTGAGGATAATTTGCAGTGTTTTGGTCAAAAAGCTGATAAGAGAGGAGTATTTAATCATATTTTTTGGCAAATAGAGTATTTTAATTAATCATTGTCAACTAAATAAATTATTATAATAGTTGTTAATTAATATTTGTTTTGTCAACATTGTTAATTAATTAAATCATTCTCTCTAATGATTGAAGTATTATTAAATTTTGTGCAGGTTGATAGGAAAAGTAGCTGCAGATCACAGTCACAAGTGGATTTACAAAGAACCTAATGACCAAGAGATTAACTTCTTATCTGCTTGGCACAATTCTGCTGACTCAGTAAGCATATATACACGCCTTTACATACACATTTTTTCTAAATATGGCTTTACATATATACATATAACATAGGCATGCTTATCGTTTTAGAAGGTAAAAAAAAGTATCCATACATGTGAAATTTACACAAATATATTTTTATATGTATAAGAATTATATTAACCACACACTAATTAATTAAATTCATGTAATACTAATTCAAATTAATGTAATTAACTGTGCAGTACCCTAGGACATGGGAAGCTCAGTTTCAATCTGGCGTCAAGGTATGTTTCTCGAACTCTTTTTTTCTTTGTTACATAAACATATATACATACTTTCATATATGTACACACTATCATATATTTAACAATTTAAGTATATATATAATTACATGAAAATGTTTTGCAGACCATTGCCTTGATTTCTGTCCGAGAAGGTGTTGTCCAGTTAGGAGCTGTTCACAAGGTTCATCTCTCTTCCTCTCTCTCTCTCTCTATACATTATACACTATATAGGAATGATATATTTACATATTTTAGAATGTTATATTAAAGGTGATAGAGGATTTAAGCTATGTTGTGATGCTAAGAAAAAAGCTGAGCTATATAGAAAGCATCCCAGGAGTACTTCTTCCTCATCCTTCTTCTTCTGGTTACCCTTTCATCAACGCTTCTCCTTCTGACACGTGGCACTTTCCCGGAGTCGCTCCTCCTCCTCCGTCGCAGCCTGAGCACCACCAGCAACATTTCTACCACTCTGACCACAACCACCGCTTCTTGATGGGCCACCACCACCAGCCGCAAGCGGTAGGAGCAGCTGTGCCGCCTGTACCGCTTTCGATGAAGATAACGCCGTCGATGAGTAGCCTCGAGGCGCTTCTCTCGAAGCTTCCGTCGGTTGTACCTCCGGCAACGCAGCCAGGATACTTCCCGTTTCACCACGGTGCTAAAGAAGAAATGAGTCAAGGAGATCAAAACGATGCGTTTAGGGTTGAACGTAATCATTTTGTTGGTGAGGGTAGTAATAATAATAACAACAACAATAATTACAATAATAATGATATTTATAACTATAACAATAATTGCAGCAATAATAATTACGATAGAGAGAATAAGATCGGTGGGTTTCTTAGTGAGGATTATTGAGTCTCTAATAAAATCTCTCTTTTTTCGTACAATAAGTATAAATTGTACTAAGAAATTTCCTAGTCTGACATTTTTAATTCTTAGATTTTATTTTTCTCTTAGTTGGCAAAAAAAATAAATAAAAAATAAATAAATATTATCTATAAGAGAAAAAATTAAAAATGTTTTGTTTCTGACACAGTACAAAGATTATAAGAAAATAATATTTATTTATAGATAATTCGGTATAAGAATAAGAAAATAAAATTAAAAATGTTTTCTCTTAGTTGGCAAAAAAAATAAATAAAAAATAAATAAATATTATTTTCTTATAATCTTTGTATCTGTCTCTTATACACATCTAGATGTGTATAAGAGACAGGGATTATTGAGTCTCTAATAAAATCTCTCTTTTTTCGTACAATAAGTATAAATTGTACTAAGAATTTTCCTAGTCTGACATTTTTAATTCTTAGATTTTATTTTTCTCTTAGTTGGCAAAAAAATAAAAATAAAAAATAAATAAATATTATTTTCTTATAATCTTTGTATTGTAGCGGTAGTATGTTTTGTTTCTGACACAGTCCGTTGTTTTAACGGTACTTGTGTAATTTTTTTTGCAGATTCCATGTCTTCAACAAAATTTTAAGTAGAATTTTTAAACTGAAAAAACAAATATTTTAAAATATATATTCATTTTTTGCAATGGAATTTATAAATCTTCTGCTTCTTGGACTTCTTTTTTGGTCTAGAAATCAAGAAACTCTTTTATAGTTAGCACCAAAAGTTAGGGAAAAATCGCAGTGCCGGTTAGTTTTGAAGTGAGTAATTAATTAGATGACACCGGTTTTCTGCCTAAAATGAGTCGCAGCGTTAAAGATGGAGAGAGGCGAATTTTTTTTTGTCGTTGGTGATAGTGTATTTTTTTTAACGCCACCGCTGCGGCAGCGTCGTCCTTACGAACAGGGCTAATGCAAAAAATAAAATAGGTATCGGGGACTTCTTTGATTTTGATTTTGTTTTGTTTAGATATACTTTTTTAGCTTACAATAAGGGTTGGAAATGAAACCACTATTCGTTTGATTGATGTGTTCAAATGCTAGCTATAAACTAGAAAACTATCTCTTTAAAATTTCAATAATAGTTTAAACATTTTTAATGCAAGAATACCCGAATTATCTATAAACCCTCGAAATTAATCTGGATTTTGAATGGGATTTCCAGGTTATCGAAAAAGAATTATATAAAACAAATCAAAAGGTCGATTGAGGTCAGATATGAATTTTTATTAAATACATATTTGCTCATGGGCGATTTTCAGTATGACCGACGTTGTTCTGAATGCACGATTGGTCGAGGCTCTAACCTATAAGATCTGGTGATAATTTGAACACTGGAAACATTTCACATTAAACACATCAATATTGGTTAATTGTTTTTATATTAAGCATGTATCATATATTTTTTTTAATGGAAATGTTAAATTAATCCAACCAAAAAAACCGTTTTTACCAACTTGAGTTTAAAAAACTGAATATCTAGTTATCTACAACCAAACTGATGTTATCAGAAAGAGAACCATAGTTCCATTTTCTCTTTATATCTATGATCGCCCAATCGTCATTGTCTATTTACTTGTCAATTTGATGAACTATTTGAGGAGGGATAGGAGGATTGTCATGTTTTTTACCATTCGTTTCTCGCCAAATTGAGTGAATCGTATTCTGAAACACATAGCGCAGTATGAACTGAGTTATGTATTCGCGCGACATCAGATATTCTCAACTACCATTGTTGGAGGTTTCAGAGGAACATATTTTTAGTAGCTTTTTTCTTGCCACCATTACAAAAACTATCAAGAGCCTCTCAATTTCTTAAAATAACGAGTGTGTGTCATTTTTGAGGAAACAAAAAAATACTTACAAAACTACTGCTACGCATGAGATACAGAAACACATGTAAAATGGTTATTTAATATTTATGAATGTTTTCTGAGATTATTATTATTGACAACAGTGAATCAACTAAATTTGAGTTAGTTATTATGAATGACGGACGATCAGTAAACACAGCTTGGGAGTTTCTCGCTTTTTCATCTTCACTAAAAATTCCAGTGGATTTAGCCAATGAATAAAATATGTATCATACATAAACCAACAATTTAAATTAAATTATTAATCTACGTAGTTTTTGGAATCGAAATAACCAAAAATTATCATCGCAAGTAACAAAGTTTAGTTCCAAAAAAAAAAAAAAAAATTAACATGTTAAAAACTTGAAGTAAATGCTTAGCAGCCTTATAATTCTAAGTTTCTAACTCAGCTCGATCCACAAAACCTTGAAGGCAAGCCGATATTCACAACATATATTCTCCTCTTAAATCTTTTCAATCTCTCTAGCTATATTAATCCATTAACAATAATCATAAAAAAACAAAAAAAAAAAAAAAAAAAAAAAAAAAATAAAATTAAAAAAAAAAAAAAAAAATCACATAAACGTATAAACTTAAACCACGTTATTTCATTCAAAACTCCATTCCTTATATTATAAATCTACAATAGAGCAAGTAACAAACATTATGGGTACATATCGAGAACATGTAACACATTGTAATACACATACGAGTCAGATCAGATAACAGATGCTCGTTGTTTCTAAAGTATCTGACTCAGTTCCATCCTTTGGTTCCCTAACTCGACAGAATCATCAAAAAGGAAACGACACCTCCAAAATTTATGCAGTTATAAAAAAATATGTTCCATTATTAATAAATCTGAAGCAGCAAGGAGAATAACATTAACGACACACATTCTCATAACTCAACCCATCATCAAAATTATCTCTCTCTCTCTCTCTCTCTCTCTCTCTAAACACGGATTTCACACAAAGCCAATGAACCGCACACAAACTTTCTATGACGAAGTTTCTTTCAGTCTATGGGAGAAAAAAGATTATAATAAAATTAGGAATATGTATATGAATCTTGGAATACCTTAATACTTCTCATAACCCACGTGGGAAATTGTTGATTTGTCCTTCCTCCAACACATCTTTGCCGTCAATCTTGTAACCTACCCTCATCCGCATCACAATGGGTTTCTGAAACGGTGAAGAGCAGAGATTATTCTGAGAGTTTTGCGGTCTCAGTTTCACAACAGATCGAGATTTGTGCCGGTTGCCTATATATAAATCTGGTGAAGAGAGAAAAGAAAAAAAGGGAATGGTACCTTTCCGTGTTGGCTATTTGTAACTCTCATAGTTTGTTTGATGTTTCCGTTGGCTGGAATAGAGTTGCTGCTAGCAGGATCCAGGTGAAGTTGTAGAAACTGCAATGTGTGTGATGACATGAAATAGGAATATATTAGAACATCGTCAACATATCTGAAAGCAGATCGTTTATGAATGTCTGATCCTTGTTTTTATATCTGACCAAGCAAAGAATAAATATCACGGGAACCTAATACAGACCCGAATCGTTATCCAAATCAGTTCCATGTTATGATTAAATAAGTAAGAATTCTGCTGTCACATGATTTTATCATGGCCATGAAAGTGAGGACCGTTTTAGCCAAGAACCAAGCCCATGGCAAGTTATTGATTAGGAAAGATTGTGTGGTATGCAGAAAAAACAAGTTTGGGACCTGACCTTTGGAACTGCAGTCTGGAAAAGAAAATCTGTGTACACGTTAGGAGTAAGATTTGTGAAACTGGCCACAATATCTGTACTTTGAGGGTTTTCTGGTTGCTTTGTGAAGTTGAACTCAATCTTCAAGGTACTGCTCTCAAATGCAACAATGGACGGATATGCTGGACCCTTGTCCTCTGTCATCGAAGAAAAGAGATGCCATCATCACATTTGAAAATAAATAACGTGGAAGTAACCTCTCAATGATTAATATCACATCTTTACCGCTCTTTGGTGGGGTGGGGGCCATGGGGCCAAATCCATCCAACAAATCCATCATTGAAGAAGGCGCAGTGGGGGAAGTGGATGAAATGTTATCTATGGTGGCTATCGGAGCATTGTTCTCATGAATAGATAATAGGTCTCCATTCGTTGAGCCATTTTGCACAGAGGCAGGACTTCCTATTGACAACAGATCCAAAAGGATATCCGCCCCAGCTTTTGATGGCTGCATGGTACCTGAAGCTGATAGATGTAGAGGTAAGCAAAATTCTCTACATCTTGACTACACAAATTTAACAGTTTTAGACAATACAATGCAGCTTCACAACTAAACATTCCAAATTCTCTACATCTTGACTACACCAATTTAACAGTTTTCTTCAGGTCATAGTTATGATTGGTCATACTGCCATGTAAGTCAACAATTTGAAGAAACATGACCAGACAAAATTCTCTGCCTGAGAAAAACACATATGAACTATGATCTGACTTAGACTCCAGGGAGACTCTTACTAGTTAAGTTCTTTAAATGGTGGAGTGGAATAACAAAAGTTAGGAAATCTAACCAGGTTGTGCTGAAGGCTGCATTAAATCAACACCAAGAAGATCTTGAAGAAAATTGGCACTGGAGGAGGTAGGGGCAGGAGCATCATCAGAACTCAGGTCGAGTAAATCTACAAGAGGAGCTGCAGCTTTAGCAACACCGTTGGGAATACTAAGTGGAGATTTTCCAGAAGTTGACACGGCTGCCGGTAAAGAGCCAGCTCTCCTTCCACTAAATGTTGCCTCATCAAGGACCGGCATTCTTTCAACCAGGGAAGATCTGCATAAAGTTGGATCCATTGTGTCGAGTAATTTAGTAGATCAATATCCGTGGATCTCTCTCATCCAAAATTGATGAAAACAGATATGTCCAGTAGCATCAAAAGAATTACCTTATATTCTGATGCTTCTGAATAACTGAACTGAACTCCAAGGATCTTTGTTGCAGTTCTAAGACAAAGCTACCTTTGTTCTGTTCTATAATACTTTTAACCCTCCTGTAAGCAAATACAACAATCCCATCGTTGGTGAGAAGTATCATTGACTAATTTTACATGGCGACCTAATTTATAAAAGAAAAATTACAGGGACGTGAAAAGTGTTCATGCATGATTATACCCTAATAACCAGAAAATCTAGAATCAGCTGTGTAGACATAGTAAAGCTAGGTAGGAGTTGGCATACTCTGAACAAGAAGGGAAACGAGATGAGATCTTTAACAGAGCAATGAGTGACATTGCCTTAGTTGTGACATCCGATGTATGATGCTTAATAGCAGTCTCGACAATATCCACGGCATCTGATTCTGTTATCTGATTACAGAAAATTGAGAACATAAATCAAAATCTACACTCCTTATTGAACAGTATTATCTTTAGCATGTGAACATGATCATTCCAAAAGTTTCAGGCAGAAAAAATCAGTAATGAATCTATTTGAATGAGCAATAACAAGTGTAACCATTTTCTCCACTTTTTATCAACCAGAAGAGCGTAACATTTTCTAGGGTGTGAGGATCCCGAAGCGAATCAGCAGAGCAGAGAAATGTTACAAGATAGCAATCCCGTTACTGTCACCTCCAGTATCAGTCACAATAATAAAACCTTAGTGCAGGATAATGGTACTCACCGTTATTGGATCTTCTAAGTCAAGCATTCCAGCATTGTTAACCAGCAGATCAGCATATTCTCCTATGCACCATATTGCAACCCGCACAAGAGTTTCCTGCCCAAACATCAATGACCCTCTTACTCCTAAATTACAAGATGATAAAATTTGGGAAATGTCTGACCAAAAGAAAAATGTCATCTACCTGTTCAGAAGATGTATGTAATGCTCTGTACAAAGCCCTCACAGCGTACCCATGGAGATCGGGGGCATTTGTTATTACAACAATCAGCGCGTGCCATACATCCTCTTTCACATAATTTCCAGCCTATTATGAACAGAATCAGGATTAGTAGAAACCTCAAGTTAAGATCTACTTATTTTCATATGAAGTAAAACAGTTTTTTGCTTAAAGAAGTCTGCATGTCCGTTGGTGCTGATTATTGTATGGAAAAACGTAAATTCACAGCCTGGGCTAAAAATATACCTCAGATAGAACCTTTAGCATTTGATCAATGTACCAGATTTTCTCTGGAGCAAACCTAGTCAGCAAGGAAATACCATAAGTTAGTACACCAAATAACCAATCAGGTCTGATGGACACCATTCCTCAAGGCCAGCATTCTGATAAAATTATGGATTAAGTTTGATTGAGCATAAATCACATCTTTGTTCCAAATTAAAATGCTCAGTTACCATCTTATAGAAGAATTTGAAAAGTTGTGCAACTTACTTTTCAACAATGGAGCATATCTTTGCAGTAAGATCTTCCTTAAAATCTTGTTCACTTACTTCCAAATATTCTATTAGCTCCTTTGCTAGTGGCTTCACGTTATTTTCATTCACCAGAAGGTAAATAAGTTCAAGTGCCCTTTTCTGAATTGAAGCATCTGAATCCTAAACCAGAAGATATTAAAGAACACTTTCCATTTAGTAAAGAGTAATCTCAGACCACCTAAACAGAATTGGATGTGTAAATGTTGGAAAATCAAAAGACAGATACAGTCACTATACTGCAACACCAAGCTGGGAAGCATATTTTAGCTCTGAGGAATATATTGCATTCCATAACCAGTAAAAGCAGTGGAAACAAAATACTCTAGTAATTCAATAAGATAAACCCAGCAAGGAAACTGTAACACCACATTAAATACCTTAACACACTCCAGTATTGTAGCTCTGTGTCTCTGAACCGCTTGGGAATCAACTGTTAAGGCTCTCATCAGCATGTTCAATGCTACATATCTGAGAAAGCAAAGCTAATGTTTATATTTTTTGGAAGGTAGTCAGTGGAGAGGTGAGAAATGCATCAGAATGAATTAACAACTTCTATTGGCATTATATGAATGAAATAACAACTTCTGTAGACATTATAGTAAATAAAAGCTGAAACTTGGAAGACTGCTGTAGATGAATAGTAAGATATCAGCTAAGGTTACAGAAAACTCAAAATGGTGGTACTCGATAAAAACCTGATGTTATTGTCTCGGTTGGACAAAAATTTCCCCAAGATATTGATTGCAAGAACACGTAAGCCACCATTTTCTTCGATGCTCATTATCGTTTGAACGCATTCATATAGAATAGCATTGCCGGCGTTTTTGTTTGACTCGGTTTTTGATGCCACCTAAGACATTAAAAATCAAGTTGGAAGTCAAGAATAATTATATGTGATTATGATCCTGACTGATATAGATCAAAAGCTTTTTCAAAGCAAATGTAACAAAAGATATGTGTAGCAAAACCCATAAAGGCGTGAAAAGGGCTTTATTTGTTACCATTGCTTCGGATATAGTTTTGTGGAATTATTTAATTAACTTTGAAAATCAGAAAGAACTAGAAGTATGAAAGAACCAAAAAAAAAAAATATTGAAACAGAAATAGAAATAGTATATCATTCATCGACTTTAAATAAGCCTTGAGGAAAATCTCAACAGACTAAGTACGAACAAACCTGAGCAAGTATATCATTCATACAGTCACTGGCATCTGCATCCCCTTGGCCTAAAATACGCAACAGTTTGAGCAATCTGATGTGAAGAAATGGATCGGTAATTCCAGCAACGTCATACTCGGGTGAATATGGACTGTTTGCAATATCCCTCAGGGTTTTAACCAAGCCCACTGTGCATTTCTGTCAATCAGAAAAGGAAACCGCTAATTTGATCATGACAAGAAGGACAAAGATTGAAAACACTCAAATCAGTTCAGCATACAAGCAAAATTTATGCAAGGGGTCCCAAGAAGATCACGAATCTAAAGAGTGAAAAATGAAGAATGCCGTAGATTCCAGATACAAGAATCATGCAACCATGAGAAAGTAGGAGGCTAAGAGTCACCAAGACACGTCTAATGAACAGAAATAGAGCCGCTTTAGATTCTCCAAGAAAGACTGAACAGTGCATACTACAAAATATCAGGAATCGTAATATTCCTTTAACCAAATTGATAGGATATTAACAGATTACCTTCCGGAAATATTCAAGGGCTTCGGAACTGACTTTACAGATTTCGGTACAAAGGTGAACTCCCGTAATGAGAACACCATGGTGCTTTTCTTTGAGTAAAGCAGAGGCAGGATTAGTAAAGTTCTCAGAAAGATCCGGAACTTTTCTGATGATCCTTATGGCGCAAAGAGCTGCCTAAATAAAGAAAAAAATTAACGAATGAAAAGTTCATGATAATGTATACAAAAAAAAAAGAAAAAAGTAAAGTGAAGATTCGAGAAACTAAGTACACAGCTCTTGAAGTACAGCCTTCATTTGGTTAAAACATGCACATTAGCCTAGCTTCTCAAAATTTTCCAACATTTCCACCTCTAAACCCCACTTAAAAGACACTTGCTATCTGAAAAGGTACATTGACAGGACGAGGAAACACTCACTTTCTTGCGTATATTTGGATCACGAAACTGAAGTAATCTTTCAACTTCAGGTGCGAGATCACGAGCCATTTCTGCTGAACATATATTTCCCAAAGCACAAAGAGCAAGCCCCACAATGTATTGGTTTGTATGATTCAGGTCTCTAGACATGAGTCAAGGTTCTCACAAAGGGGAAACTAAAAATTAGTACGAATCTGCCAAAAATCTAAAATGATACTAGGGAATCAAATTCGAAAATTTTACACCATAAAGGATACTGCTTCAGCGAGTTGGTGACCAGCATTAGCACTTCTTGCCTTTCGTCGAGAAGCAACATTAAACCTAGATAACCAATCCTCTTCTCTGGAAATCCAGGAGAAGCAATTAGTTTCAGGCATTCCATCTGCCCAAAATGAGTGGGGTAACCAAGCATGTGAATGAACATGAGCTTTGCTAGATCCCGGTGTCTATAGTCCTGGTCGTTTTCATTAATCGAAGCACGGATAGCAGCGCACTCTTTCCTTACAACAGCACGTTCCTCAGCAGCGGTTTTACTTGCACGTATCGCCCGAATCATGTCGCTGCAAAAGAAAATGAAAATAAATGTATAGCTTGAGTAGAATATACTACTGTAACGTTAGTACAATCTACCTTGAATCACCTAGGACAAAGGCTGAGAATTGTAACAGGTCAACAGATACAGAATACAATCATATACAATCGTGTAGGTTCCATAAAGATGACATCATTCAAAACCGATGTCACCGTACCATGTCTAATCTCAATTCCCACGGTTTTACTTGAAAATGAAGCAAACAATTATAATCAAACACTCTGATGAGTTTAACAAATGCAAAATAGAACGTGGATACGAGGATTCTCCAACATGCCTAATCTCAATTGAAGAAAAAAAGGGCTAAAATGAATCGAACTTTACACTTTCCGATCAACTTGACTTTCTAATTAGATGGCGGCAAAAAAAACCCGAGAAAAATGAGATTCCCCAGTAAAACTTAGAAGAATCAAGCTACATTACGGTTTATGAACTAGGAACGCAACAATGGAAGTATCGCATAGTCTCGATAACTGGCAATATAAGGCAAACGGAGATCGGAGCAACTGATTCCTCACCTGAGACGCGTACCGGAAAAGAAGGAATTCATGATTGTATCCACGCCCGATGGGGGTACGAAGCTGAAATCAGATGCGGGACGAAAAGAGATTGAAGATTGCCGCGAGAAATGGATCAACGGATTTGAAAAACCATGGATCCAAGGAGCTCAATTTCCAGAGAGAAGACGGAGAACGAGGTATTATTCGGATCTGAGAACTTTCTTTTCTATCACTATCGATGAAAAGACGAAAAGAGAGAGTGTGTGTGTTCTTCTTTCCGTAAGGGTAAACGGAAAATTACTAACGGAGTCGCGGATCCGAACGGAATTATCAAACTACGGTAAAAGGGATAGCCGCTGATTGATTCAGAAGGTTTGTTAGACACCAGCATTTGGTAAACCAATCCCGGTTTATGGTTTATGTATATTTCGGTTCTATCTCATAACATTTCAAATGGAGAGCATATAATCAATCGCACACTTGCACTTTAACTTAAAATCTCGTTATATAATCACCGAAACCGCAACATGTATTGTAACAAAAATGGAGAAGAGCTTCTTCTCGTCGTACCGGTTTGGCACTAGATTGTTTTTTGGTGGGTCTCTGATTAAATTATGTAACTCACAAGATTTCACAATGTTATGGAATGTTTCACACCTCCGTCTGATTGAATCAGTTGTCGATATCCATCTCTCCCAATATCTGCTTAAGCTCCTTTCCTCTCTTCTTTGTTAACTCGATACAGCTCTGCGAAAAGTTAAAAACCCGCAAGGCAACTACATAAGAAAAACCAGTGTAATCAAAGCCGTGGATTAATATAGAGAGAATGCTGAAAACTCTCACCTTCATGGCTGATGAATTGGCGATAATTCCTCCTGATTTGGAGAAAGATACAATCTGATCTGAGGAATCTAAAACAACGGTCAAGAGTGTGTCCATGATTGATTCTTCTTCGGCTGTTGGATCTGCTAATACGTAGTTCTTGTGAAGTAAGCAAGTTAAAGAGAAAGGGATGTTCTTAAGCGTGAGTTTCCTCTTCTCCTTGTTCACTGCTTCCTTCTTGGTGATCGATGCATTGTCTTGTTCTTCTTCACCAGTGATGGTAACTATTCTTCCATTGTCGTTCAGAGCAACAACTGGAATTTGCACTGCAAAATAAAAAATCTCTTACGCATCAGAGAAAGAATTAGTCTGGATATAACTTTGGTATGACTCAGTGATTCAAGTTGCTTTTCTACAGATAGATAATGTCCTATGGGTTACTAACAAAGGGCTTTCTATGGCTGCACGCTTTTCTCTGCAGATTCGAAAAGGAAACTGATAACCTTATACGTTCAAAATTTCAGTCGGAGCCTAAGAAACAGCTCAAGTCAAAGGCGCTTTAGAAGAGCTATGAAACCAACTAAAGGATCAGATCGAAGAAGAACTTACAATTCGAAAAGGCTGCAACAGCAGAAAGCAAAGCAGCATCGAAAAGAGCACCATCAGCATCAAGGCAATAAATGTCCTATAAGAAATTTCAGAGAGCACAAATATTGATATATATAGTAAAGAACTCACAAGACGTATGTCGATGAAAACCAATAACCAGATACTATGTAAAAGTATAACAATCAAATAACCAGGAAGCACGATATAAGAACGAAGTGTACTCACCAGATACCCCATCCAAGCAGCTTTTCCACTAACTAGGCACAGTTCTTTGAGATCAATCATATCACAACTGCAATAAAGGGAAACAATTTTAGGGAGAACATTCTCTCAAAACCACAATAAATAAGTGCACAGAGATGTATGTGAATGAGGAAGCATATATAGAAAGAATCAAATACCCTAAAATAGCATCCAACAAGTTCTTTGAAATAACAGGAGCAGCGTCTGCTGGTCTTCCAGGACGAACAGTTGGAGAGCATATAGGAGGCATGTGGAACTCGATAGCTAAAAATTAGAAAATAGAATCTATCAGTCACAAATGAAACACTAAAGAAGAAGAAGAAGAACAAAACCACATAGAAAGAGACAAAGAGAGATAATAAGGTCGAGAGGCAACAAAACAACCTATGCATCCTTCGTCTGGAGCGTCTGTAGAAGGAGTCATAACTTCCATTCTGATAGCGGCGAGCATAGTCTGTCAAAAAGAAACAGAAACCATGTAAGAAAAAACACGGGAACACAGTAACATTGCGCTCATAATTCGAAATACCGAAACGAATAGGGCTTACTGTGGAACCAATCTTGGTAAGAGCAGATCCATCGGCGGATGAAACAAGTCCTATACACAAGAGAATACAAATCAAGTGAAATGTTTCATTGACTTGACTTTGATGAAAGTAAAGAAACAGCTATGTTATTTTACCAAGGTTTACAATGGTGTCTCTGGCTTTCCCGAGTGGTCTAGCATCAGGTCGGAGAGATTCAGAGAGATGACGCTCGAAGAAACGAAGAGGGAAGATCTTTCTGAAAGCATCAACTTCCATCTCTGAAGACAAGTCTTGAGTTAAATCCGGTAATCCCATGTTTTGCTTCAGCTTCTGTCACCAAATAAGAGAAGAACAATCGAATCATCAACTCATAATGCTACATTTGCTAACTCAAATTACAGAAGAAGCATCAAGCAAGGAGTCATCAATTTCTCATATGAACAAAGACAGACGCAACTACATCTTCGTAGAGATAGTCAGAGAAACATCAGTCGTCGACCAAACCTCAAGCTTGAAAGCAAAAACAAAAAAAAAAGGTTTATTGTTCGCCATTGAAGCTAAAGTCCCCCCAATATATAACGGCATGCAACGAAACTGATGCTGTACTTCATCAACAAAGCAACTTACCTGGAAATTGATGAACAAAACTCTCGAAGCAAGAGAAGGAGTCCGCGCGGCGGAAAGTAGTGGGATTCGACGGTGAAGGAGAGGGAGACGGTGACGGTGAGACGACGGCGAGAAACTGCTAGGTTTGTTTCTCTGATTTTTAACCAAGTAGTTCTTATTTCTAAATGGGCCCGAAACAAAGCCCAATGATGTCAGAAGAAAGAAAACCCAAATTTAAAAATAAAATAAAAAATCTAATTCTAGTGGCCATATTTACATGAATCCATATAATTAGAGCTAGCATGTTTAATGGTAGTAGGATTGACCTTGCTAATCGAATCATATAGATCATGGATGTTTTATGCAATGAAAAGTGTTTGATAAAATGTCTAGACCAACTCTAATGCATGCTTTTCATTCTTAACCAATGGAAATTGATGATTAAAATGATTTGTGGGCAAAACACTTATGGTTAAATATTATTATTCATTTGACTACTATTGGAGAAATGATTAGTAAATGGATTAAGATCATGGATATCGCTTAGTTTTTTTTAATGTGATTTATGCCTTCGTATAGAGCTTGATTGAACATGCTAGCATCATTGAGTAACCATTGATCATACCTTAGACCATAGTTCATATTTTCTTCTTTTTTTATCACTCTTTGCTTTGTTGTTACTTGTTTGCTTTTTTTTTTTATCACTTTCTTATTTAGTTATTTGAACTTGCATTAATTTTGTTTAGATCCAAACTGTAGAAAACCACCAAATCCTAATCGCTTACTTAATAAGTTTCTTGTATTTTTTAGTGTCTGAATAGCATCTTCTTGTAGTTCGACCACTATATTGTTACAACTTGCCTTGCATTTCTAGTGTCTCAATAGTATCTTCTTGTAGTTCAGATATTTTGTTTTCTTGATCTTTCGAAAACCATTCTCTCTGCTAGTGTTTGATTGTGGCCTGGGAACGAGTTTTCCATTTTTGATCTGATGAATTTAAATAGTTTTCCATTTTTGTATTTACATAATATTTTCTTCTTCGTTTCAACGTTTTATGACTCGTTCGAGTACTTTGTGTTAGATTTAAAATATTTAAATTCGTTCCCATGTTCCCATGTAAATACAAAATACATTGATAGAATGTTCAATGTTATACTATCACTACAAGAAAACATGACATTTGCCACGATTTTTTGCGAGGAAAATAAATCGTAGTAAATTAGCATCGAATTAACGAGAAATTTACGAGAAAAAGTAAAAACGTCGGTAATTCGTCGGAAAGACCAACGAAAATAAATCCTCGCAAATTCGTCGTAAAATTCCAACGAATTAACGAGGAATTAACGACGAACATATATTTCGTCGCTAACTCGTCCTAAATTAACGAGGAATTTGCGACGAAACATGTTTGACGTGTATTCCTCGGAAATCCGTCGTTAATTTCCGACGAATTACCGAGAAAGTATTTCGAAGTAAATTAACGACGTATTAGAGAGGAAAAAAAGTTAGATGAAAACGTGTTTTACTGGTTTTTTTGCCATGAAAATATTCCTTGTTAATTCGTTGGCAATTCGTTGGTAATTCGATGTAAATTTTTTTTTTTTTGCCTATATATAGAAGCAACACTTCATTATAAAAACTACAAAAACAAAAACAAACTCTCTCTTCACCTACAAAAAAAAACTTTTCACCATAAAAACACTTTTTAAATACTTTTTCAATATATTACTTTTAAAAAAAAAAAAATTTCTTATATACCAAAAAAAAAAAAAAAATGTCAATATACGAATTACGAAGTTGGATGTATAATCGTAAAGATTCGGAGGGATCGCTGACGAGGGAGTTTCAAGATGGGCTAGAAGGATTCATGTATCAGGCGGGAAGTTTGCAAAATACCGTTGAAAGTGGTATGATGTACTGTCCTTGTCAAAAATGCATGAATAGGAAATTTATTCGTATCTCAAAAGTGTGGTCGCATCTATTAAATAGAGGGTTTTTTCCGCACTACTATATTTGGTATAATCATGGAGAAGGGCATGGGGGAAATGTTGCTAGTAGTAGCGGTAATAACCAAGCAGTTAATGCTGATGCTGAGTCAAATAATGTGCATCAAGTTGATGATCATGGTGAATATGGTGATCATGATAGGATTCATGAGATGGTTACAGATGCATTTCATGAAAACACGGGTACATTTCTAGCTACTGGTCATGATAGTAATATTTACGACGAGGAACCCAATTTAGATGCGAAGAGATTTTATGATATGTTAGATGCTGCAAATCAGCCACTCTAAGATGGATGTAGAGATGGGCACTCTAAATTGTCCTTGGCAGCTAGGATGATGACCATTAAAACTGATCATAACTTAGGTGAGGTTTGCATGGATGATTGGGCTGATTTGATTAAGGAGATTTTGCCTGAAGATAATTTAGCTGCTGAGAGTTACTATGAGATACAAAAGCTGGTTTTTAGTCTTGGGTTACCTTCTGAGATGATAGACGTTTGTGTAGACAATTGCATGATTTATTGGAAAGATGATGACAAGTTGCAGGAGTGTCGTTTTTGCCATAAGCCACGGTATAAACCGCAAGGTGCTGGTCGTAATAGGGTGCCGTACCAAAGGATGTGGTATCTTCCAATAACCGATAGGTTGAAAAGATTGTATCACTCGGAAAGGACTG
>JAHZTW010000002.1:60599919-60664559 GCA_020283515.1 Alliaria petiolata
TTTATTTTAAATTTAAAAGTTTACTAGGTATTTACGACGAAAATAAGTTTGCCACGATTTAAGGACGAACTCTGTTGCAACGGTTTTGCGACGATTTTTAAGTTTGCCACGAATTTACTACGATTATTTTCTCCTCAATTTGCCACGAATTTACGACGATTATTATTTTGCTACGAATTTACTACGATTTTTTTCCCCTCAATTTGTCACGATTTTACGACGATTATTATTTTGCTACGAATTTACTACGATTTTTTTTCTCTCAATTTGCCACGGATTTACGACGAATTATGTGTCTCGCTATTTAACGACGAATTTACGACGACACTATTAACGACGATTTTACGACGAAATCTGGATCTCCCAACATTAACGAGGAATTTGCGACGAATTTGCTTTCGCGACGATCGATTACCGACGATTGAATTTTCGTGGCAAATTCGTTGGGACTGTCGATTTGCCACGAATTTGCCACGAATTCGGCCCTCGTAAAAAGTATGTTTTCTTGTAGTGAATTTCTTTCATTATTGTTTGCTTGAATCTTATATTTTACTATATTTTCTTTCACACAATTTTTTTTTTAAAATCGTTTTCATCCAAACAAATTACAATAATAGAATAAATTGTTATACGCTTTTACTATTCTTTTAAATCGCTCAATATAATCAATATACGTTTTTTATATATCACTCAATATTCCATTTCATTTCAGATATTGATATTTCAAACAGCAATAGAAACCAGTGACGTTTGAAAATGTGTTTTTAGCACTGCTTCATAGAAATCAAACCAAATTGAAATAGAGACAAATCGAAAATCGAAAATCGGTTAAGGGTATTATATAAACCCTTTCTTATTTCTTTTGATACCACACACACAAGAGAGAAAACAACATATATAGAGAATGCTGATTTTCTGTACTAGCTAGTACTAAGAAATCAGATTCGTGTAGAGACTTGAGAACACATTTTCACCCGGAAACTTGATTAAGCAGAGATCGCAGCGGAATTTGGAGTTCTGACATCGAAGATAAGACACACTATTTCATCGTCATCAGGATCCTCAGAAATGTTTATGTAAACCGTGAAATATAACTGCAGAGGTAAACAATGGAGGAAACAAAAAAAAAAATCGTCAAAGAGACCAACCAACTGGTGTGGTTCAGGAAGAAGGCAATAACTAATTAATTAGAAACTAGTGTTCATGAATGAATAATTACCAACATATGATACATCCTACTATTAAAGCATAGTTACAAACTTACAATTGTAATCAAAATGGTAAAATCATTATCACTGTTTTGTTATCCTGGTAAAGTTATTTTTGGTATTGAAAAAATGTAAGCCAATAATGACTCCATCAACTCTATGATCAAAGATGAACCCTTTACTGATTATGGAACCATCCAAGACAAATATGAGTTAAAAAATAGAAAACTGAATCTGTTAGTGATTGGGATGAAGAAATTCTTCAAAAAAAAAAAAAGTGATTACTATCTAAAATCGTACGTATGGAATGAAATTTTAACAATTACCCAAAATATAAATGTAAGAAAGCTTACTGGATACCAAGGTAATGTTGTGCTAATAGGAACCACGACACCGCCAGGTGAAACAGGGCATGTGATCAACTCACAGAGGTCGTATCTGCGGTTTACGACATATATGAAGTTTATTTGAACTTTCAGCTGCACGAATCCTCCAGTGATTACTCTATCTGTTCACACAAAAATATTTTATCAAGAAATATATTGGAAACTAAAACAAGAGTGATGGCAACTTGGATAGAAATAAAGCAAATTATCAAAGTAATTGATCAGGTACGTACTTGTATAACCGGTTATGTTAAAGCTTGCTTGGACCCCTTCCCGAATTGCCTCCACACCAGTGACTGTAAATGGAGAACTTTCAAGACCTACAACAGCCAGTAGTGAAAAAGTATACAAGTATCATAACAAACCCAAAAAAAATAAAAACAAACACATACACACACACAAAAATCCTTTAGTATAGGAGAGATATACTAAAGGATAGAGTAACAAGAGAGATTGTGATAGATCATTTTTTGTCTTTATTTCTGCAGTCAGTCCCAAAACCAGCCAATTATTTTTATATTGTTCGATACATATATATATTGTTCCTAGTCCTCACTAACTTTCGTAATCGATCTTCAACTCTAGCAATGAATAATTAAATTTTATGGTAACTTACTTTCCTAGAACTAGGTCAAAATGAGATTTAGTTTGATTTTTTCTTTTTAAAGCTTTCAACTCCTAATATTAATTCCTAGTTAAAGTAACAATAAAAAGAACAATGTTATAAGTAGCAAACTGCACTCATGGAAAGGGATAGCCAGCAAAGTAGGTAAGAAGAAGAGTGATAGGATCAGAAGAAACATAGGATGAGCGTGAGAGATCGCCATGGACTAGCACTCAAAGATCTTCAAAGAGGGAAATATTTTTCTCTTTGGTACGGTTTCACAAACACGTATGTAGTAGTCTATATATACAGGCCACACACGTCCTCCCTAATATTAGATTATAATATTTTGCTATATTAGTGTTCCCATACAAAACCTCTATAAATTAATATTCGATAAATTAATAATTATTATAAATTAATAAATTTTATTGGTTTCGAATCGGACCAATGTAAAAATTAGCAAATACACTAATAGAATAACATGTTATACTGTTTTCTAGACAAAAGCATGTTTGAATTCTAATTATTTTTCATAAAATGCAATTGAAATTAATTTTCAAATTAATTAGACTATAACATGTTATATTAATATATATTTTCAAAATAAAACATAATAGAATGTTTTAATATATATGTTAAAACAACCTATAATATGATAACATGTTCTATTAATACATTTGTTCTAAAAAAAAACATAGCAAAAATATGTTATATTTTGTTAAAGAACCATAAAAATAGAATATGTGCATAAAACATTATACTGTTTTCTTTAAGACAAAAAAAAATGTTTAATTTCAAAACTTGATTTTCATATAATGTCACTGAAGAACCAAAACAACCATAAGTGAGATCAAGAAGAAAGATATCAAGCACGGAAAACACGAGGAGGGAGTGGAATCAATTAAACTCAGTAACGCCCAACTAACGCCCAACTAACCAAAGCCAATACAATAAATGACACACTTATTAGGTGGCTTACTTTTCATGTCAGATAGTAATTAATTGGTATATTAATCATACACTCCCGACCTGGGATGAACGGAGAAGAAACCAAGTGATGATGGAAAATAAGTTTAACAAAAAAAAAAGATGATGGAAAATAAGTTTGTGCATGCTGAATAATCATCTTCTTCACTATGGATCTTTTAAACGACAAGTTTGGATCTCTTTGTTTGTTTCTGTATGTTTGAAGTCGCTTTACTAATTGGAGGTGTTTGCTTCTATAAATCTGACTGCAACAATATGATTTTGTTTTTTGTTCAATCAAGATCACAATTCATAACTGCTATGTTTTAACGTCAGATTACATACATCATACTGTACATATATATAGCAAAAACCAAAATGTAAATACTGATGTGGAAGGTATCTTCATATAACTAAATATAAAAATGTTAAGACATTAATACCAACAGCACCAGTGGTCTAGTGGTAGAATAGTACCCTGCCACGGTTCAGACCCGGGTTCAATCCCGGCTGGTGCATTTCGAGCTGTGAAGAAATTGGCTTTAGCGTTGGTTGGGTCCTTCGCACTATTCTCATTACTTGGATGAGATGTGGCCATGTGACTGAGCTCTCATTTTTTTTTTTTTGTAGAAGGCTCTTTTTTTTGTCTAAAAATTCAAAATATCTCCACTCCACTCAAGTATATATAATGTTATTTACTTTAGCAACAAAAAATTTATATTTGTCATGCTTAGGTCTCTTTAGTCTTTAATAAGATTAGTGGGACTCTTGAGACCGGAGGACGGAATTAACTTACCTATAAGAATCTGCCTTCACTAAAAAAAAACTCCTTGGATATTTAAAGTCCCCTTTTGTTGTGCTTCTGTGTTTATAATCTGTCTCAGTATAAATTAAATTGGGGAAAAGATTACATGAATATTAAAGACTTGTGGGTTTAAAAGAAGTTTAAGTTTGAGCCCTAGTAAAAAGGAAGATCCACCAAAAATGGAGGAACGAAAGAACAAGCCCTTGCTTTTGGAATCTTATCTAATTTCCCGAAATCCGAAATTTATTAGTCACATTTCTTGATTTTATGATAACTGAATCAACTACAAAAGACACACAGAAATTTTCGTTTATGCTTTCTCGAAGTTAGACTTAGACATATAAGAAATCGTGTAGGTCAAGCAAGTGATTATGAGTCACAAAATCACCAAGAAAGTTAGACGAGGAGCAAATCGATGAGCTCCGGGAGATTTTCCGATCATTCGATCGGAACAAAGACGGAAGCTTAACACAGCTTGAGCTCGGATCGCTTCTCAGAGCACTCGGGCTTAAACCGAGTCCAGACCAATTCGAGACACTAATTGACAAAGCCGACACTAAAAGCAACGGACTCGTCGAGTTCCCGGAGTTTGTGGCTTTGGTCTGGCCGGAGCTTCTTTCGGCGGCGGCGAAAACGGCGGCTCCTTACACGGAGGAGCAGCTTCTTCGGTTGTTCAGGATATTTGATACTGACGGCAATTGTATTGAAATTAAGCTTAATTTTGGGTTTGATGATAAAATTATTAAACCCAAAGTTTAGTACAAGTTCTAGAATTCTTTAGAAACATCATTAAAATATTCATCTTCTCTAAATATTTCTAGAGAATTCTATTAGTTAATTAATTTAAGATTTGTGTAGAAAACTCTAGAGAATTAGAAAAAATCTAGGAAGTAAGGAGGTTGTAAAAGAAGAGTCTAGAACTTTGTAAGATAGTTTTGGGAGGCTATAAATACCTCCTCACCCCCTCATTTGTAAACATAACAACAACAAAAATACAAAAAGTTGAACAAGCTAATAAAGAGTATTTTTCATAAGTTCTCTTAAGTGTTCTTACTCTCTAAGAGTGTTCAAGTTTTCTCTTAAGTGTTCTTCCATATTCTTCTTCATACTTAGAAAGTCTTTTATTTCTTTCGAGTCTCTTGGGTATTACGATCTTGGGCTAGTGCTAAAGCACTATCGCTGTTGGTTTCTCTACATGGTATCAGAGCCATTCTGATCTAGTTCTTTTCAAGATCGGGGTTTAAAGAGAGCTCGGGTTTACTCTAAGTATGGAGCCAATGGGTCGTGTTGTTGGATTGGGAATGGAGATCTTAAACCAATCTAATTACCGGTTATGGAAGTCATGTATGGAGTCATACTTGGTGAGTGAGGACTTATGGGATGTCGTTGGCGGTAGCAGCACATCACCACCAAGAGGAGATGCTGCAACAGCGGAAGCGACAAAGGAGTGGATCCGGAAGAATGCCAAGGCGGAGTTTGCTTTGAAGAGGTCAATATCCTCGGGAATATTTGAGCATGTCTCAAGGTGTATATCCGCCAGTTCCATTTGGCAGTCGTTGGATCAATTGTTCAACAAGAAGAATGAAGCTCGGCTACAATTGTTAGAGAACGAGCTGGCAAATGCGAAGCAGGGGGAGTCTTCAATCTCAGAGTTTTTCATCAAGGTAAAAAATCTTTGCTCTGAGATTAATACTCTAAATCCGGAGGAATCAATTTCGGAAGCACGGTTAAAGCGGTCTATTATTCGAGGTCTACGACCCGAGTATACACCGTTTGTGACTTCGGTTCAAGGATGGGCTACACAACCTTCCTTGGAGGAGTTCGAGAACCTGCTAGCTTCGCAAGAATCATTAGCCAAGCAAATGGCTGGAGTTAAAATCAATGATGATTCAGGGAGCGCTTTTGTAGCTCGGAGGCAACAAGGCTTCAAAGCCAAATCCAAGTATCTTGGTGCCAAAAATAACGATGAACGTGAAGGATCTTCTACGGGAGAAAAGAAGCGGTTCAAGTGCTACCGGTGTGGAAAGCTTGGGCATTTTAAAAAGGATTGCCGAGTCAAGTTGAAGGAAACAAATATGGCGGAATCAAAAGGTCATAATGAAGACGAAGAATGGGGGAAATGTTTCACGGTGGAGGCTGCATCTTCAGGTACATCCACAACTAAAAATCTTGGAAATGATTGGATAGTGGATTCGGGTTGTAGTCATCATATTACCGGAAACGAGAAGTTATTTTCTAGTCTTCAACATCATGACGGAAAAGAAGCCATCATTACTGCGGATAATTCAACCCACCGCGTGGAGAAGGAAGGGACTGTTGTCATTGAAGGAGATGATGGAAGCCCTATCACTCTCAAGAACGTATACCATGTTCCTGGAGTAAGGAAGAATCTTCTCTCCGTGGCGAATGTGGTAGACTCAGGTAACTACGTTTTATTTGGCCCAAGAGACGTTAAATTCTTGAGGAATATTAAAGAGTTAAAGGCGGATGTGGTTCACACCGGATCGCGGGTTAAGGATCTATATGTCTTATCTGCTTCAAATTCTTATGTGGAGAAGATGAGCACGAATGATAATGCCTCTATATGGCATGCTAGGCTCGGTCATATAAATATGACTAAGCTGAAGGTTATGGTGAATAAGGATTTGGTTAACGGGCTCCCGAAGTTGAAGATTCAAGATGAAGGAGTAATTTGTGAAGGTTGTCAATATGGAAAATCACATAGACTTCCATTTGACAACTCTATTTCACGATGCAAAGCCCCGTTGGAGAGGATCCATAGTGATCTAATGGGTCCAACAAGAACACCCTCGTATTCCGGATTTCGCTACATGTTGCTGTTTGTTGATGACTTCTCACGGTACACTTGGGTATACTTTGTGAAGGAAAAATCAGAAGTATTCTCCAAGTTTCAAGAATTCAAGGTTACCGCGGAAGGGGAGTTAGGTCAGAAAATCAAGACCTTAAGGACGGATAATGGAGGTGAGTTCATATCCAAGGAGTTTCTCTCTTTTTGTCAAAAGCATGGAATAAAGAGAGAGTTTACTTGTGCGCATACACCTCAACAAAATGGAGTAGCTGAAAGGAAGATCAGGCATCTAACCGAGACATGTAGAAGCTGGTTATATGGAAAAGATTTACCTAAGGCCTTATGGGCAGAAGGTATGAGATGTGCAGCATATGTCATCAATCGGATGCCACTCAGTCCAAACAATATGAAGTCTCCTTATGAGATGGTTCACGGGAAGAAGCCATCAGTGAAACATCTCAGGATATTTGGATCAGTCTGCTACGTCCATGTGTTTGATTCTCAAAGAACAAAGTTGGAGGCAAAAGCGAAGAAGTGTATCTTCGTTGGGTATGACGAACGAAGAAAAGGTTGGAGGTGTATGGATCCAGAGACACACAGGTACGTGGTGTCTAGAGATGTTGTTTTTGATGAAGTTTCCTCATTCTATGGGCCACCTCAAATCTTAGTTGATCAAGAAGGTGGAAGTTCCTCCAAGACTGCTGAACCAGCTCTTAAAATTCTAAGTGAGAGTGGAAGTCCTGAAACGGAGAAGCAAGGTGAAAGGGGGAGCACTAGTCAAGAAGAGGATGAGGAGGAAGATCACGGTTCCACGGCTACTCAAAGGCCTAAAAGGAACATTATAAAACCTGCTCGGTTCAGAGATGAAAGATTTGTCACCACCTACTCATGCTACTTTGCAGCTCCATTAGATGAAGATGAGCCATCATCTTATGATGAAGCAAAAGACGTTGATGAGTGGGAGACCGCAATGAAGGAGGAGATGAATGCTCTCATGAAGAATGAAACGTGGGATTTGGTTCCGAAACCCAAGGATGTCCAACCCGTTTCTTGTAAATGGGTGTATCGGATCAAGCGCAAAACAGATGGAAGCGTTGATAGATTCAAGGCAAGGTTGGTTGCTCGGGGGTTCTCTCAGAAGTATGGAGAAGATTATGAAGAGACTTTCAGCCCTGTAGCTAAAATGACAACGGTACGCACCCTCTTATCTTTGGCTGCAAGTTTTGGTTGGAAGTTATGGCAATTAGATGTGAAGAATGCTTTTCTATACGGAGAGCTTGATAAGGAAATCTTTATGGAGCAACCACTTGGTTTTATATCACGAGAGCATCCTGATTATGTGTGCAAGCTAAAGAAGGCCTTGTACGGGTTAAAACAAGCCCCACGAGCCTGGTATGGAAAGCTTGCTCAGTTTCTTCAGTTCTGCGGCTATGTGGCATCAAATTCTGATCCGAGTCTATTCTTTAAGAAGAATAGAGGAGTCCACGTGGTTGTTCTTCTTTACGTGGATGATATGATCATTACCGGGAATGATGATGGAGAAATTGCTCGTCTACAAGAGGATATGTCGATAAGGTTTGAGATGAAGAAGTTGGGTGAGCTCAACAACTTTCTCGGTTTAGAGGTGGAAAGGGTAAAGGACGGAATATTCATCGGCCAACAAAGCTATGCAAGAAGGATTGTTGAGAAGTTCGGGGTGCATGAAGGAAAGACACGTTCTACTCCGATGGATGTCAACATAAAGCTTAAGCGCGATGAAGGGTCTTTACTACCTGATCCTCGGCCTTATCGCTCTCTTGTGGGAAGTCTTCTTTACTTAACCATTACGAGACCGGACATTGCCTTCTCGGTAGGTCTTGTAAGTCGGTTTATGCAGGCACCAAGGAAGCCACATCTAGAAGCGGCAAAGAAGATATTGAAGTACCTGAAGACAACTCTTGGCATGGGTCTGGTGTACAAGTATAATGCCAAGGTCTCTCTCTATGGCTTCACGGATGCTGACTTTGGTGGAGATCTAGATGATCGAAAATCAACTTCAGGCTATGTGTTCTTATGTGGGAACACAAGTGTTTCATGGTGCAGCAAGAAGCAAGCAACAGTGTCACTATCTACCACTGAAGCGGAGTATAAAGCTTCAACACTCGCAGCTCAAGAGTGTATATGGCTTCGAAGGCTCCTTGGAGATTTGTTTGAGCCAATCAACAAGCCAGTTGCAATCTATGGAGATAATCAAAGTGCTATCAAGCTGGCTAATAATCCGGTGTTCCATGCAAGGACAAAGCATATTGAGCTAGAGCATCACTTCATAAGGGAGAAGGTGCTTGATGGAACAATTGAAGCTTTGGAAGTTCGAAGCGAGGATAACGTTGCAGATATCTTCACCAAGTCATTACCAAAAGGGCAATTCGAGTTACTTCGCTCGAAGCTCGGGATGATGGACAAAATCAAGTTTAAGGGGGAGTATTGAAATTAAACTTGATTTTGAGTTAAGCTTAATTTTGGGTTTGATGATAAAATTATTAAACCCAAAGTTGAGTACAAGTTCTAGAATTCTTTAGAAACATCATTAAAATATTCATCTTCTCTAAATGTTTCTAGAGATTTCTATTAGTTAATTAATTTAAGATTTGTGTAAAAAACTCTAGAGAATTAGAAAAAAATCTAGGAAGTAAGGAGGTTGTAAAAGAAGAGTCTAGAACTTTGTAAGATAGTTTTGGGAGGCTATAAATACCTCCTCACCCTCTCATTTGTAAACATAACAACAACAAACACAAGAAGTTGAACAAGTTAATAAAGAGTGTTTTCATAAGTCTCTCTAAGTGTTCTTCCATATATTTCTTCATACTTAAAGAGTCTTTTATTTCTTTTCGGGTCTCTCGGGTATTACGATTTTGGGCTAGTGCTAAGCACTATTGGTGTTGGTTTCTTTACAGATTCATCACTGCGGCGGAGTTGGCTCACTCCTACAAAAGACACACAGAAATTTTCGTGGGTTTACCATCATGTGGTTGTAATTGTCTCAGTACTTATAGCGCTCGGAAACTGAAAGCTTCAACACCCACTTCAGTTTGAGAGACTATAAAACATGTAAAACCCGAAACTTCTTCATTAATAAAAGAGAACATATAAAACCTAAAACATAGTAATAAGATGTGATTTTTCATCACGGAGATCCGTGTAATCACATTCTTCCTTTCCAAGAGTAAACAAGACCCTCGAGGCAGTCTTTAGGAGTAATAGTTTGGCCTCCTTCTCGTTCAGCTCCTCTTTGAGATCCGATACCTTCTGCTCCAACGACAAAACTTTAGCAGCACAAGTAGCAGATTTGACCTTCTCCGTGTCTAGTTCAAGCTTCAGATTCTTGATGTGTTCCTCAAGTTCTTGGACTCGAGAACCATCATCATCATCTGCTTTCTTCCTCTCCAAGGAAACCTCATCAAACTTCGTCTTCAACCAGTCCAGCTTGAAGCCCGCCTCTGTTAGATCGGTAAACTCGCTGTGGGATTTGGTTAGCTCAGTCTCGAATAAGCTATGTGGAAGCTTTTTCAGTGTCTCGATGAGACCGAGGAGGATATTCATGTATGTTGTCTTCACTAGTTGATTCGTTGGTTTCAATTTTGCTGCTATGTCCGGGTGCTTCGTGAAAAGCCTAGTCACTGAAACAACATGTCGACACGAGAAAGATGTAATTTTGGCTCTAGGGTGACGGCTAAGGGTGATCCGGTCTGATTATTCTCGAAAGAATACTCACGTTATAAAAAATATTGGGTATTTTTCTGGAATTGGTAGAAGAAAAATTAATTTTGGCGCTAAGGGTGATGGCTAAGGGTGATGGCATGAGTGATGACACTGAGGTACGTACTGTACAACTAAAAAGATTTCATTATCCATCACAAATTTTCAATCTAGTGGTTCTTGATTAATTCAAGAATTTAATCTTCGCTTTCATTATAATTGTTTTGAGGGGCAAAAAAAAAACACAGAATGTGAATTACAATTGAGAAGGTAACACGAGACGGAACAAGAAACAAAGCTCCAAAAAAGTTTTCTCTGTATCTGTAAAGTCAAATAACTGTTTCTTCTCTTTTTCCTCTCAATGTTTTAAATTCCCCAAAAAAGTAAACAAATGAATACTAGAGAAGCCACAACAAAATTACCCGATTTAAGAGGGGACCAGAGTCTGTTCTTTTCCACAATATATGAGTTTTCTCTTAGAAAAAAAAAATGTTGATTAAATGAAAGCTTTAACAATATCTGCATGCGTTTCAAGCGGCGTGGGCATCTGCTTACAAAGTTGAGGCGTTAACGATGATCATACCATCTGACTATATACAGGCCCGGCCCAAAGATTGTATGGACCTTGTGCAATTTTACAGTTTTATAAATAGAATTGGTAAAAAAAGTTCTAAATTTTTTTTAATGGGCCCTAAATTTTTTTAAATGGACCCTAAAATCTAACTAAAAACTGTAAAAAAAATTAAAGACCCAGTGCAAATGCACCTCTAGCACATGGCTAGAACCGGGCCTGACTATATATATTGGGCCCTTGTTGGACCGTGTTACGATCCGTTTGTATAAGTTCGATAATCGTAATTAGGTTAAGCGGTTAGAGTTGTATATAAGGCGATGCCTTCTAAACTTGTGAAATAAGAAAATCTTTCTACCGCTATTGGTTTCTTGACATGGTATCAGAGTATTAACCTAACTTCTACAAGGTTTTTGTTTCGATTTTGTGATCTGAATTTCTTTCTCTCTTTCTTTGACCTCGATTTCGTTATTACTACTTCAACGGAATCTTTTTGAAAGATGGGTACCGAAGCAGCTATGATTAGCTCGGTTGTACAACCTCGTGTTGAAGTCCGCCGCACCATCTCGCCCTACGATCTCACTTCAGGCGACAATCCTGGAACCCTAATCTCTAGAACTTTGTTGTGTGGCCCTAACTACAATGAATGGGCAACGAATCTGAAGGTAGCTCTTACGGCTAGAAAGAAGTTCGGTTTCGTTGACGAATCTATTCCAAAACCCGTCGAAACCTCTGAAGACTACGAGGACTGGATTGCAAACATTGCTCTCGTGGTCTCATGGATGAAACTTACAGTCGATGAGAGTCTCACCAAATCAACGTCTCATATTGCAGATCCAAACGAACTTTGGATACACCTCCAAAAATGGTTCGGCGTGAAGAACGGACAGCGTGTGCAGCGTTTGAAAACAGAACTCGCGACATGTCGACAGAAAGGTCTTCCAATTGAAGCTTATTACGGGAAGCTTACACAGATGTCGAGAAGCTTAGCTGACTACCAACAAGCGAAGACAATGGAAGAATTTCGTAAAGAGCGTGAGGAAGATCAACTGCACCAATTCCTCATGGGCTTAGACGAGACGATTTATGGTCCGGTTAAATTGGCCTTGCTCTCACGTGTTCCTCTGCCTTCGTTAGAGGAAGCGTATAATACACTGACTCAAGATGAAGAATCTAGACTGGCAAGCCGCATTCATGAAGAAAGTGCCGAAGGCATCAGTTTCGCTGTACAGACGAATTCCAAGCCTCGACCTTCTTATGAAAATAAAGGCTCGTTCTCATGTACCTTGTACGGTCGTTCTGGTCATCTCGCCGAGCAGTGTTTCAGAAAAATCGGATTTCCACCTTGGTGGGATGAAAGAAAACGCAACAAACAAGGCGGAAATGGAGCAAATAAAGGTATCACTATGACCTCGGCTCCATCGCAGACTCGAAGCAATGAATCTGCTCGAGTGAATCATGTCGCTACAGGAGGAGAACCTACAACATACGCGAATCTCACAGTTGCAGATCGAGTGGGAATCAGTGGTCTTAACGACAACCAGTGGAAAACTCTGGTTCGTATGCTTGAGGAAAGGAACACAACTCCGAATGTGCGTCTTACAGGTATGTTTTTCTCTGAATCTTGGGTTATTGATTCAGGTGCCTCAAACCACATGACTGACAATATTGATTTCTTATCTGATGTTGGAACTATGGCACCGGTTGTGATAAAACTTCCTGATGGAAGACATACTATTGCGAATCAACATGGAAAGGCTTATTTGGGTTCATCGCTTTGTCTTCTAGATGTGTATTTTGTTGATGGCCTGCAATGCCATCTAATATCAGTCTCGCAATTAAGAGACAGTGGCTGTGTAATTCAAACAACTAATCGACTTTGTGTTATTCAGGACCGCATCACGAGGACCCTGATTGGTGCGGGTGAACAACAAAACAGGCTTTATTGGTTTAGAGGAACGACTGTAGCAGCAGCAATGCAGAACTCGGATTTGCAGTCTATGGAGCTCTGACATTGTCGCATGGGACATTCCTCGTCTAAAGCATTAGAGTCGTTGCAGCTTTCGAATATTAGTAGTGTTTTTTTTTAATTCCAAAGTTTGCGAGTTTTGTATCCGTGCAAAACACGCAAGAGATCCATTCCCTTTAAGTTCAAATAAAACAAGTATGGATTTTGAGATGATTCACTGTGATCTTTGGGGTCCGTATTAGACTACGGCTATTTGTGGATCTCGTTTCTTTCTTACCATTGTCGACGACTACTCGTGTCCTGTCTGAATTTACTTACTTAAATCAAAACAAGAAGCACCTCATCATCTTACGAATTTTCTTTCTCTTGTTGAAAGACAATTCTCAACCAAAGTAAAGACTGTCCGCAGCGACAATGGCTCAGAATTCATTTGCCTCACTGATTTCTTTGCTCAGAAAGGAATAATTCATGAAATATCCTGCGTGGGAACGCCGCAGCAAAACGACAGAGTCGAATGCAAACATAGACACATCCTCAATGTTGCGGGAGCTCTAAGGTTTCAAGCTAACCTTCCAATTGAATTTTGGGGGTATTGCGCTCTCACAGCCGGCTACTTGATCAATCGTACACCGACTAGACTATTACAAGGTAAGACACCTTTTGAACTCATCTACAAACGACCCCCACCTCTACTTCATCTGCATGTATTCAGTTGCTTATGTTATGTGCATAACCAAAAACATGGCGGTGATAAATTCGCTGCACGTAGTAACAGATCTGTGTTTATTGGATATTCGTTTGCCAAGAAGGGATGGCGTGTTTATGATACTGAAACTGGTGTAATTTCAGTCTCACGAGATGTTATCTTTTCCGAATCAGATTTTCTGTTTGCGGAACTTGACTCTTCCTTACCGGTCTCTTCTACGTTCCCAGTTTTAGAGGATCACCATGGTGAATTATTTGATGGTTTTGATCCTCTTTCGACACCAGTACCAGCCTCAGTGTCTGAAATTGCCGAACCTGCAACTACAAATCTGCAGGCTGGAATTGCAGAACCTGCAACTACAAATCTGCAGGCTGAGAATAACGTCGCACCGATCGCTGTGCAACACACTACAGAGGCTGCGAATGATGTTGTACTGCGAGACGTGAGACAAACCAATGAGACAACAAAGTCTCCCATTACTGAATCGATGCCAACAACTACAGAAGTTGCATCATCTTTATCATCACCAGGAAATGTTGAAGTTATAGAGGAACTTGGTCGTAGATTTCGAAAGAAGAAGCCACCAACCAAACTATTGGATTACGTTGCAACTCTTCTTCATAATCCATCACCTGCAGCAACGCCTTATCCTCTGGATAACTACATATCCAGTGAACAATTTTCCACTACATATCAGGTTTATATTTTGGCCATGAATACTGCTATTGAGCCGAAATATTACAAGGATGCAATACTTGATGAAAACTGGCGGTTTGCAATCACGGATGAAGTCGTTGCACTTGAAGATCGTGGTACTTGGACCATTGAAGATTTGNGAGCCGAAATATTACAAGGATGCAATACTTGATGAAAACTGGCGGTTTGCAATCACGGATGAAGTCGTTGCACTTGAAGATCGTGGTACTTGGACCATTGAAGATTTGCCACTGGGTAAGAAAGCTCTTGGCTGCAAATGGGTCTTTCGTCTCAAGTTTCATGCTAATGGTAAGCTGGAACGATATAAGCACGACTAGTGGTGCTTGGAAATAACCAAACAAAGGGGGTTGATTTCAATGAGACTTTCGCACCAGTTGCCAAGATGGTAAAAATTCGTGGATTTCTTCGACAAGTTGCCTTTAATGATTGGGAAGTTCATCAAATGGATGTGCACAATGCGTTTCTCCATGGTGATCTTGAAGAAGAAGTATTCGTGAAACTTCCTCCCGGGTTTCGAACAGATGATAAGAACAAGGTATGTCGTCTCTATAAATCTCTTTATGGTCTTAAACAAGCTCCGGGATGTTGGTTTGCTAAGCTTGCATCAGCCTTGAAATATTATGGATTTGAGCAGAATTACTCGGACTACTCTTTGTTTGTCTACGAGACGAATCAGATTACACTTCACATTCTGGTTTACGTGGACGATTTGATAATCACAGGGAGTTCAGCGAAAGTTATCAATGATTTCAAGATATACTTGATTTCATGTTTTCATATGAAGGACCTTGGCGTCTTGTGCTACTTTCTGGGAATTGAAGTTGCTCGCAGTTCCGCAGGCATTTATCTCTGTCAACGGAAATACGCTCTCGATATTGTCACCAAAACTGGTATGTTAGGTGTAAAGCCGGTTGCATTTCCTCTTGAACAAAATCATAAGTTGTCATTGGATGATGGTGTTGACTACCCTGACTCTACTACCTACCGCAGATTAGTTGGAAAGCTGATTTATTTGGGAACAACAAGACCAGAATTATCCTATGCGATTCACATTCTCTCTCAGTTCATGAATGCACCGAAACTTGCTCATTGGGAAGCTGCTCTGCGAGTGGTTCACTATTTAAAAGGCAGTCTCGGGCAAGGTATTCTTCTTAAAGCTAACGCACCTTTGAAGCTTACAACGTGGTGTGACTCTGATTGGGGCGCCTGTCCATTGACGCATCGTTCCCTCATGGGCTGGTTTATTCAACTTGGTGGCTCTCTGTGCGTGCTGGATTTCGCACAATAGATTTCCTGTTAAGAATTACAAAAGAGGACGAAAAGATTCTAAGTTAAACACGACACGAAGATCCGAAGACGGTGATTTTATTCAAGCTGCTTTGATAAGCTTTTAGGGTACAAGTCTTTTAGGGTAAAAATGCGGATCCCTTACAAATGAACTAAGAATCCTATTTATACATCTCTTCCTAGAATCTAAGCGAAGATCTCGGGCTATCTTTCGTTGGTTCTCTTTCCTTTTCTTCTTGACGGCGCTCCTTTCCGCCAGGTTTATTCCTCTAGGGCGAACGTTGCTTCGGTTATTCTCACAGGCTTGGACTCGGCCCAGTTGTGTAATGGCACATCTTGGGCTCGGCCCAGTTGCGTAATGACGCATCTTGAGGTCGGCCTTGTATGTTGTTCCGAGCTCGGACCATTTCGTAAGTTTGTTGCTCGGGCCTTCAAAAGAAAGGGTTGTTTGGTTTATGTGTATTCCGGTTCAGCTCGGATTATATACGAGATGGTTCTCCTCGGTTTATGCACGGTTCGTGCACGAGGTGGTTCACCTCGGTTTATGCACGGTTCGTGCACGAGGTGGTTCACCTCGGTTTATGCACGGTTCGTGCACGAGGTGGTTCACCTTGGTTTATGCACGGTTCGTGCACCGAAATCTCTTCACCTCGGTTCTGCACGGTTCATATACAAACCATGCACGGTTCAGAAATTAGCTTCCATACTAAGTCGTTTCTTTGATTGATCTTGCCTGGGTGAAAACCGACCCCAACAGTTAGCCCCCCAGCTCGTTAGTCTTAGAGATAAGGGTGACGAGCTACAAGGATAGGCGAGATCAATGTTCCAAGGCTTCTTTTATTTTTTACTTCGCTACCAAAATATCTTGCTTAAGTGGAAGCGAATAGTCTTGTGCCGAAGTGATTTGAGTTCCGAAGTGTTTTCGATCAAGTGCCGAGGCGAAGGGCTTCATACCGAGGTGTTTTTAGAGTTGTTAGCGAACCGTTTGAGTTTCGTCGGGCGTTCTTTCCGTCTGCGCTGAATTTTCACCTCGGTCCTACCCGTGAGAAACTGCTACCCGTGAGGTTCTTTTCGACGGATGTTGGCTGTGGTTTCCGATCCCACATCTAATCTTGGAATACTTGTGGTCATACGGATTAGCCCTTGCTCAACTCACGCCGCGCTCGATAAGACATCTTGTGGGGCTGCTAACTTTGAGCTTCGAATGCGAGGTGGAGCTTTCGCTTGGCCATCTCGACAACCTTATAGAGATTAGGCGCAGGCCTAACACCGAGATGTTCTATATAGGGAACAAGAAGAATAGGAGAGTAGTTGAGGATTTTCCAGATAGGGATCAAGACTGGGAGAACCGATTCTTCTATGTTCTTATTAACGACGCTTCTGTCGCAGTCTTGGATCGGGAAGACAAAGACGGAATGGGGCCAAATAGGTAGAAGACCGAAACGAATGCTAGATTTTTTTTTTTTTTGTATCGACGTACCGAGCCATTAACATTTTTCTTTGTTACATTCGCTTCGCAGTTCGTCGCTCGGCGCTCCGTTGTCCTGACGACATTCAGAGCGTTGTTGAGATTTTTAATCGCAATCGAGTCTCGTGGCAGAGGAGTTTTTTGTTTCAACGAGTTGATCGTGCTCGGATCTCTCATTTTAGTGGTGACGAAACAAGGGACCCCGAGTCGTCCTGCTCGCCCAACGTCCTTCAGACGGGGATACTACTGCGTTTAACCTTTAATGATGATCAAGCGCAAGAGGCCGAAAAGGCCATTGAGGACGGAGAGAGGGAGAGCTCGGAGTTCCGGACGTCGTCCCCTCTTGTTGACCGAACATCCGAATGGGAAGACGGGGTTTCCAGGAAAGTTAGAAATTTGAGCTCCGACGCGATTGCCGATAACGAAACAATGGCGCTAGGATCGTCTATTCGGCTCGGAATTCCTCAGAAGGGTTCGGGAATCGTGCTTCGTCTTAGAGCCGGGAAAGCTTCTTCGAAAGTACCCGTCCTTCGCCACCAAGGCGGCAAGAGAGTCTTGACTCGGGGCAGCAAGAGGAAGTATGCAGAGGAAGAACCCGTCGCCGACGTGCCCGATGTTCCCGAGGCAAACGATCCGCAAGGACCCGCACAAGTTCCGCCGAGCCCTTCTAGGACGCCGGTTCGCGATACCAGTCCCGAGACGACTTGGGCATCTTTCGAAGAAGAGGCTTTTGCAAGGGCTGCAACCTTCAGTTCTCATTCTCCTCGCCCGGACGCCCTTGCAACATGGAATACGCACGATCGGACGAGACTCTCTTGAGCCGATATTCGAAGCGGCCAGAGGCAAATCGAAGCTGTTCGCGGGGAGATGGTCTTTTTGAGGACAAGGCTCGATGAGGTCGAGATCGAACATTCCAAAAAGATGGCGGATATCACGAGGCGCTACGAGGCTATGGAGGCCGAGAGGGATAATCTCAATCGCAGGTGCGACGAGTCCGAGAAAATATCGGCCTATCTATCGAAGCAGAAAGTTCGGTGGGAGGCCGACGTATCTTTTTTGCAGCAGCAAATTTCATCGGCGAGAGAAGCGCGCGAGGCGATCTTTGATAGGTCATGCAGAGGGCCGAGGGGCGAACTTGCTAACCGGTACCGAGAGAAGTTGTCTGGTGCCGAAGCGAAGGTGGCTCAGCTTGAGGGGGGTGCCCGGGACAAGATTATGGAGCTGGCCGAGGTCGATAGTAAACTCGAGCTGATTCATATTCTACAAGGTCCCGATCCCCCTAGTCTGGAGAGCGAGAAAGCGAGGCTGATTGAGAAAAAATCCGCGCTAGTGGGTGCCCACGAGGAGTTCGAACGGCTTACGATGGATCTTCGAGCAGGTTTGAAGCCTCCAATGTTCTTGATAGACTTTTCGAAGAAGGATTCGACCGTTCTCTAGGTCCTGTTTTTGTTTGAGACGTTTTTTTTTGTTTATCTTTTGAACAATGTGCCTGGACGGCTTTATCCATAATTACAATTTACGCGAGTTCGGCTTTTTATAAATTATTTTGCTTTTACGCTTTAAGTAATGCTTTTGGATATGCGTGGTTCTGCCGAAGCGCTTTTGGTGATAATTTCCGAAGTGCTCGGAAGCTAGCCGTTTATTGGTCTACGATTTAAGCGATTATGGCAAGCGAATGAGTTAGCGGCGAAGCGATCGTAACTTGCCAAGGTTGCTAGTTTCATTAAGTAGCCTCTTGTTTGAGATAGCGGCATATTTACGAATTAGGTCGTTGTTACTTAGGTTATAATCTCCATGTTCGTGAGATGTCATAATCCCCGTCACTGGGAAGTTAGTGGTTCGGGCACGTTTGTTTACTTAGGCCGAGGTGAATCGGTGTTCGTCTAAGCCCTGATTTAGACCGACGCTGCTCAAGGTCGAGCGGTTTGTCGGGTTTTAGTCGAACATGTTTAGTAATCTCGTACTTAGGCATTAAATGCTCGAGCGGTACAATGTTCCCGAGATGTCGATGACCAACGTTACGTAAGAGTTGGGGTTTAAGTGTTCTTCTAGGTTGGGACTTGTGTGCCCGTTTCGAGAACAGCCGTCAGAATATCTCTTGGGGTATACCTAAGAGATATTGGACCGAGGTATACTCAGTTTGAATTTATATAGCACGCTTTGAATCCGTGGAGGATGTAGGGAACCTTATATAAAGGTTAAGATCCCGTTTGGGATGTAAGAGGTTTGTATGCTGTGGCCAACAGCGTACGAATGATAAAGGTTGAAAACGAAGTAAGCTGGGTAAACTTTTTATTCGAAAACATTTATAGTTTACATAGTAGCGTGGGAGTATATAGATATATATATACGTACCCTACTCCCCCCCCCCTTTTAAGGAGGGGGGGCAGTTGAACTCGTCATGCGACGAGCTGCCTAGTTCGTGTTTTGTGATAAGTTCTTAGAAGTAGTACTTCTTTAAGATGCATTGCGTTCCAGGATCGTGGCACGGAAGCGTCCGTTGAATGGTCGGCTAGTTCGTATACTCCTGGTCGGACCACTTTAGTTATTCGATACGGTCTTTCCCAGTTAGCTCCCAGTTTTCTCGCGTTCCGTTCCGCTGTATTTTGAAAAACCTGGCAGAGGACCAGCTCTCCTTCGTGAAATCTCCGACTTTTGACGTTGGAGTTGTAGTACTTTTCCGTGGCTTGCTGATAATTCTGAATGCGAATGAGTGCTTGGTCGCGTCTTTCGTCGATTAGGTCTGCTTCGTCCAAAAGCATGAGATGGTTGAGGCCTTCCTGTCCTGGGAGGAGTCATCGCCGTATTCCTGGAAATTCTACTTCAGGAGGGATAACGCACTCCGTTCCGTAGACAAGTGCGAATGGTGTCTCGCCAGCGGCTCGCCTCGGGGTTGTCTGATGCGACCATAGGACTCCTTCGAGTTCGTCTGCCCATCTTCCCTTCTTGGCATCAAGGCGTTTTTTCAATCCGTCAAGTATCGTCTTGTTCGCTGCCTCAGCCTGCCCGTTGCCTTGTGGGTATCTAGGCGTGGACTTACTCAGTCTGATTTTCCACTTTTCGCAAAAAGACTCGAAACGCGTTGAGATGAATTGTGAGCCGTTATCGGTTACGATTTCGTACGGGACACCATGCCGGCAGATGATGTTTTTCCAGACAGAATTCTCGACCTGGACGTCTTTGATGATGGCGAAAGAATCTTCCTCGACCCATTTTGAGAGGTAATCCGTTAAAACTAGCAGAAATCTCTTCTGCTTGGAACGATGCAGCGGACCGACGATGTCCATTGACCATCGCATGAAGGGGTAAGGTGATGAGATTGAGGAAAATAGCTCGGTAGGCTGATGAATTGTCGGGGCGTGGCGTTGACATTTCTCGCATTTCCGTGAAAAAATTTCGCAGTCTTTCACCATGGTTGGCCAATAATATCCGTGACGTTTTACCTTTATCGCTAAGGATTTTCCGCCGCTATGATTTCCGCAGGATCCTCCGTGGATTTCCTCCATTACTCTCCGCGCTTCTTTCCCTTCCACGCAAGTCATTAGTGGTCCCGAGAATCACCATTTGAAAACTTCTCCGTCGAGTAGGATGTACCGAGCTGCCTGGGCCTTGAGTTTGCGAGCCGCCCACTTGTCCGCGGGGACTTCTCCATCCATTATATAAGTTCGAATTGCTCCCATCCATTCTCGGTCGCACCCGTACTCGTTCCGCTGGTCTTCTTTAGTCACGACCGTCTCTTGTTCGTCGCTGGACTCCTCTGGATCCTCGGCTGGCTCGGTCAAGTTGACGATCTCGGAACTTTCGATGATGGGTCGTTCGATAAATTCTACCGGGATTACGCATTTGAGGCTGGGGTCGGACGACGAGGTGAGGGCCGCTAATGCATCGGCTTGAGCGTTTTCGCCTCGGGGAATTCGCATTAGCTTGAACTCTTTAAATTCTTTTGAAAGTTTTTGGACCACGCTTAAGTACGCCTCCATCCTATCGTCTCTTACCGTGTATTCCCCGTTGAATTGGTTAGCGACGAGCTGAGAGTCGCAGAAGGCCCGAATTTTTTGAACCTTGATTCCCTGTGCTAGCCTGAGTCCCGCGATCAAAGCTTCGTATTCGGCCTCGTTTTTTGAAGCGTGGAAGGCCAGCCTAAAAGATTGCTCTAAGACTTCGCCGGTTGGGGATGTCATGCGAATCCCGATTCCTGAGCCTTGTCTTGATGACGAGCCGTCTACGTGAAGTACCCATGCGGAATCTTCGGTCAGCTCGTCCGTTCCGTCGATCGAAAGCTCTATCAGGAAGCCAGCGAGGACTTGGGATTTGGCGCAGGTCTTGCTCCAATATTCAATATCGTATTCGCTGAGCTCAATCGCCCATTTCGCTAGTCTTCCAGATTGGCTTGGGCTGTGCAGTATAGCTCGCAGTGGAAAAGACGTCAGGACCACGATAGAATGCGATTGGAAATATGGTCTGAGTTTCCATGCGGACATCACCACAGCGAGTGCCAGCTTCTCCATTTGCGGGTATCTCGTTTCTGCATCCGCCAGTGTTTGGCTCACGTAGAAGATCGGACTCTGCTCCCCTCGTTCTTCTCGGACAAGTACCCCGCTGACTGCGGTAGTCGAAACGGCGATGTATAAGTAGAGGGGTTCTCCTTCTACTGGCTTTGCGAGCACGGATGGAGTTGATAGGTATTGCTTTAGCTCCTGGAAAGCTGCCTCGCACCTTTCCGTCCATTTGAATTTCTTGTTGCCTCGGAGTGTGTCGTAGAAAGCTAGACACTTGTCGGTTGATCTCGAGATGAAGCGATTTAAGGCAGCGACGCGTCCTGTTAGTCGTTGTACTTCTCGTTTGTTCCTGGGCGAGGCCATTTGGATTAACGCATCGATCTGTTTTGGGTTTGCTTCGATACCACGACTAGTAACCAGATACCCGAGGAATTCCCCTGATGTTACCACAAATCTGCACTTCGCCGGATTGAGCTTCATGTTGTGGTGATTTAGCCGTTCGAAGCATTCCGCTAGATGGGCGATGTGGTTGCTTACTTCCAGCGACTTCACCAGAATATCGTCGATGTATACCTCCATCGTCTTCCCCAGTTGGTCGGCGAACATTTTATTGACCAATCGTTGATACGTAGCTCCGGCGTTCTTCAATCCGAATGGCATCACTTTGTAACAGTAAATGCCTCGGTCGGTTATGAATGATGTTTTTTCTTGGTCGTCGGGGTTCATCAAGATCGGATTATACCCAGAAAAAGCATCCATAAACGAGAGGAGCTTGTTTCCTACGGTCGCCTCGACGAGCCGATCAATGTGGGGGGAGAGGGAAACTATCCTTCGGACATGCTTTGTTTAGATCGGTAAAGTCGACGCATATACGCCATTTTCCGTTTTTCTTTTTTACGACTAACGGATTCGCAAGCCAGTCTGGTTATTTCGCCTCGGTGATGGACCCGACTTTAAGCAATCTGTCCACTTCGTCATTCACTGCTTTAGCTCGCTCGGGTCCGAGTTTTCTTCTCTTCTGCTTTATTGGTTTGAAAGTTGGATCCACATTGAGTTCGTGGCATGTAACGTTGATGTCGATCCCGGGCACGTCGTCTGCGGCCCAAGCAAAAATGTTGATATTTTTCTTCAAAAAGTCGATCAGCTCGATTTTGATCGCGTCATCCAGCTCAGCTCCCACTTCTACGCATTTCTCCGGATTCTTGTCGTCTAAGCATACAGATATTACCGGGGCGCACCGCGGCCGATTGTCTTCGGCCTGCTCGGCTTTCTGTAATTGCTACAAGAGTTTTTTGGTGCCGATCTTCGCTTCTCGGTTGGTTTTTATTTTTTTTATGAACGGTCTCCCCTTTCGCCTCGGTCTTGGGGTTCCTTAGTTTGTGCTCGGTCATGAAGCATATTCGCGACTCCTTCTGGTTTCCCCAAATCGTTTGGATCCCGTTGGCTCCGGGGAATTTTAAACAGAGATGGTAAGTCGAGACTACGACTCTCATCGAGTTAATCCACGGCGTTCCCATGATAATGTTGTACACCGGGAGACCTTCGGTTACCGAGAAGTTGACGATCTTAGTCACGTCTTCTGCGAGGACTGGTAATCTGATCGTTCGGATCGTCATAGTCGTTTCTCCTGAGAAACCGGTCAAAGGGCTTGGGATCAGTATTATTTCGGACATATTGATTCCCATTTTCGCCAAGGTCTCGCGAAAAATGACGTCTACCGAACTCCCGGTATCGATCAGGACTCGGGCTACTTCGTGATTCTTCACTATGAGTTCGATCACCAGGGGGTCGTTATGCGGTCTATCTATGCCCGTCATCTCTCTTTCTTCGAATATGATGACATCATTGGGATTTCTGCTCGGCGCAGACCAATTTATCTTGGCTTCCGCTTTTCGTTGGAAGGCTTTTATCGCGGATACCGTGTCTCTGCAGTATTCCGATCCTCCCATAATCATGTTTATTCTCTGGCGCGGCCCTCCAGACTCCGAGGCGTTATTGTTTCTTCTTCCTCGTTCCTGCGGACCGCCCGGTCGGTTTTCCGGCTCGGGCTGTTCTTCCTGCTCGGCGTCGGCAGGCTTCTCCTGCTTGAGATCCTTCAGACTGACTGCATTGCCGACCTCTCCCGCCAGGAATTTCGCTCTGAGTTTGTCTCCTAAGATTCGACAGTTGGCTGTTAGATGTCCGTATGTCTTATGGATTTCGCAGTAGGCCTTTTCGTCGTACGAACTCGAGTTCCTAGTCCATGTATTTCCGTTCGTCCTTCCTCGGCCTCGCTCGGCTCTTTGCTCGGCGCTGATCTGATAGTTGTGCGCTCCACTGAAGTTCGGTCCTTCGTGGTGAACATAGGTGCTATTCGGGCGATTCCTTGAATGGCTCGGCTGGTTCGTCACCACTTGATTCTTGCTCGTTGATTTTGTTGGTCCGAAACATTGATCCAGGATTTGGAACTCTTCCTCCTCAAGTATGAAATTTGATGCTCTATGCATGGCGTCTTGAATCGTTTGAGGTTTGTTGCGCCAAATTTCTTTCCGGAACTCCGACATATACCACAAGGATTTTTTCAATACTTGGAGCGCTCCTTTGTCGCTTATTTCTCATACTTTTGACATCACTGCCTTGAAGCGTCCCATAAAAGCTCTGAGCGGCTCGATCGGTCCTTGAGATAGTGTCCAGAGGTCGGCGTCAGATAAACCTCAGTTCATGAACATTGAGTAATGTTTCATGAACTCTGTGCAGAGGTCTTTGAAGTTGCCGATCGAGTTCCGTTCAAGTCTAGAGAACCATTCGAGTGCCGGTCCTCGGAGGTTCTCGACGAACCGAAGGCAGTAGCCTGCATCTCGCTCGTTCTCTCTGAGGTTAGATCGTGCCATAGGCGTGCGAAATGCCCAGATATTTTCCTTCGGGTCGGCAGTCCCCTCGTAAGTAGGGAGGCGGATTTTCCCGGGGTCCGATACTCTAGCCTCGGTAATGCGCGCTGTGAACGGCGTCATCTGGGCTTCTTCGAGCATCAGTTCGATTTCGGGTGCCACGCTCCTCGCCTTGTGTACTTGTGATCGGATCGCTCTCACTTCCGCGTTTGCTCGAGCCAAGTCAGCTCAGATCTGGTCGAGGGCGCCACCTCGGGTCGTCGAGTTGGGCTCGGTGAGTCCGCCTTGGTTCGTCATTTGGGGCTCATCTTGATAGCTCGACCCACTGAAGATTTTCCTCTTCCTCAGCCAGGTCTTGATCTCGCTCCGGGTCGAGGCTATCTCCCGAAGCACCATCTCGTCGCGCCGCGGTGATGGTCGACTCGTCCGGTTGCGTTGTCGGCGCATCGGCTCGTTCTTCTCCAGCTCTTGTTATGGTCGTCGAGCCGTCGTTGGGTTCGCCTAGGGTTCCGCCAAGTCGTTGATCTCGCTCGCCTACGCCTCTTCGGACCAGACGCGGTGGTTCGGTGATGTTGGGCCTCGTAGTTGCGGGATTTTTTTCTCCGGAGAGGTGTTGCGGCTGGAGAGTTCCCGAGCCTCCTGCTCGTCTGTTTTCTCTGGGAGTTGCGAAGTTGAGCGCGGTCGGATTGAGGCCGAACTTCCTAAGTCTGCCAGATGGATTCATCATAGGAGTCAGGCTCCCGATCTGTCGGCTGTGGGTATGACTCTCCGTCGTCAGGTTCTCGAGGGTTTTGCCTTGCTCCGTCGTCTTCTTTGTTAGCGCCGTCATCATGTCTTTCATCTCGGCTAAAGATGCGAAAATTGCCTCGGTTTGCGCCGGAGTTCGTTGAGCGTTGGGCGCTCCGTCTTCAGCGGGAGGATTCGGCTCGGTTCTGTCGGTGACGTTCATCGCTCCGGCGGTGTTGTCGACGTTGGATACTCCGGTGGTCATCTTTTCGGATCTGGTTCGCGTCGGCTTTCGGTGTGAGAATTCTTTATGTCCCCTCCTTCTAGCGCCAAATTGTGCGTGCTGGATTTCGCACAATAGATTTCCTGTTAAGAATTACAAAAGAGGACGAAAAGATTCTAAGTTAAACACGACACGAAGATCCAAAAACGGTGATTTTATTCAAGCTGCTTTGATAAGCTTTTAGGGTACAAGTCTTTTAGGGTAAAAATGCGGATCCCTTACAAATGAACTAAGAATCCTATTTATACATCTCTTCCTAGAATCTAAGCGAAGATCTCGGGCTATCTTTCGTTGGTTCTCTTTCCTTTTCTTCTTGACGGCGCTCCTTTCCGCCAGGTTTATTCCTCTAGGGCGAACGTTGCTTCGGTTATTCTCACAGGCTTGGACTCGGCCCAGTTGTGTAATGGCACATCTTGGGCTCGGCCCAGTTGCGTAATGACGCATCTTGAGGTCGGCCTTGTATGTTGTTCCGAGCTCGGACCATTTCGTAAGTTTGTTGCTCGGGCCTTCAAAAGAAAGGGTTGTTTGGTTTATGTGTATTCCGGTTCAGCTCGGATTATATACGAGATGGTTCTCCTCGGTTTATGCACGGTTCGTGCACGAGGTGGTTCACCTCGGTTTATGCACGGTTCGTGCACCGAAATCTCTTCACCTCGGTTCTGCACGGTTCATATACAAATCATGCACAGTTCAGAAATTAGCTTCCATACTTAGTCGTTTTTTTGATTGATCTTGCCTGGGTGAAAACCGACCCCAACACTCTCCCTTGTCGTGGAAGATAAAGAAACATGACGTGGTCTCTCGATCTTCTGCTGAAGCTGAATATAGGGCCATGGCAGATACTGTACAAGAATTACTTTGGCTTCGCGAATTACTTCCCGTGTTTGGAGTTGATTGTTCAGCACCAATTCCTATCTATTCGGATAGTCTGTCCGCTATAAGTTTTGCAGCTAACCCGGTGTTTCATGCCAGGACTAAGCACGTCGGCATGGATTGTCATTTTATAAGGGACGAGATTCTCTGCGGTATCATCTCTACACATCACGTGTCCACACAATCACAGCTTGCAGACATAATGACAAAGGCATTGGGTCGTCGAGAGTTTGAAGAATTTCTTGTCAAGTTGGGTGTTTGTAATTTACACACTCCTCCTTTAGGGGGGGGGGGGGTATTTAGCCCTTGTTGGACCGTGTTACGATCCGTTTGTATAAGTTCGATGATTGTAATTAGGTTAAGCGGTTAGAGTTGTATATAAGACGATGCCTTCTAAACTTGTGAAATAAGAAAACTTTTCTACCGCTATTGGTTTCTTGACAATATCTTCCTCGTTGGCCCGATTTCTTTCTCAGGTCCTTGTTGTCAAGCAAACATTGTATTCCAGGTGAGAAATTGATCATCAAACTAAATTATGAGAAGATACGAGGAACTTATGCAGTAAAGCATGTCCATTTTGCTTGCAGTGACAGTTTCCCTTGCATAGATGTGCAATTATCAGGGATAGAGCTAAAACCAGTTCAACAACAGTACCACATGTATGATCCTTTTTGTTGGAAAACATTCGGATTGCAAAAAAAAAATATTATTACTTCATAAGGATTACAATTAGTTTATCTATTGATTTGTCGTGTCGTGTGAAGAATGTTATGGAGCGTTTAGAAGGTTAGAAAGCTTCTTTACTTCTCTAGAGTAATTAAGGCAGACTCATAAAAGAGAATTCAAAAACAAATTTTTTTTAAAAACGGCCTCGTTGCTTTGTATATTGTTTGTATCAGACATATAGTTTGATTGTTTTCACATATATATAAGATGGTCCAGAAGCAAATTGTAAACCTCAGAAAGCTTGAACACTGAAAAATTTAAGCAATAAACTTGATAACTCGTTTTTTTAAATATAACTAGACAGTTCTAAAAGGGAAAGGGTTCCGATATAATATAGGATAAGCAATTTTATCATCCACAAGATTTGACCTTCTGCTCTGAGATTACCAAAATTCGAAAAAATACCAAAATTAGCGGGTAGAATTACTGAGGGCTTAGTTTCCGCTTCTTGTTTAGCTCTATGATATCCGACACGGTTCCTTCTCGTTATCCAGTTCAGCTTGGAGATTCTTGACTTGTTCCTCGAGTTTAGCAGCATAAGTAGCAGATTTTTCCTTCTCCTTGTTCAGTTCAGCTTTGAGATTCTTGACTTGTTCCTCGAGTTCTTGGACTTGAATACCATCAGAATTTGATTTCTTCCTCTCCAACGAAACCTCATCAAGCTTTGTCTTCAACCAGTCTAGCTTGAAGCCTGCTTCTGTTAGCTCGATCAACTCGCTGCTAGCGTTGCTTAGCTCAGTCTCTGACAAGCTATGTGGAGGTTTGTTCAATGCCTCGATGAGACCGAGGAGGATGTTCATGTATGTTGGTCTTCACATGCTGGTTCTTTGGTTTGAAATTTGCTGCAATGTCAGGGTGCTTCGTGAAAAGCCTATCCACTGAAACAGCCTGTCGACCCGAGAAAGATGTAATTATGTCAACCATGTTCAATCTCAGAAAAGTAAATCAAAAAGAAAAGAAAAAAAATACAGCAAGGAGCATCTCCATACCTGAGAATAAAGAACTTGGAAACCTTCCACATCTAAGGTCTCTTTACCAGTTACTTCTGCTTCATCAACAGCTTCAACTACTTTTACTTCCACTTTAACTATCAGTTTGTTCTTCTCCAGAAACCTTTTTTCTTCAAGCTTTTTAAGCGGCACAGCCCTTGGGCAACCCCATGCTGAGAACTGAGCGCAGAACAACATGGGCAATAATTCTGTAAGACAAAAACAGAGAGATTAATTTAAATTAAAGTGGATTGACAAAAACAGAACAGTATGAATATGTATGTATCGACAATAAGATACATACATACAGTTTACCTCTGGCAAGTTAAATTACCTTTTGTTTTGTATAGCTCTTTGCCTGATTGATTCAACAGAACGAAGGAAAAACTAGCGCTTCTTTTCCATCCAAGTCGCAATGATTCAGGATTCGCAACGCGGAGGTACATAGCCAAGTGATCTTCAATATCGTCTCCTTTGGGATAAATATTAAGATACCTGAAAAAAAGAAAGGAAACAGATTAACTAAAAGATTTAATTATAAACGTAATAACAGAGACAAGATATTTGTTTGAACCTAACGGATGAGTAAGAATTAAAACACAATATTTAATTTTTTCCATTACCATTCGCAGCCGCCACTTAAGAATGTTGGAGATGCTATCACACCTTCCTTCTCAGAGAAGTTATCTATCTCAAACGTGAAACTCGTCTGCTTTTGATCCTCCATATTCTATTCTCAGGCTTTGTTACTTGAGGCAGCAAAAGACGACTTTTTCTCATAGACTTGTTTTCGATACGTTACCCTAAACCCGTCTATTTATAAAGCTTTTCGAAATCCTAATTCAAAAGAAAAAAAAGGAAACCTGTCTATTCATCTTTATATAATAAAGTAACAAACCATAGAAAATCGGGTTTGTACCTTTTTTCTACCCAATAATTTTTGGACATCCGGTCTGGTATTCTCAAAAGAATATTCCTATCTTTATTATAGACGAAGCAGAGAAAGCGCTTCACCAATTTAACCCCAAAAAGTCCAACTTTTACACCTATTATTATGAGTTTTATACATATTATTGTTAGCTTTAGCCACACCAATTCGCTTTCGTTGTATAAGTGTTATTACATTATGCCATTAGCACTCAGGCTTTATTATTTCTAAACTTTTATAAACCAAACAGGGCTGACAAGCTATTTCCCCCTCGAAACTATCATATAGCACCGTGTCTACACAAACTTTTTCCTTCGTTCTAATTGCACCTCAAAATAAAATTCGAAACCCAATTCCACACCATATGAAAATCTCATCAAAAGAGATTCCCAAACACGCTTGATTTTTATTTATCTCCTTGTGTGATGTTTAAAAACCCGAATTCATCTTTGACTTTTGTCTCTGTCCCTTCCTCGCATAAACTCTCTCGTTTGATTTATATTTCTAACAAAAACAATCTCATCAAAAGAGATTCCCAAACACGCTTCTTCTTCTTGTTCGATTGGGTTTCGACGGATGTCGAAACCCAATCGAACGCCACCGAATCAAATTCCCGCGAAATCCGCTTCGATTCTACTTTCTGGGTCTTTCTTACTGTTGCTTTCCATGAGATGGTCACTAATAATTCTCAAAAGAGCAATCTGGGCATGACCAAGTCCATGAATTTCTTTCAGAATATCATTAAACCATTCAAACGCAGCTCCAAACGAGGTAAAAAAAACCCGTTTTGATTCGAGTTTTTTTTGTTTCCCAGCAGAAGATTAGGGTCTTGAAGACGATATCGAGAAAATTGCTGTTGGATTCGATTTTGAAAGTTTCGAATCAGTTCTCGAAGCTTCCGTTGTTCTCACGGCGTCCACGAAACCGGTTACTTCTTAGCCGAGTGGTTTGGTATTGACTGAATTTGGTTTATAACTGGTTCGAACCGAGTCGTGAGAAAATTGGTTTCGAACTTTCATACCGTGTGGAATTGGGTTTCGAACTTTATTTTGAGGTGCAATTAGAACGAAGGCCAAAATTTGTGTAGACACAGTGCTATATAATAGTTTCGAGGGAGAAATAGCTCGTCAGCCCAACCAAAGATAAACCACAAAACTTCCTTCAAAAAATATCACAAGCTAAAATCAGCAAATAAAAGCCTAAAACAATCACAATCTTTAGAGCATCTCCAGTCCTATTCTATTTTCAACTCCAAATGTCATTTTAGAGTAAATTTCTCTCCAACCCTACTTCATTTCCTACTCCATTTTGGAGTAAAATATAGATTTACTCCAAATATAGAGTTGAACTTTTTTTATTTGCAAACTGATCATTTAAATATTAAATATTATTATTTTATATCATTCAATTATTATAAACAATATAAAAAAGATAATTATAAATATTTAAACATTACCATTTTTATTCGAAAAGATTGCAAAGTAAAATAAACTTAAAAATACATAACAAGTATTGAAATTAAGATAAGCAACCAAATAAATGGGTTAATTTGTAAATTTTAAAAATAAAAAGTATTAGTAATAAAATAGAAATAGAATCTATTTAAAATATAAAGGTATACATTGGAGCAAAACTCAACTCCTTAGACTCTATTTTTGTGTAAAAAATAGAGATATACATTAGAGATGGTAGACCCAAAAGTCAAAGTAGCAAAAACAACTTGGCTTTGCTTCAACTGCTGAGTCTACAATACACAATTTTAGCATATGATATTTTAATTTTATAATATTTTAATGTATAATATACAAGATACATTATACAATCTACAATATGAATTTTAGCATCAGAAAATTCCGACGAATTTCTGATAATTTTTTTTTTGTTTTCTAATATCTTTTTCAAAAATTATTATTTTTAATAATTAATCAGAAATCTGTCTGAAATTTCCGACAGATTTCTGATGCAATTTATAAATATTATAATTATTTTTTTAAATTTTTTTTTTTTAATTATTTAATTATTTTTATAAACAACCTGTCAGAAATCCGTCAAAAATTCAGAAAAATTTCCGACGGACATATATTGATTAGGCAGTAAATATTTTTCGTTTACGACGATCATATAGAAAATTTTCAACAAAGCGCCAAAAATTTGATGGGTCAATTTGTGAAAGAGCTAAATGTTGGAAAATAATTAGCTATTTGGCTATGCCAATTTTTTGTATGAGTATTCGACATAAGGATACAAAGGACATAATTTTTCTTCTACAATTTACATCTCATGCCATCGTGATGCGCGTATACTTTACCGTTAATGTGGGAACAACTTGTCCACTTGAGCCGTTTATCTTGTGCGTGACCTAGGACGAAGAGCTGGGATTTGATAGTCATTAAATACGTTAGTGAATGACGAGTGCTCATATAATTATGTAATATAATTATGGTCAACTTAAAATTTGCAATGTTAAGTCGTATTATGTACATCTATTCGAATATATAAAGTTTTTGAAATGTCCATATAATTGTTTAATATAATTATGTTCGATTTAAAACTTGCAATGCTAAGTCATATCATGGATATCTATTTGATAATATATATGTAAATTATGTACATATTTGTATATATGTAAATGTCTAATACAATATGTACGTATTCATATTTATTTAGAATAATATCAAGTTATTAAAGAGTTATGAATATATATGTAAACGTATAATATGATATGTACGTATCCATATTTAATTATAGAGTAATATTGAGTTATTCAACAACCCATAATTTTGCGAAGGGAGACACAGGCGGTGACGTAGTAGTACAGGAAGACAAATTGGACGACGGGAGAAGACATCATATCAGAATTCGACGGAGATCCGCAGACAGTGGCATAGTAGTAAATCAAGAAGAGGAATTGACGGCGGTGGCGAGCGGCAAATCGAAATCCGGTAGAGGAAGATGCATGCAGTGACGGAGTAGTAAATCGGAAAGACGACGGCGGAGTTCTGATGCTTTGTCCAGGCGGGATTGTCCGTGACGTATTCGATTTACTCAGCGGGGAGGATGCGATCGACTTGGGGAGATGATTTTATATCTGGAGGTCGGGCGATGCGGCTGAAGATCTTCGGCAGGATGATGTTTACGCCGACGATTCGGCAACTATGGTACTTGTTAGAGTAAAAAAAAAGGTGAACTGATACTATGAGATCTGGCGCCTCCGTCGAAAGTGGCGTTTGAGCGAGAAGAAGAGTGAATCAATTAGGGTTCTCTGGAAATGTAAAAGGCAGGATGTGATATTCAGCCACGGGTTACCAAGCGTGTGCGTAAGATATAATAAATTTTTAGTCAATTTAATACTCAACTGTCTACCCTTATCAATGACTACAGTTCAAAAAAGAAGCAAAAAATCGAGAAAGCGCGTGAGGTTAAAAACGTTTAGTATGATGGCAAAATATTTTCCAATTTGGGCCTTGATAACAATGTGTGGTTTGCCACATTATAGTTTATATCTGGGTTGTTTACCCAATTGTCTCAATTTTGATTAGGCGATAATTATTTTTCGTTTACGACGAATATTTCCGTCATAAATCCATGTTTATATTAAACACTCCTCTCTTCTTTTTTTTCTCCCATTTTCTTTCTCATTTTATCTCTCTAAATTCTCTCCTAAACCTGTTCAACTTCTCTCTCTCTATTCTCTTTACAATCTTTGACAAAGGTAGGTTTTATAAAATTTTATATAAATGATATTATTTAGAAAGAATTACTCAGATATTACACAAAAGTTGGTTTATTACTAGAATATTATACATTTTTTAAAAATTACTCAGATATTTGGTGCCCTTATGTAATTACAATTAACACCCTTCATTAATTTGCAATTTTTTTAAATTTAAAAATGATTAACCAAAAATTAGTTTAATCCACCTCATTAACATCTAATCCACCTCATTAACATGAAAAAACTAAATCCACGTCATGAAATAAAGTTTGGGGGAAAAAACCTCTCTCTCGTCGGCGAAACCTCTCTCTCTCTCTCTCTCGGCGATTCCGAAGTCGAACCCTAATTCCGCCGTCGTATCGTCTCTTCCGGCCGCTTCTCTTATCTCTATCGCATTTCGTCTCCGTTTTCACGAACTCGAGTGGGGACTCTTCATTTTTTCGAGTGGACTCTTCGTTTTCTTGCCTAAAAATCTCTCCTTTTTACGAACAAACTTGCTCCGGTAAGTTCGAATCTTTTTTTTTAGTTTAACCGTTTAAGTACATGTGATTCCCGTGATTTAAACCGTTTTCCAAAAACTATGGCGGTGATATTAAGGATTTTTATCGATGCTTATTACGGCTGATTTTTGCCGTCGTTGATTTACATATGGTGGCTGATTTGTTAGATCTATTCGATTTGGTGTCTGGTTTATCAATGCATATGTGGCTGAGTTTTGTTTATGTTGCGACTGAGTTACGGTTTGCTTTACGGCTGATTTATGGTTTATCAATGCATTGGTGGCTGAGTTTGTTTTATGTTGCGGCTGAGTGACTATCTACTTTACGGATGATTTATGGTTTATCAATGCATATGTGGCTGAGTTTTGTTTATGTTGCGACTGAGTTACGGTTTGCTTTACGGCTGATTTATGGTTTATCAATGCATGTGGCTGAGTTTGTTTTATGTTGCGGCTGAGTTATGATTTACTTTATGGCTGATTTATGGTTTATCAATGCATATGTGGCTGAGTTTGTTTTATGTTGCGGCTGAGTTACGGTTTCCCAAGTTTCTTCTGCTCCAAATCCAGAATTGAGGATCCAATCACATATGCATATAAATAATTTGTTTCTGCTGATTAAAGGTTTTATTTTTGTTTTCGATTAGATGGATTTAAATTCGGGCTCCTCTTAAAACAATAGGAGCAGAACTTTCGGCGGTCTTAAATTGTGTGATTGTCGATTGCCTGCAAAAATTTTCACATCCTGGACAGATAAAAACCCGGGTCGAAGGTTCTTCGGCTGTGAATTGTACAAGGTATGGAGAAGAACGAGTGATTGTCTGGATCATATTTGATTGTTTAAAAATCTTATTTGTGTGTCGTTAGGAGGGTGGGACAGCTCACTGCAAATACTTTAGGTGGTTTGATGAAGAAGAGGTGAAAGGATGGCCAAAAAGAGCATTGATTCAAGCTCGAGATGAAATCCGGGAGAAGAAAAATGTGATCGATCAACTAAGTACAACAATTGTGGAGCTTCGTAGAGAATTGGAGAAGCATGAGGTGGAGAAATGTGCAGGAGATGGTGATATACAACAACGATTTGAATTTGGATGGAAAGCAAAGATCTTGAAGTTGTTCTGTATCGGCAATGCATAAGTAGATGCATAAGTAGATGTTCTGTTGGCCCTTTGTGTTTGGTTTGTAAGGACATCCCTTATATGATTCATGACTATTTGTGTTTGATTAAGATGTTGTGGTGATTAGATCCAAAACAAAACTTAAATGCAAATCATTATATAACTTGCAATCCTTAATGTAAGTTTGTCTAGGAATAAAATCTAAGTATCGCTTCACTATGTATGGGTATAGGGTTTGGGATTTAGTCGTTTTGTTGGATAAGTTTTAAATGGTACAAACATGAGCTAATTTCATGATTATTATTCGGTAAAGTGAATAAAAATGTTAATTATAACTTATTAAAGTGGTTTAATTACATGAATAAATATTCACATCTGCCATATTCGTGGTTTGGCCGAGTTATGCCATATTCGTGGTGGCTGAGTTATTCTAACGATATGGCTGACTTAACGCAGATTCATTCGCGGTTTGCTGAGTTATTCTTTATTAAAAAATGATTAACGAAAAATTAGTTTAATCCACGTCATTAATCCACAACAGTTATGTCATTAATGATCAAAAGCGAGGGAAACTGAATCGTTCTTTTTTTGCTGGAACGGAAAAAAAGCCGCTCTCTCTCTCTCTCGCTCTCTCTCTCTCGGCGATTCCGAAGTCGAACCCTAATTTTGCCGTCGTAGCGTCTCTTCCGGCGGCTTTTCTTTTCTCCGTCGCATTTCGTCTCCTTTTTCACGAACTCGAGCGGGGACTCTTCGTTTTCGAGAGTGGACTCTTTGTTTTCCGTTGCTAAAAATCTCTCCTGTTTCACGAACAAACTTGCTCCGGTAAGTTCGAATCTTTTTTTTGAGTTTAACCGCTAACTCAGCAAGTGATTCCCGTGATTTAAACCGTTTTCCGAAAACTATCGCGGTGATATTATGGGTTTTTATTGATGCTTATTACGGCTGATTTTCGCCGTCGTTGATTTACATATGGTTGGCTGATTTGTTAGATCTATTCGATTTGGTGTCTGAGTTTTTTTTATGTTGCGACTGAGTTACTGATTGCTTTACGGCTGATGTATGGTTTATCAATGCATTTGTGGCTGAGTTTGTTTTATGGTGTGGCTAAGTTATGATTTATAGTCAGTTATCAGATGGCCAAGGTTATTTCTGAAGAACAAGCAAGGGATTACCCTCCAAGACTTTACGCAGAAGGGGAGTCTAATATGGAGAATAGATCCATTAACCACAATTTTAAGATGGCAGATCTCCTTGGGATTAGAGAATCAATAGGTCAAGATGCGTGAGATCAAATGAAATGAAGGAGTTACCTATTGGAATAGTTGCTAAGCTATATGACAGCCATTTCACGTGGTCTGGTAAGACTGTACACTATCTTCTATGTAGACAGTTGAGAATACATAAGAAGGAGATTTGGTGTCTCGTCGGTGGTCAACCTATCAGGTTTGGCTTGAATGAATTTGGTCGTATCACGAGTTTAAACACAGATCCAATGCCTACAGAGATGTTTGAACCTGAAGCTGACTACAGAACGTTCTTCAGAGAATTGAATGTGCCTGGTGGGGAAGGACCAAAGTTAGATGAACTTAGGGCAGGATTATCAGTGGGCCGGACATGGCCTCCTCAAAAGCGTAAATGGTTGGGGCTGTTGCTTCTTCAAGCCATTGGTATTTATGGATTGCATCATAATTCTAGAATACCATTCGAAAGTGCAAAAAGAGTTTTTGATGATGAAGCCATGAAGACTTATCCATGGGGTCGGTCAGCATTTGAAGCTCTTATTGATGCTATAAAGATGTTGAGTCCTATAGGAAAGTCGTACACCATTAGTGGTATGGTTTACGTGTTACAGGCTTGAGCGTATGATTCAGTCAAATGCTTTGGAGACCGATTTGGGAATATAGTCAATAATGATGAGATACCGTTGTTTCGATGGGGTAGAAACCGTACACGTTCAACAATGGAATCGACCATTGCTGAAGAGATCAGAACGAGGATTACAATTAGTTTATCTATTGATTTGTCTGTGTCGTGTGAAGAATGTTCTGGATTGTTTAGAAGGTTAGAAAGCTTATTTACTTCGATAGAGTAATTAAGGCAGACTCATAAAAGAGAATTCAAAAACAAAATTTTTAAAAAAACTACTTTGTTGAAGCATTGCATGCATATTGTTTGTATCAGATATATACTGTAAATCGATTGTTTTAAAATATATAGGATGGTCGAAAAACAAATTGTAAGACCTCAGAAAGCTTGAACACTGAAAAATTTAAGCAATAATCGTTTTTTTTACCTATACCTAGACAGTTCCGATATAAAATAGGATCCACATTTTACCCTTTTTTCATCCACAAGATTTGACCTTCTGCTCTGAGATTACCGAAATTTCCGCCGCTTCTTCATCTCACCTTCGAGAACCAACACCTTCTCCTTCACCTTGTTCAATTCAGCTTTGAGATTCTTGACTTGCTCTTCGAGTTCTTGACATCGAGAACAATCATCATTTGTTTTCTTCCTCTCCAAGGAAACATCATCAAGTTTTGTCTTCAACCAGTCCAGCTTGAAGCCCGCTTCTGTTAGATCGATCAACTCGTCGCGGGTTTTGGTTAGCTCAGTCTCGGATAAGCTATGTGGAGGTTTGTTCAATGCCTCGACGAGACCGAGTAAGATATTCATGTATATCGTCCTCACCAATTGGTTCTTTGTTTTAAAATTTGCTGCAATGTCAGGGTGCTTCCTGAAAAGCCTATCCACTGAAACAACCTGTCGACACGAGAAATATGTAATTATATATGTTAACCATGTTCAATCTCAGAAAATAAAATCAAAAAGAAATGAACAAAAAATACAACAAGGAGCATCTCCATACCTGAGAATAAAGAACTTGGAAACCTTTCACATCTAAGGTCTCGTTCCCAGTTACTTCTGCTTCATCAACAGCTTCAACTACTTTTACTTCCACTTTAACTATCAGTTTGTTCTTCTCCAGAAACCCTTTTCCTTGAAGCTTTTTATGAGGCACGGCCTTTGGGCTACCCCATCCTGAGAACTGAGCGCAGAACAATTGGCACGCTTCTGCAAGACAAAAACAGAGAGTTAAGTTAAATTTTCTTTCTCGACAGTCAAATACAGTTTACATCTGACAAGTTAAATTACCAGTTTCTCTGTAGAGCTCTTTTCCGGATTGATCCAGCAGAAGGAAGGAATAAGTAGCTCGTCTTTTCCATCCAAGTCGCAATGATTTAGGATTCGCAACGCAGAGGTACAGAGACAAGTGATCTTCAATATCGTTTCCTTTGGGATAAACCTTAAGCTACCTGAAAAAAAGAAAGGAAACAGATTAAACGCTTTAGTTAATAAACATAATAACAGCCGCCGCTTAAGAATAAACATAAAACACAACATATAATTTTTTTCCTTTTACCATTCGCAGCCGCCGCTTAAGAAGTTCGGAGATCGTATCACACCTTCCTTCTCCGAGAAGTTATCTATTTCAAACGTGAAACTGGTCTGCTTCTGTCCCTCCATATTCTCAGGCTTTGTTACTTGTTTTCTCGTAGACTTGTTTTCGATACTTTACGCTAAAACCCGTCTATTTATAAAGCTTTTCCAAATCCTAATTTAAAAGAAATAAGGAAACTGAAAACTAATCATTCCTTTTTATATAACAAATAAATAGAAAAATGGTAGAAATTGAAACAATTAGCACCAGTGCCACGGTAAAGACTCCTTTATTTTGGTATATAATAAGATATCCATAATTATTTTGAAAGAATACATATATGTAGTGGCACTAGTGAAGTCATGCTCTGATTAACTGTTATAGAGAAAGTCTATAACGAAGTATTCCAATGGCTTCTCCATGTTAGTGTATATTCCACACAGCAAGTCTTTCCAAGTTAACTCTTTGCCATATATATATATATATATATATATATACGATCTATGCCTTTTCGCAATGTTAATGTGATTCTTCCTTTTTACTCATCTATAAGGTTCTTGAGGATCTCTTACTTTGTACCAATGGAGCTTCCTTTTTCGTGGCATGACCATGGACAATGGTACACTTTTCTCTGCCTCATTCAGACAACAATAATTAACTACTACTTCTTCCATAAAGTTCCATTTGGTTTTGAGATAACCGAAGGTCTAACTGAAGGTAAATGAGAGTGGCAAGGATGCTTTATTGTGCTACTAAGCTTCAACACTCGTTTCAGATTGAGACTATGGACCATGTATAACCCTAAACTTCGTGATTAATATATACAAGAAAACATATAAAACATATAAAACCCAAAAAAAACAAAAAAAAAACTAGACATAGGAATAACATGTCAATTGCTCTTTTTAGGAATAACAGTTCGGCCTCCTTCTCGTTCAGCTCATATTTGAGATTCTTGATGTGTTCCTCAAGTTCTTGGACTCGTAACCCATCAGCACCTGCTTTCTTCCTCTCCAAGGAAACCTCATCAAGCTTTGTCTTCAACCAGTCTAGCTTGAAGCCCACCTCTGTTAGCTCGATCAACTCGCTGCAAGCGTTCCTTATCTCAGTCTCAGAGAACCTATGTGGAGGCTTGTTCAGTGTCTTCACCTGTTGGTTCTTTGGTTTGAAATTTGCTGCGATGTTCGGGTGCCTCAGGAAAAGCCTACTAATTGAAGCAACCTGTCAACACAAGAAAGCTGTAAATATGTTAACCATGTCCAATCTCGCAGAGAAGCAAATAAAAAAAAAGGAAAAAAAAATACAACAAGGAGCATCTCCATACCTGAGAATAAAGAACTTGGAAACCACTGACATCGAAGGTCTCATTTCCAGTTACTTCTGCTTCATCAACAGCTTCAACTACTTTTACTTCCACTTTAACTATCGGTTTGTCATTCTCCAGAAATCCTTTTTCTTGAAGCTTTTCAAACCAGAAACTCTCCAAGAACAGAACATGTAATGATGTGATTCTCCTTGTCAAAAGATCAAACACACCACAATTAGTTTCCCTTGTGTTGCTACTTGGGAAAAGATCATCATCACGGAAACAGATTGTATCACTTGTGATTCCACAACCACTAATATCTTCGATTGGTGCTCTTATTGTGACCCCATGACCAAATATCATCATCTCACCTCCAAGAGAATCTACTCTCTCCCATTTATTGCTTTTTGAATTCATCTTAAAGATGGAAAATAGAAGTTCTCTAGAGTACTCTCTTAAGCTCAGAACGATCAAAACCTCTTATGCGCTTGTAATCGCTATCCTCGTCTTCCAAACATATTTGTCATAAAGAAAAACGGATACAGGTTTCCTTGGATGACTTCTTTAGGGGAATTTCCAGAGAAATCAAGAATCCTGATGAAGCTATATTTTGTATACACGTAAAGCTTGTCCTATTAGTGTCGTGTTGACTGATTTGAGAAGCTGATGAATGTGTCAAGGAACAGTCGCTGGAACAGGACGTGCTACAGCTACAGTGATAGATACAACAGAGGTACTGAGATGTAGTACTTGATGCAGGTGCTGGTAAAGCAGATGCTAAGGAAGTACTTGATGTGAGCGTTGATACAGTTATCGACACAGAACAGAAATATGATGTGGAGATCAGAAGAATACAGGCTGATGCATCAGAGGATGTATCAGACATCGTATCAGGAGACTGATGAATCTGACGTCGTATCAGGAGGCTGATGACTCAGACGTTGTATCAGAAGGTGATGAATCAGACGTCATATCAGAAGGCAAGAACTTGACTGTCGCATAAAAGATGATGTGGCAAGTGGCTTGCTGAGCTGGACCAAGTTGCTAGGATATGATATATTCGCTGCAACAGATTTGGTAAGTAGATAAACTTGAGAAGCAAGTTGTATCTATCCGTGATCGCGTGGAGATCTTACGTTTTAGGGTTAAGCGAGTGATATAAATACTAAGAGGCCATCTCATGAAGACGGTGCACGCCTAGGGCATAATTGATAGAGGCACACGTGTGTGTGTGGCGTCGTCCCACCAGACAGACAAGATGTAAGGATCTATAAGTTATGTTAGTGGTGTTCCTGTGAGTACCGTAATCGTCGTAGAAGACGGAAGTGCGATGATTCACAATAGGATTTCATGTAGAAAAGATTTCATACAATTGTAATTGTTATCTTGTTCTAATGGAATCGTTCTGGACTAGGTCCCGGGAATATAGGAAAAACCGAACCTCGTGGAGGAATTGCAGGAAGATACAGTGGCTTGACAATGAAGCAGACTAGAAACTGCCATCTAAGGTTGGTAAAGAGAGGTCTCAGGTCGGTGAGGTAGGCCTAAGTTGATGCCGTCGAAGTTCTCTCAGCATCAGGAAAAGAAGCAATCAATGAAAAGTCATGGGCTTGCTTTATGTAGATGTTTTGGGATCAAGATGGACATGATTTCTCACGGGAGTCCTTGGCCTGGCAGATCCTCTCCGGGGTTTTTGCGGTCAGACTATAGCTTATCTGTGGCGTCTTTGATTAACAAGTACAGAGAAGCAATCCGGTCTTGAGCTCGAGAACGAGAGAAATTCAGAGAGAGATCAAGAGTACTCTCTTCGATACTTCTTTTGAAATTGTATATGGATGAGATTTTGGGTATGTTTTGGTGCATCAGAAATGAAGTCAACGTGTGTCATTCCGTTCTGAAAGGGTTGATTGCAGTATGACATGTCAAAGACTCTACAAGTTTGAACTGTTGAAGATGTATCGAACTCTGTTTACGTAAAATCAGAGGATCCGATCGAAGATGCAGATGACATAAGCTTCAGTGATAAAAGCTGTGAGATTGTGTGGCACCAGAAGAGTCAGCTACAGTGTCAGTGGAATTGTGTGAGCATCTGAGATGTCTTGTATTCACGAAAGAAAAAGAAGAAATGTAGCTGCAGCTCTTGTGAGCAACGAGATACAACGGTGGAAGTTTTCCAAAAAAAAAAAAAAAAAGAGAGGGAGTTGTACGACGTTAGTCGGGTTTGAATCAAGGTTTGATCTGTCTATCAGAAGACAAGAATCTTTGATCGTGTTATCCGAAAAGCGAGTGTTTGAGTCTTTGGTGTTGAGTCGAAGAGGTGGATATGCTTATTTGGTTATTTCCTTTCTATGGTGAATAAGCCCATATGGCGTATAAAAAGAAGAAACTGCAGACAAGTCTTTATGAGGAAAATAGTGATATTTCAGCAAGCAATAGAGTTGCACGAAAAATCTCATTGGTGAAGAAGATTTGTTCAGAAATAAAGAGCTAATCACAGTCTTCGAGGTATGATTACAATCTCTGAGTAGAAGATAAAGCTATGAGCTCTACAAATTCTTCAAAAGAATTAGAGGAACACGAGACTGTATAGCGAATGTACATGAGAAAGAGTGTAGATGATTTAGAGTGGAATCAAATTGGATGAAGACTCTTGTTGAAGTTTTGCTAGTGTTTTGAAGCTGAAGTTCTAAGCATTCATTGACAAAGCCATGTCGCTCAATGGAGATGTTCTTGGTTTGCAGCAGTTCAAGACCGTGTCTCCAACTGTGTCTGTTCTTGCATCTGGTACGAGTAATGTCTTGATTTGTCAATAGAAATCACCTTCTGGTGTGTTTCAAAGAAAGTACAAGTAATTCGAAGTTGGAGAGAGTAAGACAGATTCTAAATGATGAATAGTGTTTCAAGAACGAGGAGATAAGATGTGCATATGATGATGCGAATTAGTGAAGCATTGAGTTGTGTGTTTGCTTCATAAAAGTTTGTTTGGATGCATCTTCTCAAGAGGTCATGTGCCGGAAAACTCGAGTGAGGCTCCATCAGAAGTAGAAGCATGAGTCAAGGAAGAAACTGATGAATACAGAGACGATATGTTTAAGGATTTCTTAACTGAAAGTACTGTCATAAGATCAAGTCATGATAGATAAAAAGCTGCCAAGAGGAACTTCAAATATATCAAGGGTCCGTTGTTTTTGAGATATGAGCATGAAAACATATGGGAAGAATATGCGGTCACAAGAGAGAAAAACCACATTTTACTTTGGATTTCAGATTAATTATTTTTGGTTGAATGTTACTGTCTAAAATCTGCTGTTAAAAAGAGGCTGCATCAGAAGAAAGTTGGTTATTAATGTGGACATTCATAAGGAAGTTGCAGGCTTCTGATGATAAAAAAAAAAGGAGTTGTTGCGTTTGCTAAAAGGATGTCATTTCAAAGATTACGTGAGCCTGTGTTTTGAAATTGGTAGCTTTTGAGACATGGTAAAGGCAGGTGTGATAACATGCATATTTTATCCATTTTTACCATCATAAGTGTATGTTTTAATAAGCATTTCACTAAGGTATTAATGTATATTTAGTAGTTTTCGAGTATTTGTGTGTCCAAGACTCTTTTCAGGAAATCTTAGGAAAAAGGATGCAAAACGGAGCAAAACGGACATTTTCGGAACATGAGCTTTTTGACAAAAGTCTAGCATGAGACGGATGCCTTCCCACCACGAGATCAAGCTGAATTTTGGTGACAAGATAGCCTTATCAGCTGTCTTTCACCTCGAAGTGATTTAAGTCCAATCCCACGGTTGGATCTCAAGTTACGAAGGAAGCAAGAAGGCCCGTCAGACACATCCTCAGAAGAAGGCTGGTCGCGCCAGGAAAGCTCAGAAGGCCAACGGCCGGCCCATGAACCCCCGCTCGCGCGGCCAGGACAAATAGCAATTCCCGAGCCCGTTTGCAAGCCCGAAACAAGCCCGATGGCCACCAAATTCGGTGGAACCCTAAATGACGCCTAAGAAGACCTAAGAACCTATAAATACACGTTGCTACTCTTATTTTGAGGAGAGTCGAAGTCAGCCACCAAGACCCCAAAAACCTAGAAGAGCGCCGTCGCTAAGGAGGAAGAGAAGAGGAGCGAAAGCCGTCTTCTCCACTCCCGAATCTCGTCGCCCTATTTCGATACTCTCTTTCATCTCTTTTCTACACCTCTTTTGCATTGATTATTACTTTCTTTTCTTTCCAGACCTTTGTGGTTTCTTTTACCTATTGCAATGATAATGAACTTCAAATCTATGTCTGAGTAGTCCTTCAGTTGGGGTTTCGCAGGGGGTTTCTCAAGGGGATTTCATGGTTTGATTCGATAGGTTGTTAGATCATAGGTAGAATGCTTTTCACTGTTATTCGTTTGGATTCTTTCTTATTGCGTAATCCTTGACTGGCCATTTAAGGATCGATCGTAGGATCATTAGAACCGCGCGGGCGCTGAATCTCTTGGCCGGACATAGTTTTAAACGAGCAGGCACCGAAGGATGCTTATGCATATCGGCGGTGTGCTGTGAGCTTTATTGAACCTAATCTTATAGCTGATCTTGATGCGAAGTCGCTACCGAAAGGGGAGTGAACGAGCAGTCTAGGTTTAGGTGTTTCGTTTTCCGAAAGGGAGATCCGACCACTTTCGTGTTTGAGCTTAAGAACCAGTATAATCGATTTGCCTAGGTCAAGTGTGTTAACTTTAGAATCATTCCGTGGAAAACTCTGAGAGATCCCTGAACTCCAGCGTTTTGTTTCATAGTTTTACAATCCCTCTTGATTTCTGTTGTGTTACTAAACCATCACCTCCACAAAACCAATCTTTAATCGGATCATTCTTATTTCGTTTTCTGTTTTAGTGGATTTGTTTGAAGCATCATAGTCTCTGTGGTTCGACACCCTAAATACTACAACGCACATCTGTGCACTTGCAGGCGATAGGGTTCTAAATTTAAAACTCGAAAACAGACTTTAAATCCTGTTGCATCAAGGTGACAGTAGAATGCAAGGTTGTTTGAAAAACTGAGAGAATGTCATGGTAGTAATGATCAGTCTAAAAATGTTTATTTTGAAGACTGTATCAGTAAGGAAAGAGAACCTTGAAAGTCAGGCTGAAGCAAGAACAAGACAAGCTGCTGGACGACTTAAAATGTGGGTGAGCAATCTGCAGGTAATCATTGAGAAATTAAGGTTGAAGAGTATCAAGTGTTTGTTTCTGTGTGGGGTCTCATAGTGTATGTGGAAAGCTCTGACTATCATAAGCCAGTGATGTTTCTGCAAGATTCTCAAAGTTGCGGTTCTTGTGAATGCTCTTGAAATTTCAGATTTATTTCATTCGAGATAGTTTTCAGTGCGGTTCCTGAAGTTAAGGATGGTTTGGGTTTTTGAGAGTACTGCAGAAGACTCTTATTGAGATAGTCATCGTTGGGCAGATTTTAAGCTGAAGTAAAGGGTTGTAGTGATCTCTGAAATTTATTTATGGGAGAAGATGATAGAGAAGTCTGTAAAGGGTGATGACTTTATGTTCAAGGTGTAAAGAAGATCGCCATGGTACTTGAGGAATGAGGAGGTTCATTATAAAAAAAAAAGGGGGAACCTGGAGTTGTGTGTTGAGATGCAGGTTTTGATGATGTGTGGATCAATGAAAAGAAAAGAGTTGTCGAAGATTTTGAGATGAAGTTTAGTTGGCTTAATTGTTTGGTTGAAAGTCAACGCGGTCATGGTATTTGTTGGACTTGGGCTTTCAATTTTGGTGGAAAGTCATTGGGTTTCTCGTATGAGTTTAAACTCTATATGGGTTTAATAAAACGAAACCAAAAGAAGAAAAAGTTGAAGACATAAACTCTGATTTCCTATGGATTCACAAGAAAACAGAATCAACTAGAGTGAATTGAAGATTTGAGAAAATGGTCTCTGAAGTTTGACGGCAGTGAAAGACCGAGTCTCCATTGGAAAGTATTTTTGCATCACGAAGTTTTCTTCTTAAGGTCTGGTGCGTTTTGATGGTTCAATGTTTCTGAAGCAATGGTGTTGGTGATGCATAGAAACTTAAACCTAAGAAACGACCTTGGAATTAAGAATAACGTGTGTTTTATGGCTGTGGGGACATCAATTATTGTGCTAAGATTTCAGAAAAGAATTGCAGATGATGATGCGAGCATTTTGCATTCTAAGAAGAAGCTATGTACAGGAATTCAGGTTGGGTTATTGATGTTAAAGAATTCAGATGTGGTTGCAAAACACAAGAAAGTCAAGAGTAGTTGAGAGCGCGTACAAGTTCTTGAATCGGTGTCTCAATCTGAATTGTAAGTTTTTTTTTCAGGAAGAAGTTTAAGGTGCTGCAGGAAAGCTGCAAAAGGATATGAATTTAAGAGAAATCAGAGACTTTTGGGTTTATAAAAAGAGATGCATGTTGCATCGGAAAAACAACAATTCAAGTGAAGAAGCCTAAGAGTATATTTTGTGTCAGATTGTTAATCATGACGTAAGGAGACTTCATAGTGTTTTGCTGGGTAGATAAAGTCTGAAGCAGTCTGGAATGGTTGAAAATCTTCGTGGATCCTGCAATTGCCTCTGAAATTGCTCCTAGAATTGCTTCCACGTCAGAAAGAGACCGTTCTGTGCTACGACAGGTTCAGATCCTGTTTCACCTTGAGTTTCAGATAAAGTGTGGGGACTCAAGTAAAGGAAAGTTGCAGATGAGTTTTTGAAAAACTGACTCAAATAATCTGTTGAAAACAGAACATGTTCATCGCTTCCAGGAAATTCAAAGATTTCAGTTGATGAGGAATCAGTCTCTTCGTAAGTCATTTTTGGCAATATTAACTTGGCGAAAGAAAATATTTTTGAGCTTGGGTGAATAAGTAAAAAGCCAAGGATTATCAATAGGTGATCTTTCTGCAGGTGGTTATTGTTAATGGCGTACCATGGGGAAAGGAAATGTACACCATCTGTTTTAGAGTCATTTGTGGCTGCATTTGGTAACTTATGCTTCTGGATTTATATCAAGTCGAGTTGAGTTTGTTGGATACAGAGAATCAGATATTGTCTGCAGTGGCTGTCATGTATGTTCATACAAGTTTGGTCAAACTCTAAGGGCTTCAGGTTTACAGATAAGTTTGTTGGAAAGGTTGATGTCTGAGTTATGTTCCTCAAGTCAAGAGTCACAATGGGAGTTATATGATTCGCAAACCTGCAGAATTCAAGTGCTTAAGAAGTTCTGTATTTAAGAAAGAATGGAGCAGTTATGGTGGTGCATGAGACACTTGTTGGTGAACAAGAGACCTTATTGGAAGAGAAAGAAAATGATTGGAACCTATATGTCCGAGCAAAGCTATACGGTTTGGTTTAACCAGGTTGGCGTATTATAGGTGCAGGTGTTCTATACTCTCCAAGAAGTCATGCAAGGATTCTCATGTATTTGTTGTTGTCAGAGAATCAGAATGTGGAGAGGTAAGGAAGCACACTGTGTCTTAGAAACTCAGAAAGAGGAATAAGTTGCTGCAGGACTACATAAGCGAGATGTTGTTCTGATTTTCGTTGTAGGAAACATTCTGAAGTTGATGTAAGAAGAAAGTTTTCACCTAAAAAGTGTGTTTTCGTTCAAAAAGGCTCATAAATTCTGGTTATTATGGGACGTCCTATGAGTTTAATCTGGTTGTTCAATAGGAAGCCGTATGAAAGGGTACAAGTGTTATGACTGTTGTTTGAGTTTCAGGATGAGCTTACATACGCCTAAGTTTCAGAGGTTTTCTTTTCGATTCAGTTGCAGGCTTCTCATTCCCTGAAAGAAGAAATTAATTTCTTAGGGATTGACTTTGCAGAGGAAATCAGTGTTGAATATAGTTTTTGTTGTGTATAAGTGTAGAGAAAACAGCTTTGTCAAACCAACTTCAGAGCAAAGGGGAGATTGTTAGTGTTGTGTTGACTGATTTGAGAAGCTGATGAATGTGTCAAGGAACAGTCGCTGGAACAGGACGTGCTACAGCTACTGTGATAGATACAAGAGAGGTACTGAGATGTAGTACTTGATGCAGGTGCTGGTAAAGTAGATGCTAAGGAAGTACTTGATGTGGGCGTTGATACAGTTATCGACACAGAACAGAAATATGTTGTGGAGATCAGAAGAATACAGGCTGATGCATCAGAGGATGAATCAGACGTCGTATCAGGAGGCTGATGACTCAGACGTCGTATCAGAAGGCTGATGAATCAGACGTCGCATCAGAAGGCAAGAACTTTACTGTCGCATAAAAGATGACGTGGTAAGTGGCTTGCTGAGCTGGACCAAGTTGCTAGGATATGATATATTCGCTGCAACAGATTTGATAAGTAGATAAACTTGAGAAGCAAGTTGTATCTATCCGTGATCGCGTGGAGATCCTACGTTTTAGGGTTAAGCGAGTGATATAAATACTAAGAGGCCGTCTCATAAATACTTGAGAAGCAAGTTGTATCTATTGTTATCTTGTTCTAATGGAATCGTTCTGGACTAGGTCTCGGGGATGTAGGAAAAACCGAACCTCGTGAAAAAACTATGTGTGTTCTTTACTTTATGCACTTGTTATGCTTTCTCATCAAACGAACATAGATCTAGCCTGAATCCAAACTTATATGTCCTCCTTATACGCCATGGATACACAACCTATGCCTTGATGATCCCTCCAGGAATTATCTCCTTTCTAGTATGAGAACAAGTTGTCTTTGTAGCTCCAAGCTACAACGTAATCCCTTGTATCCAAAGACAAGCCGAGTTTCCAGAGGAGACGACGCTCGTACGCTCCATGAAATACACCCAACTCTCTTGAAAAGGAAGTACTAGTGATGATGACTCAGTCAATGGAAGATTGATCCTCCCACCAGTAAACACGTTCTCAAGATAGAACTGTAGATGGAGATCTACCATCAAGAGCCAACTGCTGCAACTAGCCATGACACAGGAACTGGATAAATCAAGCCATGGATGTTCTACTTCGTGAATCTTGTCTTCTACGGGATCGAAAACCGAAGTTGATGCTTGTCGAATAAAAGTCGCCATGGATACAGACTACGTAGGCCACGTGGGCTACACGTTCTGGAAACTTTATACTGAATATCTCCGTAGACATCGACGATGATTGAGCCGAGAGTGTTGTTATTATGCTCTCAAACATCTCCTCGTCTGATCTGTAGTCCCCAATGCATACCTCAAAATCTGGCTCCTTCCCTTCTTCTTCAAGCATTCTGCTAAGAACTTTCCGGTGACAAGACCTTTGCTTACTCCCTGTTACTCCAAACATCTCAGTTTAGGACTACATATTGCTACGATTCAGTGCAATGAAGCAGGGACATTATAAATCACAAAAGATTTGGAGATATTTCTCTATGGACCATTGTGTTATAGGATCTTTATTGCTCATCAACAGTAAATGGGGTGAAGAAAGCGTTTTACCTGAGGCTTAACTTCGACAATTTGGTGGCCTCTGTTAACAACCACCGGTTCATTCACAAGAATGGTTTCTAGATGGTCCAATAGTTCCTTGGCTTGACAAGAACCAAAATCAGGGTCTGCATCTTGGTGATGCCACACTAAAGCACTTTCTTTCGCTTCTATATTGGATCCATCGGTAGTTTCTGTATATAGTCTCATAATAGGTTCCACGATCTTCTTCAATTCAAGGTCATCAGAAAAGCCGCTTGTTTCCCAGTCAGAAGACTTATTCCACCTGCATTACAAAGATTGTCTTCTAAGGCGTTTTTTCCCACCGACAAAAAGTTTTAAAAAAACTCAGAATTAAGACAAACCAGTAATGTACCTTATGAAGTAACCGTGTTCAGTAGCTATTCCAAGATTCTCACACGGTGCAAGCCACTCGCTCAAAGAACTTTCCCCGTCCCGCTAACAATAAATATAGTCTTATTAGGATCACTACACAGTGTCTTCAACGCAGACATAACTCTTGGGTCCTTTACGATCGAGGCCTCGGGAGCTAAAGTACTGTCATAATCAAGAAAGATAGCTATCTTGCTCTGTAACGACCCAGGTCCGGCCCATTTGAATAAGTAAATGAATTGATTTGACTACCTATGTTATCAAAGTGCACTTACCTTTTCCGGTCACTTATCCCGAGAGAATTCCAGAGATAAGTGTCCTTATGCTAGAGTAGGACTAGGATGGGTGACCTTCCCGGAAGTTCTCTGCGGAACCGCATGAGTGAGACCACGGTGAAAGATCACGTGGTCATTGCAGGGTCAGTAAATAAGTCGGTCGGACCACCGAGAAAAATAACGCACTGACCGTCGGACAGGAGCGGAGGCTCACAGCTCGGGAGAGGTGTGGGGCCTCGCTGGTAGGGATGGTCAGGGTGTTATAAAGTGGTATCAGAGCTAGGAAAGTCAAACTGATTCTGTCCCATGAGACTGTCATGGGGTTTGGGGGTTAGGGCTCACACCGGCGGGATCAGAATTCGGGGATGAATTCCCGTTTAGTGGGAGAGAATTGTAACGACCCAGGCCCGGCTCATTTGAATAAGTTTAAATAAATTGATTTGACTACCTATGTCATCAAAGTGCACTTACATTTTCTGCTCACTTACCCCGAGAGAACTTCAAAGTTAAGCGTGTTTATGCTAGAGTAGGGCTTAGGATGGGTGACCTTTCGGGAAGTTCTCTGCGGAACCGTGTGAGTGATAACATGCATATTTTACCTATTTTTACCATCATAAGTGTATGCTTTAATAAGTATTTCACTAAGATATTAATGTATATTTAGTAGTTTTCGGATATTTGTATGTCAAAGACTCTTTTCAGGAATACTTAGGAAAAAGGATGCAAAATGGAGGAAAACGGAATATTTTCGGAACTTGAGCTTTATGACAAAGGTCTAGCATGAGACGGAGGCCTTCCCACCACGAGATCAAGCTGAATTTTGGTGACAAGATAGCCTTATCAGCTGTCTTTCACCTCGAAGTGATTTGAGTCCAATCCCACGGTTGGATCTCAAGTTACGAAGGAAGAAAGAAGGCTCGTCAGACACATACTCAGAAGAAGGCTGGCCGCGCCAGGAAAGCTCAAAAGGCCAACGGCCGGCCCATGAACCATCGATCGCGCGGCCACGATAAGTGAAAATTACCGAGCCCGTTTGCAAGCCCAAAACAAGCCCGATGGCCACCAAACTCGGTGGAACCCTAAGTGACGCCTAAGAAGACCCAAAGACCTATAAATACATGTTGCTACTTTTATTTTTGGAAAAATTCGAAGCCAGCCACCCAATCCACGACCTAGAAGAGGAATCGCCGCTTAGGAGGAAGAGAAGAGGAGCGAAAGCCGTCTTCTTCACTCTCCTTCTCGCCGCTCTGTTCTACTATCATTCTTCATCTCTCTTTCATTGTTTTTACTCTCTGCTACTATCTATTTGTTTTTCCAGCAACCCCTTGTGATTTTCGTTCATTGCATAATGAAGAACTTCAAATCTATGTCTGAGTAGTCCTTCAGTTGGGTTTCAAAGGGGGTTTCTCAAAGGGATTTCATGGTTTGATTCGATAGGTTCTTAGATCATAGGTAGAATACTTTTCACTGTTCTTCGTTTGGATTCTTTCTTATTGCGTAATCCTTGACTGGCCACTTAGGATCGATTGTAGGATCATTAGAGCCGTGCGAACGCTGAATCTCTTGGTCGGACATAGTTTTAAACGAGCATACACTGAAAGATGCTTATGCATATCGGCGGTGTGTTGTGAGCTTCATCGAACCTAATCTTATAGTTGATCTTGCTGCGAAGTCGCTACCGAAAGGGGAGCGAACGAGCAGTTTAGGTTTAGGCGTTTGGTTTTCCGAAAGGGAGATCCGACCAGTTTCGTGTTTGAGCTTAAGAACCAGTAGGATTGATTTTGCCTAGGTCAAGTTTGTTAACGCGTAGAATCATTCCGTGGAAAACCCTGAGAGATCCCTGAAACCCAGCGTTGCGTTTTATAGCTTTACAAACCCTCTTGATTTTTCGTTTTGTTACCAAACCATCACCTCCCCGAAACTAATTTATAATTTGATCGTTCCCATTTGATTTTCCTTTTTAGTGGATTCGTTTGAAGCATCATAATCTCTGTGGTTCGACACCCTAAATACTATAACGCATATCTGTGCACTTGCAGGCAATAAGGTTATAAATTTAAAACTCGAAAACAGACTCTAAAACATGTTGCATCAGTGAGTGAGGTTAAAACACGGAAAAATGTCACGTGGTGATTGCAGGGTCAGTAAATAGGTCGGTCGGACCACCGAGAAAAATAACGCAGCGACCGTCGGACAGGGACGGGCTGGGAGAAATGTGGGGTCTCGCTGGTAAGGGCGGTCGGGGTGTTACATGCTCGATCTTCTGTAAGCACTGACAATATGCTCAATGTATAGCCCTCTCGAGATGCCCTCTTCAAATCCTGCCAAAAGCTGCGGGACCAATATGCCACATCATGTGTACTAATGTATTGATAGTGTTTCTTATGACGTAGTTGCTTCTCAAAATCAGACATGGTGATAGCAGAATATATTGAATCGGCTACCACATCAACGTCCCAAGGGTTAACTCTGATTGCGCCATTTAAAGGAGAGCAACCAATGAACTCAGACAGAACAAGCGTGCTTGTGCGAGGAGAATCGTCACTTAGTCCCAGAGATTTATCCATGTTAGCAGTTCCTTGCCGACAAACAGTGTACTTGTATATAACTAAGTTCATCCCATCCCTCACTGCATTGACTAGGCAGCATTCTGCCATTGCGTAATAGGCACACTTCTCAAACCGTGGAACAGGACGATCGATCAGAACCACTGGCTCATAACCAGGCGAACCATAACGCTCGTTGATTCTCTTAACAGTATAATACGTCTTTTTCTTCGCTTCTTGAACGTCTTTACCTGATCCTCTGTTTGGGTTCACAATCTGAATAAGAACTATTTTCCCTAGCATGCTAGGATATTGCTGGAGGAGGTGTTCAAAGGCCAAAATTTTTAGACTTAGACCTTTGAATATATGCATGTCATCAACACCGAGAATGACCTTCTTACCCCGATACTTTTCTTGGATCTCTTTTAGTTTGTCAGATGTAGCAGGAAGATTCAGAAACGACTCCAGCCTTCCCATGTGAATACCAATAGGAAGAATCTTCAGGAAAACTGTACGGCCCAAGTAGAAACGGACTCCAGCCTTCCCTCTCTTAGATTCATACTCCAATCCAAACATTCTACAGCAGCATGACAAGAAATGCCGTGCATAATCAAAGGTGTGAAAACCAATCAAGTCGCAGTTTAGGAACCCCTTTAGACTATCTGCATTGGTGAGAGACTTACAAGAGTCTCTTATCCATTTATAATAATATTTTTAATATAAATTAATTTTATTATTTAATTTTAAATTATATAAACGATATAAATTATATAAAGGATATTTAATTTTAAATTATATAAAGGATATTATTAATAATATATAATATTTTTTATATAAAGGATATTATTTATTATTAAGTTATTATTTATTTTGTTTAACTAATTGATTTTAGTTGATTTATGTTAATGAAACAAAATTTCAAAATTTTATCCGTTTGTAATTTTAGATATTATTAAAACGTTTTTATAAGTTCTTGTTTTATAATACTATTGTTTCAAAGTGTTTTGATACTATTAAATTTTCATAAATTTTATATTTTATCAATTCTTTAATTGTAAACATTTTTATTTTTTTCTAAATTTTCAGTTTTTTTTCGATATTTTAAAATTTTCATTTTTAATTTTTTTTTTAATATTCCAAATTTCTGAAGTATTTTTGACGGATTTTTTTTAATAACATCGGAAATACGTAATCCGCCAAAAATTCTAATGGATTTCCGTTAGTTTTTAATTTCCAAATAAAAATAGGCTAATTATGTCGCAAAACCGTTAGTTTTCTTGTAGTGAATTTCTTTGATTGGTGCTCTTATTGTGACCCCATGACCAAATATCAACATCTCACCTCCAAGAGAATCTACTCTCTCCCATTTATTGCTTTCCGAATTCATCTTTGATTGGTGTTCTTCTCTAGACTCTCTTAAGCTCAGAACGATCAAAACCTCTTATGCGCTTGTAATCGCTATCCTCGTCTTCCAAACATATTTGTCATAAAGAAAAACGGATACGGGTTTCCTTGGATGACTTCTTTAGGGGAATCTCCAGAGAAATCAAGAATATTGATGGAGCTATCAATTGTATACACGTAAAGTTTGTCCTCCTTATACGCCATGGATACACAAACTATGCCTTGATGATTCCTCTAGGAAACATCTGTAAAATCAAGACTTACCAAAACTATTAAAGACAATGCGATATTCTACAAACGCGTATTTCTTTATTAGCAATCTCTTAAACAATTTCTTACAGACTTGTTTAATCCGAATTACACAACGTCACACTCAAGATGGACTGATTCCTAAACTACCCACCGTACGTAAGCTCAACTGTTCACTCTTTGTTCACCTATGAAACCACAAAACCCTTGTGTTTCAATGTGAAGATTACAACGTGTAAAAGCTTAACCTAACCCAAGGTCTAAGCCCCTTATATATCATGCCTAACTCATCTAGTTGTGTGATATATTTTTTCCTAAACTTTGACGTCACCGAATCTTCAATTCATGATTTCAGATCTTCTCACTTATTAATCACGCCAAAGCAAGACCAACCAATGAGAATCCTCCACATCACCACACGTCTTGACATATTCTCTTTTGCTGAATTGTGTTACTCAGCATCCTCTATGTGTAACATTCCATACACGAACCAAGCTCCTAGATTCTTGAGCTTACAATCTCTCCCTTTTTATATGAATGTGTCAACTCAATCACCTGCAAAAATTAACTTACAACACACAACATGCTTAGCAGAGGCATCTAGTCCATAATGATTCAATGTGACACGTATTCATAAAACCATCAAATTCAAAGCCATAGATTCACAACACACAAGGCGAAAACCAATGACCAAAATCATGAGATAGTTAATAACTAGTGGAAAACCAATGACCCTATTCTCCCTTGCTTGATTGCATATTCGGATAAATGAGAAGTGGAGAGAGGAAGGAAGTTGAAAGGGTTCTGACACAGTCCCCATTGTTTGGTTAGAAAAGAAAAAAGAAATGAAGAGACCAATCAGGGAAAAGATAAAACCTCAAGTCTTTCTCACAACCCAAAAGGAATTCAGAGGGGCAGATAAAATGTTGATCTGCCGAATTGTTTGTCTGGGAGACTCACAACAATTACTAGGGGGAATCTGGTCTTTTTCTGATCAAAAAGCTGTGTTTCTCATTGAATTTAGAGTTTCCAATATAGTTTGGGAAAAAATATTATGAGGAGTTGCGAAAATAACTGTTAATTGATTTGCTGAAGCAGTGTATGTATATTGGTTTTGATTGATAATTGTGATAAATTTCAACCCAATACTTCAAAAATTTCAACTTTCTTAACACAAGGGTTTGAATTGAAGAACGTATTCAAACGCTTAAAAAGCAGTGTTTGCTAGGCTATTTTACAAATTGTAAGACAAAGAGGCCCAAATCAAACAAAATGTGTTGTTTTGGAAAATTTAATTATGTAGGGTTCTTTTTGTCATAATTTATCATCTTTTCTGCGATAGTTTTTTTTTTTTTAATGATGATGGTCTGGAGACGATGAAGAATACACATATATAATAGTGGACATTAATTAGTTAAAGAACTAAAAAGGTAGATTCAATTTGTTAGCAATTTGCTTTTTGTAGCTTGTGGCTTACGCTAGCACTCGGTGTCGAATTTGTTCAAACTTTTGCTAATTTATTGTTGTAAATGTTATTATGATTTCCCTAACCAATACAAATCATGATCTGACACCAATAGTTAGAAAAGGTTTCTGATAAACACGTGAAACTTTTTACCAATTCATAAAGACAACATCTAATAATGATTCATGTTGATGCACGTTTTCTTAGAGTAATCTGGATGTGCATGGCGCATCAACGGCCCGATCTAGGGATAGACGTACGAAAATTCAGAGGAAACCAAATAAGTGCAAGTCAATACGAAGGCTTTCTTTATCGTTTTCTCAAGCTTATATATCACGATCTAATTATAGCAACAAGCTTGGAACTTTTCATTTGCATTTTTCATGTTTATCTCTCTACGAAAAGGACATATTTTGCTTGTCTAAATTCTGACCGCAATGATATGAAATATAAATGTAGTACCTTTTCTAGGCACAGTTGAGGTGTGTGTTGACCCAAATGGTTCAGTGGATGCAAGTTTCTAGAATCTCTTTGAGCACTCAAAAGTTATATTGTTATATATATATATATATATATATCTTCCCCCATGAGTCTATGATTATAATCATTCAAGATGGCAATATAGATTATAGCATAAGCATACTTGTATTTTTATGCAAAGAGCATGGTATAGCAACCTAAATCTCCTTTGGTTTCTTTCTGGTATATATATAACTAGGGCTGGCCCGCGCAAATGCGTGGGCTACTTGAGTTCAATGATGTTAAACACATAATGTTGACCTCAAAACCAATTTAAAATTTTCTAATGGAAGTTGTAATAAACAAACTGTAAATATTTTTTTTTTTAAATGATGCTAGAAATTTGAACACGTGATCGAATGAACCAACTGTTTAGCAAACCCAATAACGATATACTTTGTAATGTAATAAGAATTTGTAGATACATGCAAGAATGCATGGACTATTGGTTTTTCATTATATAAGTTACAGATTCTATGATGATATTGATCTCAAAATTTATTTTAAATTTCTTGATTCAATTTGTTCTAAACAACTTGTAAACATTTTTGTCTTATTAAAAATTCAAGAATATATTTAGATACATGCCAACAACAATATTTAGTTTGCGATGATGAAAACCACGTATACATGTCAATAACAATACATGCCTATTTTTTAGTTTGCGAGGAAATAACAATATTTAGATACACCGCAAATGTTTCCAATTATAAATACCATCAAGAAAAACATAAATAATAAAATATAAATACCAAAGTTATAACATTCAAGTAAGGAAGGAAAAATGCATGCAGAAACAATAGAATATAAATTCCATCAAGAAAAATACAAATATAACTTATCGATAGGAAGTTAAAAAAGAATCAGAAGCACTTCTTCGTAAACAACATTCAATGTCTTACGTTGTAGTTTATTATCTTTATCTGTTATCAAGATCTTCAATCTTGACCTTGTTGTTACCTTTGATAAAAGCCACGTATAATTTCCCATATGTAAAACCCGGTTTTGGTAGAAACACTCCTACTTTTGCAAGTGTTTGACCTTGACTATTGTTTTATTTTTTCTTCCTTTTTATTTTGTCATCTTTGATCTTCTTCTTTCTTTCTTATTTTTTTTTCTATTTTTTTTTCTTCATTCTTTATGCACTAAACAATTTATTTAAATTGTATATCATCTAATGTTGAAAACAAAACTGCATTAAGCATCTTTTTGATATTTTTTTCTTGTCTCACCCAAAGAGAAAACTTGGGTGTTTCCTCTTAACGTGTACCTCTGAATTATATGTACCCATCAATTACATCCATAGATTTCATCTCACAGTTTAATTTTTCTTCTTCTTTTCCGAATTCTTATTCCTCTTCTTACGATTTTTCTTCTTGTTCTCCAATTTCATGATCGTTTTCTTCTTCTTCATCATCGTCGTATTATTCATCTTTTTCTATTTCCTGTTTTAATTATCCTTTTCATCATCTTTTCCAATTTCTAGTTCATCGAATTTTTGTTTTTATTCCTCTTACTCGTTTTTTATTTTTATTTTTCTTCGTTGTCTTTGCATTCTTTTTCTTCATCATCATTGTCTCCTCCGACTTCTTCTTTTCCTTTTCTTCTGATTTTTCTTCTGATATAAGATCGGGAATCACTCCTCAAATCCTATGAACAACCAGAGATCAAAGGAAAAAGCTTGTGCGGAAATGGTGGATGATGATAAAGATGGCGGTGGAAGTTTGATTGACTCGCTCAATCGGTGGGCTTGACTGACTCTCTCAATCGGTGGATGAAATATAATGTTTGAATCACACAAACAAGATAAATCACAACTTCTAAAGAACTAAGTGAATCACACACTTAATACTAAAGAAAGAATAATTCTTCAAGAAAACACACTTGAAAGAAAAGAACAAAATACTTTGATTAATTTTAGATTGAAAGGTGAGTATAAATTAAACAAGGCTTGAGCTTTTATAGGCTCAGCAACAAAAGACCCAACGGTCAAAAGACAATAAAAGTAAACAATAATATTTTAAAGTGAATGATAAAATATCAAAAGAGATAGTGCCTTAAGTTTACTAGCCGTTGGAGATGATAGTGCTTTGATGACTTGTATCTTGATAATTTCTGAATGATTCCATGGCTGGATAGTCTTCTAGAAGCTCCTTGATGTCCCACATAAATGCAATAAGACCGTTGTTCATTGATATTCCCAAGTGTGAAAGCATCTAAATAAGGAAAGTCGAGTGAAAGCTGATTTAAGATCCCCCGGTTTAGAAAATCAATAACTTTCACGTCTGAACCGGCATTGATGTGAAAAAAAATTCTCGCTGGTTCGATGATGAATCAAGATTCCAGAACAACTCGTTTCACAGACTAATTCCTTCTGGTTTAGTTTGAATCCTCCAATTAGTGCTCCTATATCCAAATCGAGAAAGCTCCGGTTCACCCAATTTGTAAAATTAATAACTCCTAAACCAAAATTAATTTGGTCATGAGTCCAATTCTCCATGGGCCTCTGATGAGTTGAGAATCCAAAACAAAAGGATTTGTTGCTTGATTCGTCTGGGTTTGGACGGCATGATTTGATTAGTAGTCGTATGTCTCCATCGGGTCCATTGAAGATCTTCCAAATTGTTTCTTCAATATCTTCTTCATGTGAACTCCTTTTTAGCTGATTCTTCTTCGTGAGGATCTCTGGATGACTTGAGTATACTCCCAAAGTGTTGGTTGAGTTTGCGTCTTTGGTTTTGGCCTCCATTTGAGCTGAACTTAGCTCGCCTGTCTCCTTAGTTTTCCTCAACTTCATGTTCTCCTCTTCATGCCTCCTGGTTCTGTGCTCCTTAGTTGATGATGACTTGATGTTCTCATCAGTATCTAACACTACTTGATCATCCAAATCATCAAGAACAATGAGAACTTTCCGGCGCTTTAGGCTCTCCTCTACCGCACCTAAATGATCGATTCTTATGTTCCTTTTGCCTAAAATCTGAGAAAGGAAATTTCTTTGCAAGTCCAGCCTCATGTTATAGTCGTCCGGGTTGGCTCTTCTATAAACATTCATACTCTTAGATACGAAAGCCCTGTCTATGAATATACTACCTTGAAAGTTACGACATAGCCGATTAAACACAGCTCTAGCTATTGTAGTCTTGCCAATACCAGAGGGACCCCATATCCCAACCATCCTGACTTCCTCGGAGTCCAAACGCAACCGTGAACTCATCTCCGCGATATGATCTTCCATTCCAACAANTATTCTACCTTAATCTAAACGTTTCAGGGCCACACACAATTTGAATATCGTTCTTCTCTTTGTCTTTCTCTATCTATCATTATTTTCTAAGACATGGAAACTTTTTGAGTTCTTGTAAAGATCCGATTTTTACGATCAAAATTGACGTTGTGGAATTCAGAAACGTCAATAGATAGAGATGTTGTGTTCATCCTCGTATGGATCAGAAGGAGAAGAAGGTTTCGATTCTTCTTCTACTTATTCTACCCTAATCGAAACGCCAATTATTTTTTATCATTTTCGACTATTCCTTTTCATCATTTTCTCTTGCTCCAACTTATTCTTCTTCTTTGTCTTACAGGTTTTATTCGTCTTCTTTTTCCTTCTCCAAACTCATCGCACTTGTCTTCTTCTTCTCCTCTGATTTCTTATTCGTCTAAGTTTCTTTTCGTTTTCTACTTCATCTTCATCTTCTCCTACTAATTGTCATCTTCAAATTCTTCTTATCGGTTTCGTTTTCTTCTTCCTCCTCTTCTCAATCTTTTATTTTTTTTATTCTTCTTCATCAATTCCTTCTTTTTGTTCATCATCTTCGACTTCTACTTCTTCTTCTTTATCGTATATGTTTTTTCTGACTTCTTGTGTTTTTCAAGTCTTTCTTCGTCTAATTCTTCTGATTTTTTTTCTTTATCTCATATTTATCTTCCGTGGACATGATTAATTTAAAAATCATAGCGTTTTCTTCTCTGGTTTTATTCCTCTTCTTCCAAATACTCGTTCTCTTCTCTAAAATCTTCATTTTATTTTTCTACGTTTTCGTCTTGTTCATCTTCTTATGTTTCTTTTTTTTTCTTCGTCTTTTTCTTCTCGTTCATTAAGTTATTCTTCTTTCTTCTTTCTTCTTTCTCCTTTTTCTTCTTCTTTCTTCCTTGTTCTTCTTTCTTTCTCCCTTTTCTTTTCTTTCTTCGTCTTCCTTCTTCTTATTTCGTGTTTCTTCTTTCTTCTTCTCTCTTCTTGCTTCCTTCTTCTTCTTCTTTTTCTTCTTCTTCTTTCTTCTCCTTCTTTCCTTTTTCTTATCCATGTTCTTTTGACTATTCTTTTTTTTTTCAAATTATCCATCTCATCATTATTTTTTCAGCGTCTCGTCTTATCCGACATTTAATACTGTTCCTGGTTTATATTTTTCTTTTTTTTTGTCTTTTTCTCGTATTGAGTGTTGGATTATTAAATATATTATTTAGTAAATGAACATGCAGAATGATTTATTAAACCATTTGTAATTTATTGAGCGTTATACTAATAGATGAGAGCATGTAGTCATTTGGTGTTTTCACATCGTCGTTCCTTGGATTCAGTACCACCTCTCTTGAAAATAATTAGGATCAATTTTTGTGTCAAACGACCGTCCATAAACTTCAACTACAATTGCTTTGATAGGATCTTCACAATCCATGATCAACAAATCTTTGCAAATGTCAATCTTGGATTTTTCGATAACATCCTTTTTATTTTTCCATAACCAATATCCAAGATACATTTACAAAAAATTGCTCGCTCAACCAACTTACGACTATTATATCCAGCTATAAGTCACATGTTATTTGTAAGTCTTAGCAACTTGCAGTTAGAGTGGTCTAACGACGAAATCATCATTGGAAAGATCTCTAAAGACGATAACATTACTACCGGATAATTTATAATATTTTTTATAATATTATGCACCGTTCTATCTAAAATCTCACGCCAGCATTAAGAGCACCTCCATTGGGAGTATATTACAAGAGTCTCTACAAAAAGTAAAATAATTATATTAAACTAAATGATGTGTGAACACAAATTTATATTAGTATTTTAATAGTGGGTATCTTAGAGCAACCCCATTGGGGGGGGGGGGTTCTCATCTAAGTATCTCATCATTAAATAAAGAAAAATATTCAAAAAGTATGAGAGAGAGTGAAGAGAGGATCTCATATGAGAACCGATTCTCAGTTTTTGAGATACTATCTATCCACTTGTCATGTGGTGATTGATTCAATTTTGGTTTTAACATTAAAAATTAATTAATTATTTTATTTTTATTTAAATAACAATTTTTAATTGTTGAAATACTCATTTTGGGTATCTCACCAATGAGATTGTTCTTAAAAATGAAGAAACTCATCCAAAAATCTCTAATTTAAGATACTTTGAAGTGAGTTTCTTAATTTTTTAGATGCATTTTAATAAAATATTAATATAAATTTTTTTTACACAATTATCAATTAAATATTAATATATCATTTTTTAAGATATTCTTGCAAGAGACTCCCCAATGGAGATGCTCTATATATCATTAATATCATTTTTAAAAAATTAATTTTGAATTTTAATATGCACGATGAATTAATATGTTGTATACTATTATTAAAATTTCAGTAAGAAATTTAACAATTATATAAAATGAAACAAATTTTGGATAATATTTAGAAATTATTGATTTTAGGATTACTAAATAATAATAATTCAAATTGTCTATGTATGCCATGGATGGGCATGCATGATGTACCAATTCTGTATTAATATTAGACGACTGGTATGCGCCATGTGCATATAGATGATATATGAAACAAATATAAAATAGTTCTTTTGTTTTGAACATAATCAGTACTCGCAATATGTATATCATATCACCGTATCAGTATGAATGATAAGATTTCAAATTATATCCAAACATATAGATATAGTTCTCTTAAAATCATGTTATATATTATCTCAAGAATTCCTAAAATTAAAAAACTTGTGAAAACAGATGTAGTAGGTTTATACTCTTTTTATCATTTGTTTTACAATTTTCTTTCATGTTTTTTATTAGTATTGAAACCGATCTATATTTCATATAAAAACCAATGACGTAACCTCTAGCTCCTTCGTTGCTTGTGGCCTCTTTAACCTCACTCTCTTATGATTGTTTATAAAAATATAGCTTGACGTTTTTCTCGGTTGTTCTCACTACCTTGTCCAACATGGTATCTCGTCGTTTTCCTTTTAATAGATGCTTGAAAACTCATATATAGAAAAGCATGTGTGTTTCCTAGTAGCAGATTCTAATTTCATGTGAATATATATGTATTTGGAATCAGGTAGGGCTGGCTCTAGGTGAGTAAAACTGATTTGAATGTTCTATATTAACATTCACAGACACTGGTTTGGTTAGAGGCCTGAATTGTTTATACTTGATGACATTTTTTCTCTTGTGTAGTTGTAACTACTCTCTTTTGAATGTCCAGATGGAGTAATGACGAAGAAAAAGGATACAAAAAAGATAAATCTAGAGCCAGCAAGGGTTCCTAAGCCGGTTTCAAAATGGGACGCTTACTTGATAGATGACAAAAGAGAATAGATGACAATTATTCGAAGCATCAAACACTCAGAATCATATTCTTTACATAAAACGATATAATAAGACCAAATAATTTTTTTTCGTTTTCTTGCTTTTTCTAACCTAATTTATTTTCGTTGTTATCGTTTTCATCGCTTTTGTTTTTGTCTGTATGGTTGCTGTTTTTTTTGTTCTTTGGCACACAAATCGAATTCTACTTGCATTTGTTTAAGAAATTTTTAGATCAAACCGTCTTCTAATCGGGTTTCTTCTCGGCGACGGGACCGTCGTTCTTCTTACCTCCACTATTTTCTTTCTTTTTGAGGATTAGACTTTCTATAACTTGTTGAGTTTGAAGCGGTGGTTCTCCTAATAAATGATACGAAACACCTTTTTCTTTGAATGTTTCAGGTAGTTTGGAGTTTCGGGTTTCTTCCTCGTCTTATTGCATAACTTGAAGTCCCGTATTTGTCTCCCTGTTTGTAAATTTTCAATGGTCCATATCAAAACATAAGAAATAGATTGCTTTATCATGGGAAAATCATATGGAAAAAAGTTTTAAAGATGAATTTATTATCCCTAAACTGTCCTATTTTCCCCTGTTTCAGGTTTATGGAGCTCAATATTATCATCCGAGGACATCAAGTTGATTTTCTTGTCATCTACCTTATGGTCCTCATCCAAAATCAATGATTCCACTACACCAATGACCAAACCACAATCATTAAAGTTTGTACATATATTATATCTGATATTGGATCTAAGTAAATATAACTTAGGAGAATTAATTATTTTGGTCTATGGTCGGAGTTTTTATACAATGTGGGTTATTATACACAATCCAAAAAAGAGTTTAACAAAAACTGATGCGTGCTACTGTTTGGTTGAAAAACAAAAGCAGAAATTGGTCACATTTTCTGCATATGTATTATTTATCTCATACACATCATGTCGTAAAATATAGATAAAAACAATGATTTTCCTATGTTTTCATAGCTCTCGTATATTGGAATACAGTAAATTCAAAATTGGATATAAAAATAAAAAGTCTAAGACATGATAGCGTTGTTTTTCTTCCACATCACTTTTTTCTAACCCATCAATACTCTATGTCGATTAGAAGTCAAGCCACCAACTTTAGACTCGAGCAAGTTATTGTCCATTTTTTTTTGAACAATTTTTTTGCTTTTGCCTTTGCTCTTCTTGTGGTCAAACACTCAAAAAATTTTACATGTAAACTCTAAGTGTTCGAATTTGTTTGATTTTAGTAATGAATGCAAAAACACTATGAACCTAACTCCTGTAAGTAACAATGCTAATTAATCTCTTTAGAAAGGTTATCCGTCCATCAAATCCAAAAAAAAAATGCAACACATGTATCAACCTTAAGTACATTAAACATCTTTTGATATACGTCTTTCTGTTCATTTCTTAAAATGTGTAGCCGTTTTTCATTATGGTTGTAGTTTAGCTCATTTCCACTTTCACTGGAAGTGCATTTCTAAAATTTGGTTGGAGAAAATAGCTCGAATGCTTTTTGGAAAAAAAAACATGAATGATGAGTAAAGGAAATACAAAATGAGATTTTAATCATAGTTTAAATTGTAAGAAGAACAACAAAAGGTATATTTTTTCCTATTTGGCATAAGGGAATTTCAATTAAAAGAGAAACCATAATTTCTTACAAACCAATAATTATTTTTTAGAAACAATATATTGTACATGTTAGAACTTGGAAGTAACTATATTACTTAGCACTATTTCCATTTGTAATCTACAATAGTTTTTGGATATGTATTACACTAGTTGGGAATTACATTGATTTTTTTTTTTTAAATAGATTAATACAGAAAAAATTTATGCCAAAGCGTTCCGGAGCAAAGCGTTCCGGAGCAAAGCGTCCGACGAAGTATTTGTTCTTCGTCTTCGTTTTAATTATCGAAGAGTTCGGAAACACCACCTTCTTTTGCCTATAATAAATCTAATGGCCAATTCTGTTGATTCTTCCAAGCTGCAGAGAACAGTGGGTTTCAGTGAGATAGTGAAAGTCCCAAGAACCATGAAGCATTGAAGATCACGCCTCAAAGATCAATGCTAATATCCAGTTTCATTGATTCTATATCTTTAAGGTTTAAGACTTTGGCAATGATTAGATTCCTATCTCAATCATTATGACATATTGATTCCAGAGAATTCTAAACCTAGCAAAGAGATAGCAAGAACAACGCTGTGTACCAACTCTGAGGCTTCCGATTATTCATTTTGTCTTCATTATCCGTAGCTCATTCCGATACGTTCTTTTTTCTGTTCACAAATAATAAAGTCTAATAACAATGTTTCTTTGTTCTACATGTTCTCAAATTTCTTAATGGGAAATCGTTACTAATAAGGATTACTCAGCTCTAAGGCTCTGGTCATATAATCTAGACAATAAGGTAATGCATAAGAAGTTTAATTCCTAAAGGTGAGAAACCATTATCTAGACTCTCTTAAAACAATATATCTATTAGTTAAGTTTTAAAGTATTAAAACAGTTACAATGTAACTAAGAAACAAAAGGTAGAGAT
>JAHZTW010000002.1:60666536-60808857 GCA_020283515.1 Alliaria petiolata
ACACACACACACACACACACACACACACACACACACACACACACACACACACACACACACACACACACACACACACACACACACACTCACTAATCGGTTTCTCAAACTGGCACTAAAATTCAAAGAGTTTACGTAGGTATGGTGAGCGTTTGAACTGAAAAAAAGAGATAAAAAACATAGTATTAATCTAGATCAAACTAAAAAGCCAAATCTATTCAAACAGAGGAAAAGTAAGCCGAGCTTTAGTTTAGTTGGATCATCAAAGCAATAATCAAGGTACTGCAGAGACATGAATCAATATATTCAAAACTAATAAAATACCATCTTTTATTTAAGCTCGAGATTTCAACATTACGATGCACACTTCTGTGTTAGAAGGCCAAACAAAAACAAAAACAAAAACAAAAACAAAAAGTAAAAAACCAGAGAGAACTACGAATATATGTCAAAAGAGAGTAATATATGTTAACCAAGTAAAAATGCAAAAACAAATTAGAGATCATAAATTTAGCAGCATAAAAACAATATCCCCTTGCCTTTTCATTACGAATCTGCAGCAAACAAAACATTGATCATTACATGACATAAAATCTCATCCCTCACATCTTATTCCAACATATGTTAAACACATAAACAATATAAACATAAAAAACAGAGTAAACCAAAATAAAAAAGAAGAAAACAGAGTTCAAACATTCGAACATAGACAATCATAAGAAAACCTCTTTGTCAGCTAGTGAGAATAGATCAAAGGATCCGATTCTACCAGGATTATGAACCTTTCAATTACCTAAACCTGATAAGAAAATCTAACAAACATGAGAACTAACAACAAATAAATAAAAGTTTGGATAATACCAAAAATCTAGGAATTTGTTGATTCAAAACCAAACCCTACAATCAAAAATTAAAGTTCAAATCAGATACCAAGCATATAGAGAGATAACAAAGAAACAAAGAAGACACAACAACATCAGAAACAAAAACCAAAATAAGAAGAAAAATTTGTCCACGTTTAATAAAAAGAAGAATCGATTTTCTAGTATTGATCTAACCTTTTGAAAGGAAAACAAAGAAGATGCGGAATCCCAGTAGACATGAGCAAAACGTCATGAACCTCCACGACCAGATCCTTGAAACAAATCAATTAAACGCACCTCAGAGCTGTAAACAAAATAAATAAATCAACAAAACAATTTCAATCGATCAGAAAAAACTTAAAAAAAGATGAAACCCTAAACACACGTCTAGAAAACATACAACGCTAATAATATGAGACGTGTGAAAAAGTATTTATACCAAAATAATTCTAGGGCTTCGGATACCCGCAACGTTAATAATATGAGAGGGTGCACAAAATATTTATAGCGAACTAATTCTAGGGTTTTAATGCTGCCATTAAACCGATAATCACGAAATAGTAATTATCCTTTTCGATGTATAGTAATTATCCTTATACGTTACTTCTTTCCCAAATAAACAAATACGCGATGCATCGCATTATTAATACTGTGCTAACAATTTAAGGAAATAATTAATTAAACATGGCACAATTAAATATGCTAGATAAATTACGAATTTATACACCCTTCCCTTTGTATTCATTAATGGTAAAAGCGTAATTCAGTTTTCAACTTTGAAGGAGAGCTCAAATCACTGCTCAAATAATAGTATAGATATCCATAACTATTTTGAAAGAATACATATAGCTAGTGGCACAAGAGAAGTCATGCGCTCTGATTAACTGTTATAGAGAAAGTCTATAACGATGTCTTAGAATGATTAATTTTGTGCGTGTATTTCAAATTTCCAATGGCAGCTCCATGTTGGTATGCGTATAATCCAATGGCTTCTCCATGTTTGAGACTCAATTCTCTTGTAAGTCTTTCGAAGTTAACTCTTTGCCATATATATACCATCTCTGCCTTTTCTCAATCGCAATGTTACTGTGATTCTTTCTTTTTACTCATATATAGAGGTCTCTTAATTACTTTGTACCAATGGAGCTTCCTTCTTCCATTCAGTTCCCTTTGGTTTTGAGATAACCGAAGGTCTAATTGAAGGTAACCGAGAGTGGCAATGAAGCATTTATTGTGCTAAGCTTCAACACTCATTTCATTAGTATAAACCAAACATATAAAACCCAAAAAAGACAAAAACCAAAGACATAGTAATAAAATGCCGTTTAAATTTGTGAGATCCGACACCATCTTCTCCAACGACAAAACTTTAACAGCACAAGTAGCAGACTTGGCCTTCTCCGTGTCCAGTTCAAGCTTCATATTCTTGATGTGTTCCTCAAGTTCTTGGACTCGAGAACCATCATCAGCATACGCTTTCTTCCTCTCCAAGATAACCTCATCAAGCTTTGTCTTAAACCAGTCCAGCTTGAAGCCCGCTTCTGTTAGATCGATCAACTCGCTGCGTGCGTTGCTTATCTCAGTCTCAGAGAAGCTATGTGGAGGATTTTTCAGTGTCTCGATGAGACCGAGGAGGATATTCATGTACGTTGTCTTCACCTGTTGGTTCTTTGGTTTGAAATTTGCTGCAATGTCCGGGTGCCTCATGAAAAGCCTAGTCACTGAAGCAACCTGTCGACACGAGAAAGGTGTAATTATGTTAACCAGAAAAGGGAATCAAAAAGAATAAAGAAGACAACAAGAAGCATGTTTATATTAGTCATACCTGAGAATAAAGAACTTGGAAACCTTGGACATCTAAGGTCTCTTTGCCGGTTACTTCTGCTTCATCAACAACTTCAACTACTTTTACTTCCACTTTAACTATCAGTTTGTTCTTCTCCATAAACCCTTCTTCTTGGAGATTTTTAAGAGGCACGGCCCTTGGCCAACCCCATGCGGGGACCTGAGCGCAGAACAATTTGCACCATTCTGCAAGACAAAAACACAAGCTTGTTAAGTTAAATTTTCTTTCTCGACAATCAAATACATATATATATATATATACACAGTATACGTCTGACAAGTTAAATTACCAGGTTTCCTGAAGAGCTCTTTGCCTGATTGATCCAACAGAACGAAGGACAAACTAGCTCTTCTTTTCCATCCAAGTCGCAATGATTCAGGATTCGCAACGTTGAGGTACAGAGACAAGTGATCTTCAATATCGTTTCCTTTGGGAAAAACCTTAAGATACCTGAAAAAAGAAAGGAAACAGATTAACTAAACGCTTTAGTTAATAAACATAATAACAGAGACAAGTTACTTATTGAACCTAGAGGATCGATGAGTTACGAATTAAAACACAATATACAATTTTTGCCTTTACCATTCACAGCCGCCGATTAAGAATGTTGGAGAAAATATAAAACATTCCTTCTCAGAGAAGTTATCTATCTCAAAAGTGAAAGTCGTCTGCTTCTGATCCTCCATACTCGATTCTCAGGCTTTGTTACTTGGAACTAAAGACGACTTTTTCTCATAGACTTGTTTTCGATACTTGCCCTAAACCCGTCTATTTATAAAGCTTTTCCAAATCCCTAATTCAAAAGAAATAATGAAACTGGAAACTAATAATTCTATTTTTTTTATATAATAAACCATAGAAAACCGGAATTGTACATTTTTTTCTACCCAGCAACTTTTGGAGATTGTTATCAAAAGAATCCCCTATATATATTATTCGAGAAGCATTTTTAAAAAATACCCTTATTTCTTAAAATATTTAAAGTGGTGTCATTTTACTGATGTGTTATTTTTAATTCATTCTTACCAACTTTCTAAAAAAAGACTTATTTCAATAAACTAATTACATTATATGCTATTATCCATTTTTAATTTTTAATATAACCAAGAAATTTATATTTCATTTTTTTGTTATGATTCATTTTCTAAAAAATTCATAATCAATAATTTTATACAAAATAATTAAACGAAATCAAAATTTACAAACAATTTATAATATACATAAAAATATAATTTTTAATTTTTAATATAACCAAGAAATTTATAATTCATTTTTTGTTATGATTCATTTCCTAAAATTTTATACAAAATAATTGAAAAAATTGAAATTTACTATGATTTAATATTATACACATTCAATTACTACTTTACTTAATTTTGCTTTTTTTTATCAGAAAATATTTTTTTTAAACATATTATAATGTCAACATAACAAGTTAAAACAACTTATTATATAAAAAGGCTGGACTAAAATATTTTACTATGATTTAATTTTTAAATTATACAAAACTAAATAAATAATAAATTACTTACCGGAGCAGGTTATCACCTAGTACTCCTATCACCTAGTATTCTTATATATGGTCGATGGTAAAAAAAAAAATATATATGGTAAAAATCTCATACGTGTCCCCTTTTTATTGGTTAATTTTTTAGACAAAAAGGAAAAAAAATTCTCCCCATTTCTCTCTCTCTTCCTCTGACTCTCTCTCTCTCTTTTTTTCGCCGACGATTACGATATGTCTAAACCAGATCGCATCATGCTTCAATTTCGTTCCATCGCTCCTAAACCAACCACCGACGGCGGCGGAGGAAAGCCCGTATCCAGCGGAGAGAGCGGCGGCGGAATCTCCGACGTTTCCTTTAAATCACGTAGAGGACAGAGGAAATGTCAGAAAAAGGAGAATGACCGTAACGCCAGGAGATGCACATGGCGGAAGAGATCGGATAAGTCCGTCGTTCACGGCGACGCTACTGCGGTGACTCTATCTCTGTTGCCAGAGACGCCCGATAAAGGTGCGTTTACATATCTGAAGGAGGCGGCGGCGGAGAAGCAGAAGCGGCAAGGTCCCTTCTGGTTGAGTTCCAGCGACGGCGGCGGAGAAGCAGAAGCGGCAAGGTCCCTTCTGGTTGAGTTTTCAGGGCTAATATCGGTGACGGAAAATAAAACTCACCGTTTAGAATATAAAAACTACATGCTGTTTTTGTTTTTTATTTTATCAATAAAATTGAAAAATAAAATGAAAAACTAAAAACAAGAGAGGATTTTTGAAATATAAATAAACATTAGGGACCAAAATAAAAAAGAGAAATCTATTGTCTCTCCAGACAAAACCCAAAGCCCCTTCCGATCTTTTCTCCTACCAAGATACCCAGAGAGGACTCTCACATTGAACATGGCTTTTTCTCCCATATTCCAACATCTTGTTCATCTTTCCTGCAAACCACCTCGCGTTCAATCAATGAAGAAGAAAACATATCAAGAAACAAGAATTGATTAGTTTAATGGATTCTGTAAATTAAATTATTTGGCATATCACAGTTATAAGTATAGAGATAATATCGTATCTTACTAGTATTCCTTTCAGTTAGAGTATATTCCTTAATGTATATCCTCATGTATATCTTCCTAGATCTTCTCTGTAACTAGTATATATATCNTATAAGTATAGAGATAATATCGTATCTTACTAGTATTCCTTTCAGTTAGAGTATATTCCTTAATGTATATCCTCATGTATATCTTCCTAGATCTTCTCTGTAACTAGTATATATATCTCCCTATATGATGTACGTTCTTCTTAAGGAAATACAATCATCTTCCTCTACAATAAGATGTAGCAATTGTTTGTTCAAAACCCAGATTTGGCTAAGGAATTGAAGAAAGAATCATCATTCGTCTAACATGGTGCATCAGTTAATCATAGTCGATCAAATGGACAACGAATAACTACTAAAAGACAATCAAACCACAGATCTACAGATCAAAATCTTGAATCGTTCGCATCCAAGACTACAAAATGACGGAAATCGCAGGTCCACGCCCAGCAAATCAGAGAAGAAACTACAAACTATGCAACTAGTTCAACAACAGTACCACATGTATTATCCGTTTTGTTGGAAAACATTCGGATTGCAAGAAAAAAATTATTATTACAGGATATACAATTAGTTTATCTATTGATTTGCCGTGTCGTGTGAATAATGTTATGGAGTGTTTAGAAGGTTAGAAAGCTTCTTTACTTCTCTAGACTCTTTTGAGAGAAATCAAAAACAAACAAAAAAACTGCCTCATTGCTTTGTATATTGTTTGTATCAGACATATAGCTTGATTGTTTTCACATATATAAGATGGTCCAGAAGCAAATTGTAAATCTCAGAAAGAAAAACAAGAATTACTTCATAAGGATTACAATTAGTTTATCTATTGATTTGTCGTGTCGTGTGAAGAATGTTATGGAGTGTTTAGAAGGTTAGAAAGCTTCTTTAGTTCTCTAGAGTAACTAAGGCAGACTCATAAGAGAGAATTCAAAAACAATTTTTTTTTTAAAAAACTACTTTGTTGAAGCATTGCATGTATATTGTTTGTATCAGATATATAGTTCGATTGTTTTAAAACATATAGGATGGTCCAAAAACAAATTGTAAGACCCTCAGAAAGCTTGAACACTGAAAAATTTAAGCAACAAACTTGATAATTCGTTTTTTTTTTACCTATACCTAGACAGTTCCGATATAAAATAGGATCCACATTTTACCGTTTTTTTCATCCACAAGATTTGACCTTCTGCTCTGAGATTACCGAAATTAGCAGGAGAATTACTGAGGGCTTAATTTCCGCTTCTTGTTCATCTCATCTTCGAGAACCAACACCTTCTCCTTCACCTTGTTCAATTCAGCTTTGACTTGACTTGACTTGCTCCTCCAGTTCTTGAAATCGAGAACAATCATCATTTGTTTTCTTCCTCTCCAAGGAAACCTCATCAAGCTTCGTCTTCAACCAGTCTCACTTGAAGCCTGCATCTGTTAGCTCGATCAACTTGCTGCTAGCGTTGCTTAGCTCAGTCTCGGACAAGCTATGTGGAGTTTTGTTCAATGCCTCGATGAGACCGAGGAGGATGTTCATGTATGTTGTCTTCACATGCTGGTTCTTTAGTTTGAAATTTGTTGCAATGTCAGGGTTCTTCGTGAAAAGCGTATCCACTGAAACAGCCTGTCGACACGAGAAAGATGTAATTATGTTAACCATGTCAAATCTCAGAAAAGCAAATCAAAAAGAAAATAAAAAAAATACAACAAGGAGCAACTCCATACCTGAGAATAAAGAACTTGGAAACCATGGACATCCAACAACTTTTGGAGATTATTCTCAAAAGAATACAGTAGGAATGGTAACAAGATTGGAGAGATCACTAGTGGCGGGTTTAGCCCGAACCTGAAGAAGAACATAGCCGTGGGGTACGTGAAGTCGGGTAAGCACAAGACCGGGACCAAAGTTAAGATCTTGGTCCGTGGGAAACCTTACGAAGGCAACATCACCAAGATGCCGTTCGTGGCCACCAAATACTACAAGCCATCATGATATGTGTGTCTTCTTCGTCTATGACCTGTCTCTTGCTTCTGTTAAATGACTTCTGTTTTCTTTTTATTCTGATTTTCCCTGAAAATGTATACGTTCTTTTTTGCCAGGAGGGCATTGCTTATTTCACTATTATTGAAATAATTTTTTAACATATCCATGAGACCAAACTATGAAAACGTGTTCACATAATTGAACATCTACAAGTTATTTGGTTAAGCAGCCAATGAACATGATCGGTAGAAGAAAATTTGATTTTGGCGCTAAGGGTGATGATGGCATGAGTGATGACACTGAGGTTCTTGATATAGTGGTTCTTGATTAATTTTAAAGAATTTAATCTTAGCTTTCATTAGTTAGAAAATTCGAGGTGTCAACGATGATCATACCATCTGAGACCATCTGCATCAATGGTTTCTAAGAAAAGTTTTCAAAAAATAATAAAATATGTAAAATAATAAAATAATAGATGAGTCTCTCCAAAGTCTCTCAGACTCATCTATTATTTAACTATTAAAATTATCTATCTCTAATATAATAATATTATTTATTAGTTTGACTATATCTTCTTCGTTTGGCTGATTTCTTTCTCAGGTCCTTATTGTCAAGCAAACATCGTATTCCAGGTGAGAAATTTGAACAGACAACTAAAAAGATTTCATTATCCATTACAAAATTTCAATATAGTGGTTCTTGATTAATTTTAAAGAATTTAATCTTAGCTTTCATTAGTTAGAAAAGTTGAGGCGTCAACGATGATCATACCATCTGAGACCATATGCATCAATGGTTTCTAAGAAAAATTCTCAAAAAATAATAAAATATGTAAAATAATAAAATAATAGATGAGTCTCTCCAAAATCTCTCAGACTCATCTATTATTTAACTATTAAAATTATCTATCTCTAATATAATAATATTATTTATTAGTTTGACTATATCTTCTTCGTTGGGCTGATTTCTTTCTCAGGTCCTTATTGTCGAGCAAACATCGTATTCCAGGTGAGAAATTGATCATCAAACTAAATTTGTACAGATTTCAAAACAAATACGAGGAACTTATACAGTAAAGCCTGTGCATTTTGCTTGCAGTGACAGTTTCCCTTGCATAGATGTGCATTTATCAGGGATAGAGTTACAACCAGTCGGAAAACATTCGGATTGCAAAAAAAAAAAAAAATATTACTTTATAAGGATTACAATTAGGTTATCTATTGATTTGTCGTGTCTTGTCGTGTGTTTAGAAGGTTAGAAAGCTTATTTACTTCTCTAGAGTAATTAAGGCAGACTCATAAGATAGTACTTTGTTGAAGAATTGCATGTATATTGTTTGTATCAGATATATAGTTCAATTGTTTTAAAATATTTATGATGGTCCAAAAACAAATTGTAAGACCCTCAGAAAGCTTGAACACTGAAAAATTTAAGCAATAAACTTGATAATTTGTTTTTTATACCTAGACAGTTCCGATATAAAATAGGATCCACATTTTACCCTTTTTCATCCACAAGATTTGACCTTCTGCTATGAGATTACCGAAATTAGCAGGAGAATTACTGAGTGCTTAATTTCCGCTTCTTGTTCATCTCACCTTCGAGAACCAACACCTTCTCCTTCACCTTGTTCAGTTCAACAGTGAGATTCTTGACTTGTTCCTCGAGTTCTTGGACTCGAGAACCATCAACATATGCTTTCTTCCTCTCCAAGGAAACCTCATCAAGCTTTGTCTTCAACCAGTCTAGCTTGAACCCTGCTTCTGTTAGCTCGATCAACTCGCTGCTAGCGTTGCTTAGCTCAGTCTCGGACAAGCTATGTGGAGGTTTGTTCAATGCCTCGATGAGACCGAGGAGGATGTTCATGTATGTTGTCTTCACATGCTGGTTCTTTAGTTTGAAATTTGCTGCAATGTCAGGGTACTTCGTGAAAAGCGTATCCACCGAATCAACCTGTCGACACGAGAAAGATGTAATTATGCTAACCATGTCCAATCTCAGAAAAGCAAATCAAAAAGAAAAGAAAAAAAAATACAACAAGGAGCATCTCCATACCTGAGAATAAACAACTTGGAAACCACAGACATCTAACGTCTCGTTCCCAGTTACTTCGGATTCATCAACAAGTTCAACTACTTTTACTTCCACTTTAACTATCAGTTTGTTTTTCTCCAGAAACCCTTTTTCTTCAAGCTTTTTAAGCGGCACGGCCCTTGGAAAACCCCATGATGAGAAGTGAGCGCAGAACAATTTGCACAATGATTCTTCAAGATGAAAAAAGAAAGGTTTAGTTACATTTTCTTGCTCGACAATCAAATACATATGCACAGTTAAATTACCAGGTTTTCTGAAGAGCTCTTTGCCGGATTGATCCAACAGAAGGAAGGAAAAACTAGCTCTTCTTTTCCATCCAAGTCGCAATGATTCAGCATTCGCAACGTAGAGGTACAGAGACAAGTGATCTTCAATATGATCTCCTTTGGGATGAACACGTAGATACCTGAAAATTAAGAAAGGAATTAGATTAACTAAACGATTTAGTTAATAAACATAATAACAGAGACCTAGAGGATGAGTTAATAATTAAAACACAATATATATATATATTTCTTTTATCTTTTACCATTCACAGCCGCCGCTTAAGAAGTTCGGAGATCGTATCACACCTTCCTTCTCCGAGAAGTTATCTATTTCAAACGTGAAGCTCGCCTGCTTTTGATCCTCCATATTCTATTCTCAGGAATTTCTCATAGACTTGTTTTCGATACCCTTCTATTTATAAAGCTTTTCGATATCCTAATTCAAAAGAAATAAGGAAACTGAAAACCTAATCATTCTTTTTTTTATAAGATAATAAACCATAGAAAACCGGACTTGTACCTTTTTTCTACCCAACAACTTTTGGAGATCCGGTCTGATTATTCTCAAAAGAATAGCAAAAAAAAAAAGATTACTCCTATATATCTTACAGTTGGAAACGTAACCAGATATAAAAAGAATTGGGTATATTTCTGGAATTGGTAGAAGAAAAATTGATCAAAAAGATAATACCATTAAGAATGAAATAAGTATTGTTATACACAGTCCATGATTAACTTATAGGAGAAAAGATCATGGGACATTGTGATCCATAAGTATTGTTATTATCTTTTTAGTCAATTTAGCCCCAAAGTCCAAATTTTACACCTATTATTGTTAGCTTTAGCCACCAATCCGCTTTCGTTGTGCAAGTGTTGTTACATTCTGCCATTAGCACTCTCAGGCTTTATTAATCCCAAACTTTTATAAACCAAAGATAAAACCAAAAAACTTCGTTGACCCAATAGTCGTCAGAGTAGCAAAACAACTTGGCTTTGATTCAGCTGCTGAATCACTTTGAATCTTTAGACTAGTCCTAAGGAGAAACCAGTCTCGAAGACTTTAAGCAGGAACAAACCAGAAACTCTCCAAGAACGGAACATGTAATGATGTGATTCTCCTTGTCAAAAGATCAAACACACCACAGTTAGTTTCCCTTCTGTTACTTGGGAAACGATCAAACACACCACAATTAGTTTCCCTTCCGTAACTTGGGACAAGATCACCATCACGGAAACAGATTGTATCACTTGTGATTCCACAACCACTAATATCTTCGATTGGTGCTCTTATTGTGACCCCATGACCAAATATCATCATCTCACCTCCAAGAGAATCTACTCTCTCCCATTGATTGCTTCGCGAACTCATCTTAAAGATGGAAAAGAGATCTTCTTCTCTAGACTCTCTTAATCTCAGAACGATCAACACCTCTTCTGCGCTTGTAATCGCTATCCTCGTCTTCCAAACAAATGTCGGCATATAGAATAACGGATACGGGTTTCCTTGGATGACTTCTTTAGGGGAATCTCCATAGAAATCAAGAATCCTGATGGAGCTATATTCTGTAAACACGTAAAGCTTGTCCTCCTTATACGCCATGGATACACAACCTATGTCTTGATGATCCCTCCAGGAATCATCTCCTTTCTTGTATGAGAACAAGTTGTCTTCGTAGCTCCAAGCTACAACGTAATCCCTTGTTATCTCGTTTATCCAAAGACAAGCCGGGTTTTCAGAGGAGACGACGCTCGTACGCTCCATGAAATACGCCCATCTCTCTTGAAAAGGAAGTACTAGTGATGATGACTCAGTCAATGGAAGATTGATCCTCTCACCAGTAAACACGTTCTCAAAATAGAACTGTAGATGGAGATCTACCATCAAGAGCCAACTGCTGCAACTAGCCATGACACAGGAACTGGATAAATCAAGCCCTGGATGCTCTGTTTCGTGAATCTTGTCTTCTACGGGATCGAAAACCGAAGTTGAATGCTTGTCGAATAAAAGTCGCCATGGATACAGACTATGCCACGTGGGCTACACGTTCTGGAAACGGTATACCAGTTCGAGCAAACGGCTCTCGCTCGATAAAAATCCGTAGTGCTTAAGCTCTCGAGTTCGAGGATCGATCGCAAAAGATCGGGACAAAGCTTGGACCAATCATAACGAACCGACATTGAAGGTTTTTTGTTTTTCTTTTGTCACACGGGAATTAGGGTTCGGTGTTAAACCAAAACAAAAGTATTTTATAAGCCGAGCTCATATCAATGGGCCGATGTTAAAGCTGTTATTGAATTGGGCTTTGGTGATGGTTGTTTCTGTTTTATGTAGAAATTTTTTAAAGCTCATCTCTTTTCTATTTTCCATTTTCGTTTTTTTTCCAATAGTTTACTTAACTAACTTAATAAAACAGACTGTTAAGGAGTTTGTGTTCGATATTTTCTAGTGCAACAAACAAAATTGTGGTTTTAGGATCCGATTTCTCTGATTTTTTTCGTTTAGGTTTCATCAGGAATTGAAATGGAGCAGACTCGTGAAGAAGATGTTGAAGCGAAGAAGAAGAACAAAGATGAGATATCTGTGGAAGTTGTTGATCTCACCAAATACGAAACCAGTGTGAAGATAGCCAAAAGGCAAGCCATTCTATCGCAATTCAAAGAGTATCACATGCGATACCACGATACTTGGAAGGACGACGACCCTGTGGTTTCCGTCGTCTGTGGTATCGCAAAGATGTTAGTTGGTGAGCTCGTCGAAACAGCTCGACTTGTTATGGTGAAAAGCAATGAAACAGGACCTATCAGGCCTTGCCATATCAGGGAGTCTTATCGTAGACTTAAGCTCCAAGGAAAAGTCCCTCACAGATCTGTTCCACGGCTTTTCCGCTAATCTCAAAACGATGGATCAATCATTTTCTCTATTTTGCTTAATAATTAGACAACAGTTTATACTATTCGGATAAAGAAACAGATTGTTGAGGAATAAAAACAATAGCGAAAGAGCCATCTCTCTTGCTCATAAGTCGTAAATTATTATGTACATGTTCAAAACCTGACTAAAAAGCCTCGATTCACAGGCTCTCTCAAACCGCAACATCAAACTTTTGTCTCTTTTTTTTTGTTTTTCTTTCCGTGTTTTCTATGTACACAAATCATGTTTCTTTTTTCATGATTCAGATTCCTAAATAAACCAACGTCGATCTTTGATTTTCTTTTACTCATACCACGCTTTCGAAGGAGACTCTGAGGTGAGAAGGGTACCTAGGCTTTGGGCTCGAAGTGTTGGCTAGTCCTTGAAGCAACTTCACCACGTCGCTTACTTCATCCAGGAAGTACTTGGCTTTGCTCGGTTTTCTTCCCACGGTGCACGCGAATATCTCTGTAGACATCGACGATGATTGAGCCGAGAGTGTTGTTGTTATGCTCTCAAACATCTCCTCGTCTGATCTGTCGTCCCCGATGCATACCACAAAATCTGGCGCCTTCCCTTCTTCTTCAAGCATTCTGTTAAGAACTTTCCCGGTGACGAGACCTTTGCTTACTCCCTGTTACTCCAAACATCTCAGTTTAGGTAACATTCAGTGCAATAAACAGGGACATTATGAATCATAGAAGATTTGGAGATATATTTCTCTATGGACCATTGTGTTATGGGATCCTTATTATTGCTAATTAACATAAAATGGGGTGAAGAAAGCGACCTGAGGCTTAACTTCGACGATTTGGTGGCCTCTGTTAACAACGACCGGTTCATTCACAAGAACGGTTTCTAGATGGTCCAGTAGTTCCTTGGCTTGACAAGAACCAAAGTCTGGGTCTGCATCTTGGTGATGCCACACTAAAGCACTTTCTTTCGCTTCTATATTGGATCCATCGGTAGTCTCTGTATATAGTCTCATAATAGGTTCCACGATCTTCTTCCATTCAAGGTCATCAGAAAAGCCGCTTGTTTCCCAGTCAGAAGACTTACTCCACCTGCATCACAGAGATTGTCTTCTAAGGCTTTTTTTCCCACCGACAAGAAGTATAAAAAAACTATCAAAATTAAGACAAACCAGTAATGTGTACCTTGTGAAGTAACCGTGTTCAGCAGCTATTCCAAGATTCTCACACGGTGCAAGCCACTCGCTCAAAGAAACTTTCCCCCTCCCGCTAACAATAAATATAGTGTTATTAGGATCACTACACAGTGTCTTCAACGCAGACATAACTTCAGCACTTGGGTCCTTTACGATCGAGGCCTCGGGAACTAAAGTACCGTCATAATCAAGAAAGATAGCTCTCTTGCTCGATCTTCTGTAAGCACTGACAGCTTGCTCAATGGATAGCCTTCTGAAATTAGGAGAGAGAGCAACAAGCCTAAAACCTAAACCCCAACCCACACCCCAGCACCGTTTACTGTAATGATCTCGAGATGCCCTCTCCAAATCCTGCGAAAAGCTGCGGGACCAATATCCTGTCTCTTATACACATCTAGATGTGTATAAGAGACAGGCCTAAAACCTAAACCCCAACCCACACCCCAGCACCGTTTACTGTAATGATCTCGCTTATACACATCTAGATGTGTATAAGAGACAGGCATTGACTATGCAGCATTCTGCCATGGCGTAATAGGCAGACTTCTCAAACCGGGGAACAGGACGATCGATCAGAACCACTGGCTCATAACCAGGCGAACCATAACGCTCGTTGATTCTCTTAACAGTATAATACGTCTCTTTCTTCGCTTCTTGAACGTCTTTACCTGATCCTCTGGCTGGATTCACAATCTGAATGAGAACTATTTTCCCTAGCATGCTAGGATATTGCTGAAGGAGGTGTTCAAAGGCCAAAATATTTAGACTTAGACCTTTGAATATATCCATGTCATCAACACCGAGAATTACCTTCTTACCCAGATAATTTTCTTGGATCTCTTTTAGTTTGTCAGATGTAGCAGGAAGATTCAGAACGGACTCCAGCCTTCCCATGTGAATACCAATTGGAAGAATCTTCAGGAAAACTGTACGGCCCAAGTAGTCAAGAGCAATATGCCCTCTCTTAGATTCATACTCCAATCCAAGCATTCTACAGCAGCACGACAAGAAATGCCGTGCATAATCAAAGGTGTGAAAACCAATCAAGTCGCAGTTTAGGAGCCCCCTTAGCAGCTCCTCTCGAACAGGTAAGGTTCGATAAATTTCCGAAGAAGGGAATGGACTGTGGAGGAAGAAACCAAGCTTAACCCTGTGAAAACGCCTTCTAAAAAATGTTGGGAGAACCATTAAATGATAGTCGTGAATCCAGATGTAATCTTCCTCGAGATTAATCACCCCCATCACCTTATCTGCAAATATTTTGTTGGCAGAAACATAAGCCTGCCAAAGACCGCGATCAAAACGCTCACCGTGATCAGGGCACATGGGTAGCATGTAGTGGAAAAGTGGCCATAGCTGCTGTTTACAGAAGCCAAGGTAGAATTTTTTATGCACATCCTGCGGGAGGAAAGTCGGCACGCAATTGAATTCCTCGAAAAGCGTTTGGGAAACCTCGTCTTGCTCGCTAACGTCAACATCTGTCTTGAGTGATCCAACGTAAATGACTTCCGTCTCTGGAGAAAACCCATCCTTCAGATGTAACATGGGAGAATCATAGTCCAGGCTGAAGTTCCACTTCCCAGTTTCTGAATCCCTCTTAACGTTTAAAGGAAGAAAGTTGGCCACTATGATTTTCCGCTCGCGGCAAGGCAATGAGATGGCATCTGAATCACCATCAGTAATGCCATATCCATCGACGTCAGAGATGATTCCAGGGACAGTCATCACTCTTGGAAGAGATCTCGGGGTCTGAGGAATGTCCAAAAGATCCCCAGAGGCCAAGTCTAAGAGATTTCCAAATGATTTTGACCCCATTGTTGGAACAAAAAAATCATAAAAGGTAGCTACTCCCAAAGCTGAAATTAGATCCCAAGGAACTATGCTTTATACCTACAAGTACAAAAGAGAATTCCATTTCATTAGCATATTCAACAAATCAAGTAGTTTCAACCTGAAAGAGAACAAAATCAACAAATCAAGAGAACAAAATTAGCATTTTCAACAAATTGGTTGGATTCTAATCACAAAGCACAGAGAAGGTTCTACAGAGAGTGGCCTGTTCATCAAGGAGCAAGAGATGAATGAATTCAAATGACATCAGAACCATCTTATCAAGGAGAAAAAAAAGAAAAAAAAAACACATCATAATTCACAAATTCGTCATGATCATCAAGTTTCAATATCGAACAACAGTTCCATCACTAAAAGGAATTATAAGTGTAAAACCCTAAATTAAAAAAACCAATTCACGAGAATCAAATTAGTTTCATGATTCATCTCCAGAAAAATAGTATTTATTTTTTCACTGAAATTCACTGTTCTAAAGCAAATTAAGAAACGCGATCCAAAACCCCAATCCCTAGGGCAAGTTTTCCCAGAATCCCAATAGGATCCGAGGAAAATCAATCAGACAAAAGAAAGGATCAAGCGATTCAACAACTAATAAGGAATATCGGAAGAGAAAGTGAGTGAACATGCTTAGGAACAAAATCAAAAGCAGCTTACCAAGGGAAGGTCACAAAAAATTTCCGGCGGTCACCGTCTGACTTCGTCGCAGTTCTCCGTCACCGTCGTTCTAAACAATCGATCTGAAAAGGAAGAGACTAAGAGAGAGAGAGGAAACGGAATCGAGGGATGGATATTCTCAGAGGACACCACCAGACGATACTTGTTGATATATTATAGTAATATAGTGTATAATAATTATACAAAAATGAGTTGATTCAATCTAAAAAGGTGGATAAGTTCGATAGACAGTAGACTCATAGACTCCTATTTTTTATTTTCTTTTTCTTTTTTTTTTAAAAATATTTTGTTATCTTTGTCGACATTTTCTAATCTTGTATAGATAAGGTTGTAATAGCCAATTCACAACTCCAGTTTGCACCCAAAAAAAAGGAAATTCACACTCCGTAGCCGTCGTAGGTGTATATACACATACGTGGGCATAAAAACTGGTTCCGAAGAATAAATTCGATAAATCGAACTGAATTGAATCGAACCAAAACTAGTATAAATAGTTGAATGGAGCATTCACTTCTATATCCTAAGAATCGGTATCACACCCAAATCAAATCGAAAAAACATACATGAAATATCAAATACATATATATAAAAAAAAATATTAGTTTATTTAGATTTAGAATAACCAAAATATCAAAAATTACAATTATAAACCGAATCTATTAGACCAAAATAACCAAAATACTCAAAAACTTTTAGTTATATTAGTCAAAATTAAATACATTTTTTGTAAAATTTAACCAAATAACTGAAATGTTCAAAAAAAATAATATTTTTGGATATTTTAGATAAATGTTGGGTAATTTGGATATCCGAATCCGGACGAAACCGAACCGAATCCGACCTGAAAAAAAAATACTCAAATAGGTCCTATAGTCTAGTACCGAAATACCTAAAACTCAAAAAAAACAGATCCAAATCTTAACGGATATTCGAATGTCCAAGCTTAAGTATACACATACACACTAGAAAATGATTGCTTTTTTTTCATTTACTCAAAAGTCCTATTAACTATATTTTCATCAGAAAAAAAAACAAATTTTTATCCATTTAAATTAATTTTTCCCGAAATGAATTTTTTATTTATAAATTTTTTCGATATAATTAAATTTTTAAAAGCTAGTTGCAACAAAAAAGATTAGAAAAGAAGCAAATCTCACAATAAGCGACTCACTTGCTCTGGAAGAGCATATTCTAATATGACGCCGACTCTCTTATTGATTTAGCTAGTCATCTTTTTATAACATATTATTAGCACCGTTTTTATATAAGCATTCTTAACTTTATCTTTTAATGAAATATTCAGATGACCAACAAATCAAGTGAATTGCATTGTATATGGAAATTTGGCCAACATTATACTTTCTCTTTATTATCATGCTTCAGTCACGAAGTTTATCCAGATCTGATCATGTTTGGAAACATACTTGGAAAGTTATTTCTGAAGACATTGAGTTTATAAAGAGAAAGTATTATAACAGAGATGATATGTAATACTACTATTTAATTTTTGCAAGATTGTTTTTTTTAAATTTTGTCATTATATGTTTCTAACATCATTTCACTACTTTAATGTAGGTTTGATATTAAGTAATAACGATAAAAAGAATTTTGTCTTTGCTGAGATTGAGAAACTTTTTAAGAGTAATGGAAGCTCCCTATCATTCTATCCATCTATGCCCAAGCCTCAAAAAGAAGGAAATGAAATTGAAAATGTTCTGATTTATGATGAGAAGAATTACAACACAGATGAGCTGCAAAAAAATCATGATAGAGACATATTGATGCTAACGTCTAAGCAAAGGAGTATATATGATTAAGAGGCAAAAGAACTTAGAGAGTTTTCTGAATGGATATTAGTTGTTGGTGATGAAAACATATTTGAGCCCAATGACGGTGAAGTTGAGATTGATATTCCCGAAGATTTTCTTATTGAACAGGGAACCGATCCTATTCAATCAATTAGTTCAAATGTTTATGGAGATCGTCTTTCCATCCAAGAAGAAAAGGAACCCAGGTTTTGGCACGAGAGAGCTATTTTATGTCCTACAAATGAAGACGTCAACATTATCAACGAGTATATGCTTTCACAACTAAAAGGTTAATAAAATCTCCTTATGTATACTTACATTGGTCGTATATGCCTACTTTAATGTTGTTGAATATTTAAGGCGATGAAATAGTTTATCATAGTTCTGATACTATTGATCCGTCTGACCAGTCTTCGTTGAATAATCCTATTTTCACATCTGATATCTTTAATAGTATAAAAGTTGTTGGATTACCAAGTCATAGTTTACGTTTGAAAATAGGCTGTCATGTTATGTTGCTACGGAATATAAGTCCAAAGAGAGGATTAATGAATGGAACCCGGCTTCATATCACACAAATGGCTCTTTTTATGGTCGAAGCTATGATAATAATAGGAGATAAGAGTCGGTGATAAAGTTGTATTCCTAGATCGTTAATATCTCCTTCAGATGTAAGATTGCCTTTCAAGATGCGACGTAGGCAATTGTCTCTATCATTTGCTTTTGCTATAACAATAAACAAAAGTCAAGGGCAATCTCTATCTGAAATGGGTTTGTTTTTGCTAAGGCTTGTTTTTCACATGGTCAACTTTATGTGGCCATATTTAGAGTGACGTCTCGAAAAGGTTTGAAAATTCTGATCGTAGACAAAGAAGGAAAATCTCAGAAAAAAACGATGAATGTTGTGTTTAAGGAAATCTTTCAAAGCCTTGAAAATATTGATGTTAGTGAAAAATGTATTTTTTTTACTTCCCAAATTGTATCTCTTAATTTATCGTTATATGGTATGAATACAATATTTTATTAACATGCATTATCTTCGTTATTTTTCGCAGATTATGATAGTTTGTGGAGTCTTTTCAAATTACCTTCAGACTAAAGAATATGATATATTTTCTATCTTTTTTTTGTGCAACGATATATTTTTTATCTTTTTTTTTTGAACCAACTGTTTAATTATATTAAAACTAAAACCTGAAAATGTTTAGACGGATATAACCGGAGGCATGCTCAACGGTGAAGCAAGTGAAGTAAAGCATTACAATAAAGTAAATGATAGAGGCAATGAGGAGCGAGACTTGCTCTGCAGCGTGAAGTTACTCATGGAGGAGCTTCACCCGTAATCCAAAAGTCGTTGCTCGTAGGAGCATCATGTAGTTGAGAAGTGGACCGACTTTGAAGCGTCCAAATAAATGGACTTGAGGACGAACTTGAAGTATCGTCATTTGTGGTCGAAGCTGACCGGAGGAGGATTGTTGCCGGACAAACAGTCTTCGGCTACCTCTAACTCTCGGACATGACCAAAGGGGTTGAAACTGAACGGAGGAGGATTGTTGCCGGAAGAACTTTCGACGGCTACCTCTAACTCTCTGACATGAACAAAGTGGGCTTACTTCAGAACCGAGAGCCTTGCTGACGATACCGTGCAGTGCAAAGGCAGAAACAGAAAAAAGCCCCACCCGTTAGACGTTGAAGAGCACCAGCTCACATTGAGCATAATGGGCCAAGCCCATAACGAACCGTGCCGCGAGACCGACCCGACCCAAAGGCTCTTCAACACGGAGAAGCTTGGAGGGGGTGTCCCGACGAGAAGCTTGGTCTTATGATAACTCGCCGGAGCCGGAGCTTTTTGCGACGAGGCTGATTTTTGTGCCTGCGGGAGTAAACGGTGGGCAAGAGAGGCCGGCAGAGGGGAGAGTAGATCTGGCGGAGGGGAGGGGCGGAGAAAAGAGAGCGGCGGCTCCGATGGAGGATAAAACCCGCCGGACGATTTGAAGAATCTCACAGGCGGAGAAGGTCTGGATGGTGGCGGATTAGCAGAATATAAGCTTCGAGAAGACTTCTCGCGGAGGAGATCGTGGAGCGGCGGAGTAAAAACGAGGAGATCCGGTGGAATTTGGGGATCGGCGGGGTTTTTGCAGACCACCAGAGGGTGGAGAGGATAACGGTGGGGGAGAGGAAACAGGGAGAGCGGAGGGAGACGGGAAAAACCTGGATCCGCCGAAAGAGGAGGAGGGTCCGGCGGATCCGGTGGCTCTGGGGGTTCTGGTGGCTGAGGGCGAGACCGCTGGAGCGAACAGGTCACCACCAGAATCTGAACGGAGTCGGAGCTCCGGCCTGAAAGACGCTGCGTACCGGCCGGATAGTTCAGAGGTGCTCGTCGTCGTTCAGCCATTGCGGTGGAGGAGGGCGGAGGAGGAGGACCTTCGAGAGCACCGACGGAGGAGAGAAGAGCTTCATGGGAGAAAGATCTTTGGAATCCGGGAAGCCTGAGAGAAATGCCTACAACATGGTCAAGCAGAGGAGGAGGGGGGGGACCGATATATTTTCTATCTAAGTATGGGAATTTTCATGATATTCTTTTTATGTTTTTTGGGTTAAAGATTTAATTTATTTCCATATTTTTGTACTGAATTATTTATTAATTGCGTATTTGACTTCTCCTCATTCAAAATTCGTCACATTCAAAATTCGTCCAATTCAAATAAAAATATAAATGAATGTTTCCTTGATATACTACATTTTTACTTTTAAGAACCCTAATAACTCGTCATTTAGATCGTCAAAAAAATATTCAATGCAATGGAGATTATAGTTTGTTATAAATATTTTCCATTCCTTTTTAATAGAATTTGTTTGTCATATATTTGGAAAGAAATTATTTATTATAAAGTTATAATTGAAGATTTTCTTTTTAGTTTCCTTACATTTAGTAAACATTATTAAATCACCTATAACGTAGATATATAATATCAAGCAGTCTATTAAAACTTTTCTATATAAATTCTCTTGCTCATCCATGTGAAGATTATAAGAATCAATTGTCAAAATTTTCAACATATTAGTAACCTAAATACTTTTTTGGAAGATTCATATCATCATGGTTGTTTACAATCGGCTATCCGAATTGCATCCTTGGAATACTCATTGGAGGATCTGAGTGAAAGCTCTTAAGAGATGGCCTATGGTTGATTATGAAGGACGTGATGGCCTCAATTATATATTTGTAGATGAACAAGTAAGTTTTTTGTTTAGTATTTAAAAATAGTTAATTTGTAATTTTAATCATTGAATATTTTTATTATTGTACGATTATAGGGATATAAAATGGAGGGCTATGTGAACAATCAGATGTTTGCTTATTTCGATAGGGCTCTTTTTGAAGGGAAATGGGTTAGTCTTTCAGATTTTGTGGTTTGACCAGCATATCCTGTTAAACGTACTACACAAAGTGATTATCAAATCGTCCTGACTCAATCAACTAAATTGACAAGTATCAGTCCTTTGACTGCAAATCCATTTATGAATTTCATTGATTTTAATGAAGTTTATGACAACCATTATGCTTTGAACTATACAATTGGTAATTGTTATTCATAATCAATATTAATATAATCTTTTTTAGGAACTTTAATTAATTCAAAGTTATTTGCTATGTATAGATCTAATTGGTGTTCTGCTTGATGTGAGTCTCATGCGCACTATTACAGTTGATGCAACACAAATGAATTCAATCAATTTCTGTATTAGAAACACCAAGTTTTTTTTTATCTATTACAATTATTGGCAGAACTTGTTATGAATTAAATTTGTCTGAAACATTATTTATATTGAAGGGAAGTTATTCTCAAATGTGTTGCAAGAGGCGATTTGGCTAATGATGTTAATAACGCATGGTTTGTCGATAATGGTCAATTAGTAATATGTGTTTTAACAGATTGGTGGATTACAAGGACTGAAGGTAATTATTATATTATAATTAGAAATATATTAACTATACTTTAATATATAGATTCTATAAATTTTTTGAGTGATATTGATTTTTATCTATTATTTAAATTAATATATAGGAGAGATTATTGTTGCTGATGGAGGAGGCATTTCACGTTTTATTTTGGATCCAAATCTATTTGATGTTCAACGTTTCCAGAACCGGTAAGATTAATTTATCTATATATTTCTCCATTATTTAGTTTTATCATGTTATCATAATAATAGATATATTTTTGATGTAGGCTTAATGGGATGTAGTTCTCTAGAAGAGAAGGAGTTATCTCTAAATAATCGAATTTTTATATTATAATTTAATATGGAGTGATGTCCTCCTAAACATTGATGATTGTATTGAATAACTTAGAGAATTTTTTTTTTTTAGATACTTCAATTTCTTACTTCTATATTATTAATATTTATTTATAAACTTTATTTACTGTTATAAACTCTATATCTTCTTTTTTAATATGAAAATATTAGCCAATTTATTGCTTTATATGAAGGACACGTCGTTCTTATTTTTGTTAAATATTAAATCTAATACTTCCTCCGTTCTTAATAAATTGATTTTTTGATTTTTTTTTTTTTCCTCAAAGATTGATGTTGTATGATTTGTTTAATGTATTTTACTTTAAAAACTTATTAATATCAACTTTTTGGACAACATGTAAAGCTTTACATTACTCTCATCGGTCAAAAGGTAAAAAACAAAGAAAATGTAACTAGTAAAAGTAGATAATAATTGTTTCTTAATATCTGTGAAAAATCTAAAACATCATTCTATTAGGAACAGAGGGAGTATATTCTTTTTTATCAACGCACGGTATAAACATGTACCAAAATACACAAGTTATCAGACCCATATATTAACTTATCAAATAAATATTTTTAAGCTTTTTGCATTCGGAATGAGAACCAAAGAACAAAAAAGTCGAAAACACATTTTTTTTTTAACACACAACGTTATATTTTAACAATAATCACTTAATCAAAGGAATCTCAATTTCTCTATATATCATTTATACAATATGTTATCCCAAACTTAGTTACCCAAAAAAATATTCCCACCCTCAAAAGCGAGTCAAAATCTAGTTAAGTTTTTAAAAGGTAGTTGCAACAAAAAGATTAGAGAAGAAGCAAATCTCACAATAAGCGACTCACTTGCTCATGAAGAGCCTATTCTAATATGCTGCCGACTTTTTATTGATTTAGCTAGTCATCTTTTTATAACATATTATTAGCACCGTTTTTAAATAAACATTCTTAACTTTATCTTTAATGAAATATTCAGATGACCAACAAAAATAAGCATTGGTTTATGATTGTGATTTTTTGTATTGCTATATATATTTAATATATTATTTCAGATAATTTTAGCCTTTTTATTATATAATAATATAAAATAGAAAATGACGTTGAGAACTTGAGAATTATTTCAGATAATTCTAGCTTTTTATTATATAATAATATAATTCTAGTCTTGAGACTGTGTGCACTACGAGAATTCTTTTGGATCGATTGTCTGAAGATTTTGGAAAGGACGATGACGGTGACTGACACTCGGAGCATCGGTAGGGACAACCTCCGCAGCATCAGGGGAGCCGACCCTGGGAACGGCGACATCAAGGCCGATCTCAATGGCCTCGGCCTATCGAAACTACGTAACGCCTACCGGACCTGCTTTTCTGACAGCATTGGCAAGATCAGCTTTCGCGACAAGAACGGCGCACGCTACGACGACGAGCGCCGCTCAACCGGCAGCACTCGCGAACAACTCTCCGGGACAATCCGGCGTAACAAATCTGCTCCAGATGCTCTTTACTCAAATGTCCGACAGCACAAGAGGGATGAACGAAAGGCTGGACGAGCTCACAACGTCACAACACATATGTTATAGCAGAATTGACGACCTCTGCAATGCCAGCAACAGAGAGCAGACGCCGAGGCGAACTACCTTCACCCCACGTTTACAACGAGTCCTATTCGAACCTACGAGAATTCCTTTGTGTAATAGTTTTTCTGATATTTGTTATGTTTTGCTTCTTTTTTTTTTTAAGAGAAAAAAAAAAAAAAAAGCAAAACATAACAAATAATCGTATGTTTGTATTTCATTCTTCTCAATAAATTTAGATGGAAAAAACAAATTAGATGAAAGAAAAAAAAATGACGAGATGAAAAAAAAAAAAGATGTAGAAATAGAATGATGTGTGTTTTGATATTAATTAAAAAATTTAGCCAGCGAGAAAAAAAAAATGATGTATTGTTTTTATCCAAAATTTAGGACCTCATTGGTTAGAGTTGTAATTTAGGTTTCTTACTGTAAAATCAAAGCTGTAAATTTTTTTTGTGGTTGTAGATTTTAATATTGTAAAAAATTTAATTTTCCAAAGCCAAACTATTAGTAATTTAAGTATTTTGTTTTTTTAATCGTCTGAATGCAAATTATGGAAACAATTACAAGGATATTTTTAACGAACAAATTAATTATCCTCCAAAGATCCACAATAGATATGTGAATGTGGGCCCACCATGAATATCTTCTGTCCGTCCTTTCCTTATCTGATTATCTCCAATAAACTGTTGTAGATCAGTTCTTCCGTATCTGGCTACTTCTAATAACCTGTGAAAATCGCATCTGCTGGAAATCGAACCCCAGACCTTCTTGTGTAGAAGCATTAAAGAACCTTTAAGTCAACCACTAGACTAAGGGGGCTTCCACAAGTATTTTGTTTTGTACAGAAAAAAAAGAAGAATTGTGTAGCTTTAAAAAATGTGTATACATCATAATTGGAAGAAAATTTGTACTTTATGAAAATTATAACTATGGAAGATTTTATAGCACTTGCCAATCGATGTATTCAACTTAACATTTGAAGTGATTTGGAATGATTTGAGTTTTAGTGAGTTTTTATATGATTTTGTTGAATTATGGAAGTTGTTATGATTTGTTATTAAAGTTATATCAAATCCCACCTAAAATCATGAGATTTGAATTTTTATAACTTTAACTATGAAACTCCATCAAAATATCCAAAATTACTCCAAATCTCTTAAAATCCACTACTTAAAATATTTTCAATAATAGTGGATTTAATTTAGGTTTTACAAATTTTTGATTGAATAACATAAGATTAGGGAAGACATTTAGAAATCATTAGTTGAATAACAAGGGATTATAAAAGAATCATACAATCTTCTAAAATTTCTAATGCAATATACCCACTCCAAATCTGTAATGTGTTTTTTTTTAAAACAATAGTATTAGTTAAAGATGTTCTACTATCAATTTTTTTAATTTACTTAAACCACATGTGAACAGAATTCAAAATAATGTTCTAGTTAAATTGAACTCCAGATTTTATTGGTACTTTCTTCAACATATTCATTTTATCAACATGAGTTTTTTTTAACACTTTGTTTTATTGATCTTTGTTTGGAATGATTACAATATAAAAGAGATCCGACATATAAAATACAAAGATAAACCAACGATCTTTCTTGACAATTTAATGAAGAAGGGATTCTTTGATGATACATTGGCGATACCAAAACAATCATGTTTCGAATCTTGAAAAAGGCCAATAAAAGACGTTCCCGTACCACAATATCAGACGAACTTTTTATACTTTTGACTACAACACGAAAACAATTCTCACGATGTAGATATATATCTTCTTTGATTATTTTCTTCAATTTTGTTTCGGAAAAGTTAGCTTCGGTGAAACCCGCTCTAAACACCGTCGAACAAACTTGAACTGCAAAGCACAAACCAAGATAGCCAAAATCGACTAAAAACAAAAGCATCTAAAGCAAACTATAAATCTTCTACGAAGAAAGAATCCATAGATAAAAATTTCATCTTAAGAGAGAATTAACTGAACTCAAACAAGAGAGTCACCAAAACCCATAAAACTAAATCTTACGAACTGTCAGATCTGAAACTTATTAGAACGAAAACTAAAAGAAAAAAAAAATCCCCGCTCACAAAGAAAGCTAATAAACCCTCTCACGATACCGACGAAGAACGCCGAACATCGGAGAGGCAAAATATACAAATCTCTCTTTTTCCTTTGTGGCGGCTAGAGATCCAAAAAGTTAATTATCAAAAAATCCACCAATAAGATCAGAAATAACTCATTTATGTAATCAGAAGATCTCACAGTGTAACTAAAGGGGGTGTATTCAATCTAATATTTGAAAAGATTTGGAATGATTTGAGTTTTTATGAGTTTTTAGATGATTTTGGATGAATTATATAAATTGTTATGATTTTCTATTTAAATTATTTGAAATCTCACCTAAAACTATGAGATTTAGGTTTTTATATTTTTAACTAGAAAACTCCACGAACACATCTCAAAGTCAATTCAAATCTCCTAAAATTCACTGCTTAAAATATTTTTAATAACAGTGGATTTGAAAAATATACTTTTAAATTACTAGTTCAATACATTAGATTGTAAACCACTTTTTAAAATTCAATTTTGAATAACATAATATTTCTCAAAGTCACTTCAAATCTCCTAAAATCTACTGCTTAAAATATTTTTAATGACAGTGGATTTAAAAAATACACTTTTAAATTACTAGTTCAATACCATTGAATTTTAAACCACTTTTTAAAATTTATTTTTAAATAACATAGGATTTATTTTTTAAATCAAATCACTTCAAATATTAGATTGAATCTTAAAACTACTTTTTCTAAATTTTAAGAAGTCCTTAATATTAAACGATAAATTTTGCTTTAAATTTTTGATAAAGAAAGGAAAATAAAATATTTAAAAAGAAAAATGGAAAGAAAGTGTCCCCGGAGGTAATTAATGATAAAGAACAATATCATTTTTCAAATAAAATTTGTAGTATACTTGTAACTTACGAATGAACATTATCACTTTTTAACAAAAATCGAATGATACTATCACTTATTTTAATATTCAATTATTAAAGAGATTTGCTTTGAAAAATCGGGTCAAGTGTGAAGTGTCCGCCTTTTATTTATTATTAGGTGATCGGCCTGTATTATGTGTAATCTATAAAATATTATAAAAAATATATGTTGATTTATTAGTATTTAGATGTGATGAATTGTGTCGTAAGAAATATGATTATAAAGATATTTAATAGTTAAAAATGACTATAAATCAAATGGAAATTCTAGAAGATTCCAATTAAAAAAAAACAAGATGAAAAAAAAATTGATAACTAAATACACAATAAAACATGTAATGAAATGTTTAAAATAAAGAATTAAAATCATTTAAATTAAACAATTCCTTGTAGACGATATTAATCGTTTTTTTTTAATGATTGTTATTGAATAAGATTAATATCGTCTAAAATATTATTAAATACTTCAAATATCAAAAAATATTTAAATAATGTAGATCTATAATTATTTTTTGCTGTAAAATATATCAGGAAGATAAATATAGTAGAAACTCTATAAATTAATAAACACTATAAATTTATAAATTTCTCCGGTTTAGAACTGTGCCAGTTCAAAATATAACATAATTCGAAAAGATAATAATATAATAAAGTTTCTTTTAAAATCCTATATAATTTGTTTTTTGAACTAACCTATACAAATATATGGTCTTATTAATATTATAAAATAATAATTAGTTTATACTCACTTCATTTGACTTAAAAAATTTATTTCAAATACTATTATGTTATAAACTTTCAATAAAAACTTAATTAATTTTTTTATTATTTTTAACCATTTAGAGCATCTCCAACCCTTAGAAACCATGTGAGTTTCTAAAAAAATAAAAATATTAATATTTTAATTATATAACTATATTTCAATTTTTAAAAAATCATTAAAATGTTAGTTAAGTGACATGTGGAAGTGGAGAGTTAGAATAGGTTCTAAAAACTCTTGTTTAAGAACTTTTTTTCTTCTCTCTCCTATTTTATTTTAATTTTTATTTATTTTAATGGGGTGGTTCTTAAATTAGAATTCACCATTAGAGGTGGTCTTATATTCTGCAAATTATTTTATCATGGTTAAATTTTATTATTCTTTGGATAATCTATTGGATAATCTATTATTATTATTCTTTCAGAAAACACTTCATTGGATAATCTATTATTATTATTCTTTCACATTCACATTCAAAGTGAATATATTTTACTACTCCATTATAATTTAGTATTAATTTCACATTAATATTTAAATTAATCTAGTATTAATTTTCTCTCACATTCACTTTCAAAGTGAAAACATTCAAAGTGTTTAATTTTTCTTTCTTTTTTATAAAAATTATAATATATATTTGTTGTAAAATTTACGAAATCATATTTTATAGAACTTAATATGAATATTTATAAAATATACAAAATCATAATATTTATCTCTTTCATTTGATTCAGCTTTGTTATTTTTAGTTGAAGAAATGCTTATTTGTTGAGAGTATTCTTAATCCAATTAATCAAAACATTTCTTGTTTTTTATGAATATGTCATATCATATTTTCATGTGATCAATATAATACACTAAACTTTTAGAAAGTGAAGGTGAAAGTTAGTGTTTCGATTTTCACATTTGCATACAACAAAAATTTATGTTTCGATTTTTTTGGTTTTTCCTATATAGAATAACATATATTTTAGGCAGGAAGGAGGGCATGTGGTCGCCACGGGGTATGAACTAAAAACATCGTTGGTGTCTTGTGGTCGCTGTGACGATATTGGGTCCCACTGATTTATCCATTTCGCCGCGTTTCACGGTGTTAGACCATAAGTGGGACCTACACTCCTCCTAAATGGACTCATCCTCATCTCCTCACCGACGAAATCAACCCACAAAAACCTTTTTATTAATATTTACATTACCTTTTTTTTTAGAAGTTGAGATAGAAATAAAAAACAGTGACCTAGGGAGTTGACAAACTGGTATTTTTTTTTTAATTCTACTTTTTTATAGTTTATATTCAAGACGTAAGGATTTATGCGAATAATAGTACTTAAAGTTACCAATGAGAATAAACCACGAATCTTACGAATAGCCTTTTTGGTTTGAAAACTGAAAATGAAATTCCCGTTAGCTTAAGAAAAACATCTATAATTATTTTTTTCCTAAATATACACAAATTTAAACTATTTAATATACGTGTAGTATATATTTGGATAATATTTATTTATTATTTATTTATTTATTTAAACCTTATGGATAACATTTATGACAAAATTAATATCAAAAATAGATTAAAGAAGTAAATACCAACATAAACATATTAATTAAAAACATTAGTTTTAGTAACACAGTAATAATTTTTTTAACTCAAACTTATTTGCCAATAAACATTAACAAAAATCACATATATTTACGTATTATTTTATGTAAGTATTTTTAAAAACAGTAAACGATCATTAAAAAACAAAAAATAAGGTGAACGACTAATCTCTACTATATAAACAATTTTATTATAATAATTCAAAAAGAAACAAAACAAAGTTTACAAAAATATTTGATTAAGATAATTTGTTACTAACAAAAGAATTGTCAATTATTTAAAATAAAATTAAAAAAAAACTAAAACAAAGGAAGCAAAGCATGTTGTCTAGTGGAAGTTATACAATTATTAAAATTGGAAAGAAACAAAATATACTAACTCAATTTGTAATACATGAGATTTTTCATGATGTTAAATTAACTTTGAAGTTATCAACATTATTCAAAATTGTAACTTAACCATAACACATAATTCAAACTCAGATGCAAAAAAATTGAAAATAGTGCATGATTAGTAATATTTTTGAGTTATTTTCATAACTCAAAATAAATCAAATGTAAATTATATCACCATTAAAGCCTAAACAAAGAGTAAAAAAAAATCTTTAAGCGGACCCAACATTTTTTTTTAAAGTCCTTATTACTAACGCTCCGATATTTATGCAGTCACACTCACTCCAGATCTTACAATATCAACTTTGTTTGTCTTTTAACCTTTCTAGTTACTTTTTCTCAAAAAACAATTTATAATCAGACAATCATAAATCAAAACTTCCACTTATCACAAATCTTAGTTGATGATATAAATCATTTCAGAAAATGGTACGTGTCTTCCATACAAATGACTTACAAAAAATCAAGATAACGGTCACAAATCGCATCGCACATGTAGGAAGATAACGTGTTTAAGGTGTGGTTGGGATGGTACCACAATTTTTTAAATGTTGATGAGTTATTCATAATTCGTGAAGAATTGTTAATTGAGGATGATAAATATAGCTTTTTTTTGTAATTTAGTTTTTTTATATTAGTCGTCGACAGTGGTGTAGCTAGACACCACGAAAATAATATACGTTCAGTCTTTTGAAAAGGACAAAAAAAACAAAGAAGATAACATAGAGATGAGAAAAGGAAATGGAAAGTTGTGAAAATGACCTAACGAATGTAATACAGACGAAGAAGGGAATAATTAAATTTTCTTGAAGTTGTTATAGACAAACGTGCAAGAGTTTTTTATATATATGGACAATAATAAATCAAAGGCCATTTCAATTGTTCTACTTCCAACCTTTTTTCCGCAAGTCGACAAAACAAATATCATATCTCCACATAACTAGTTTGGGTTATGATTCGATGTGAGATTATACGTTTTTGATGAATTGTCTAGATTCAGATCCAAAGTTTCAATCCAAATCAGATTTTACAAAATTAAACGGATCAGAACGTATTATGTTACAATTTTCAGATCCTTGATCATTTTGAATCATGTAATTAATATACTAACATATACTTCTAGTGTCGGTGTCGTTAGAACACTAGTTGTAATTTATCGTGATAATACGGATTTTGAATAGGACAAATAGATTATATATGCGTTTCTCTAGTTTTCAAATTGGTCAAACAAGAATTATTAAGAGACGTGGGTTAGAAAATGAGAGATAGTTTTGTTTTTGGATTAAGTAACCATGCGTCGTCACAAATGACGTTAGACTGATTTAGGAATGTTTAAATCCAAGCTTTATTCTTGCATACCGCATGGCAAACGATCGTAGGTGGATCCAAATTTTTTTCTTTGAAATAATTTTTTTGTTACTTGATTGCTTGTTTTAATATATATAATGCGTATGTAGTTTTTTTTATTATTACTTGATTGCTTGTTTTAACAAATTGTACGGTTGTTTTAGTATATTTAATACTTAAATAGTACTCTCTCTGTTTCGCAAAAAAGGTCATTTGAGATTTTTTCATACAGTACATATTAAAAATTATTAAAAACTCTATTTTACCTCTTATTAATACACTACATACATTCATCTCTCTAATAAATACACTAAAACAATAGGAGTTAAAACTGGATTTCATATTTTCAAATCGGTGAAAACGTGATTTCGTTATTTTTACCATTCATATTATTCACTAAATTTTCACATTTTCATATTTTTTAAAAGTGATTCCGCAATATACAACTAGTGTGTTATAAATATAACTATAAAAATATGATTAATTTATTAAAAGTAAATTTTTAATATTTTATAATTATTTTGCAAAAACTGTATTAAGTTTAGTTCGTTCCAGTAACAATTTTTTAGTTATTCTGTTATTTTGCTATTCTGTGACATACCATTCAGACGTGCATAATTCGTTTTTCATTATCAAAACCCAATTACACTAAAAAATGAGTAAAAAAATAATGAAAATGAGTAAAAAAAATAATGAAAATGTGTTAAAAAACCAATTTTCATCATTTTGAAAGTTTTTTTTTGTTATTTGTTTTTGTTGACCAATCCAAACCCGGTCTATGTGAAAACGGACAATTTATCAATTTAGTGAGAATGTTAGGTATTAGTCCAAATCTTTAAACCAAAACACCAACCGATAGACACCAGACATCGTTAGGAAATTAATAATAATTTTGGACTGGTTTTCACTTCTATTTTTCTTCCTCAAAGAATATAAATGCCGCTTAAAATGTAACAACTCTCGAGCCTTGAGGTGAAGAAAAATACTCTCTCCTAACTCACATTTTCTTCTAAGCTACTCTTCTTCGATATCCAAGGTTTGTTAAGTCTTGAAAACCATGGAGAGATTATTTATTTGACCCTCCAAACATTTGGTTTATAGCGGCCATATATAGTCAAATCCCTAATCACAAAATGCGTAGATAAAATTTGTGATTAGAAATCAAAACGAGAGTTGCATAAACTTCAATATAATATCTCTAAATTTAGTCTCGTGAGCGATTTAGTAAAAAAAGTTTATTATCTATAATTCACACATACTCTAAAAAGTTTAAATCCAGATTATGATACGACGACAATACTATTACAAATTACTATATATGCTACATGTTCCGGTCAATAAATTTGTTTTGTTTTTATGAAAATATTGGTAGCAATTTGAAAAAAAAAGTCCACTTATTCAGAAAACGACCCCTTTGGCTAGCAACTTATAAATTTCTATAAACAAAATAAATGATGTATTGACTTTTACCGGTGAAGGTGTCCCTTCAATTTGGTGTATTGACTTTTATCTATTTATCTAATATGTAATCTAAACTTGTCCAATATGTATAATCTACTACATAAACTTGAGAGTTTCATTTGTACACTCATCTTCTGAATTTGATAATTTTGGTCCATGGGTGTCACAAATTTTGTATTATTGAGCTATAAAAACTATATTATGGAAAACAGCCAGCTCATAGTAGTCTAATGGTCGATTGGATAATCTTTCTTCGGATTTAAGATCAAATTTCGAATTCTCATACTGCGATTTCAATCATGTTTATCCAAAAAAATATATAAAGTGGCAACAATATCCGATTTTTCACTTTCACATTTCATTAAATTGTGGAGGGGGTAAGTTGAAATAAGTATCTCACTAGCTAAGCAAATTAAATGTTATCTCACCAAAATGTCACCGGTCCCATAAATTCAAAGCTTTTTATTAAATGGGCATTTAGAGCTTTAAGTAATCTAAAGGGATAAAAAGGAACACAGTGTGTTATACAAGTAGGAAACACTTTGTAATTGGAAATTTGTTTTTTGACATAAATATATCGAAAAAAAAAAGAATGTCATAATCTACTTTAAGATTTTTGATTAACATCCAATCAAAGACTCACTCAAATCCCACTTACCTGTTTGGTCAAAAACTCAGATTATCCAATTAATAGGATTGTAATCATCATGCGAACTTTGTAGTGATGAAATATATATGCCACATCTAATAAATTTCAATTACCAATTTCGAAGAAAATAGCAAAATAACTTAACTCCAACTTCTTTTTGTATTAGTACAAACCAGTATACTATAAGCTGCACTAGTAAAATTTGGTTTACTTATATAATAAGTAGATGATAAAATTTTATTTCCCCTAACTATTACAATATGAATATTAGGAAATCTTCCACCTTTGCTTCTCTCTCACGGTAACGACAATCACAAACGTCTAACCGCAAGAAACAAACCCTAATTCATGGAGCGATCCTAAGGGGAACTGATCCAATGAGAGTATAGCTAAAGAATCAAACATTAGACCATATAAGTCATCCCAGCTTGCAAGATGTTCATATGAGGAACAGTCAGATTCGCAGCGCCAGCTCTGCAATTCCTCCTCAGAAACGCATAGAAGTAATTGATCACGAGCTTCTTCACAAAAATCGAATTCTTCTTCGCCCTCACATCTCCATGAGCTAGCAAATACGTTAGCCCCGAGTCCGTGGCTTCTCTCAAAGCCGCAAGCTCATATTCCAGAGCTGGATCTTCCTCCATCAACGAACCTACGCTTGAAGACGGCAAAACATCCGAATCAAACTCTTGCTCTGGCTCAGACCGCTTTGCTCGGTGAATGAGAGGGACCGTGAGGTCGTCTGTGTAAGTATCACTTGCAATGGAAACTCTGTCCGGATCAAAATCGTTCATAGTGCTCTCTTGAGCATCCTCTAACGCTTCACATCTCAAGAACTTCTCTAGACTTTCGATAAGAAGCTGTTCAAAGACTCTAGAATCTTCTTTTCTGACATCTTTGTAACCGTACCTCGCTATGCACCTGAACATATGGTAGTCCTTAGGACAAACCCGTCTGAAGAGAAACCTCTCCTCTTGAGGAACGACCGGAACAGGAACATATTTGATGCAGACAAAGATGATTGTCGAGTGAATCGCGGGGAGAGTGAGCAAGAACTGTCCAAAAATGGAAGGTATGCCTTGGACAAGCTCATTGTAAAGTAATCCAATCCCGGGGAGTCGAATTGTTCCAAGAGTTGAACCGAGCTCACGCATAAAATCCATGGATATTCTTTCCCGGACCTCGCTTTGGTACTTGAGCACGCTTCCGTAGTTCCAAATGTACATTACGGTGAGGAAGAAAGTGGCGAATACTAGTGGAACCCATCCGCCTTCCAAGATCTTGGTGAGAACCGCAAGCAAGTAAATGGTCTCGACGGATCCGAATACAAGCGGGAAACAAAGGGCGAGAAGCAGATTGGTTTGCCAAATGAGAAGCATCACTAGTGTTACCAAGACTGTGCTCACCATCATCACACCTACCTCTGCTATGCCTGAAACAAGAAGAATGGAGAAAAAAGCATCAGAAAGCAGAAAGCTTTTTCCAGTCTTCGGTACAGAAACCGAACCGAATTGGACCAAAAAACTGACCATAAGCATTGGCGATGTGGGTTGTGCTTCTGAAGATGGAGACAACGAGTATGCACATGATCATCAAGAACCAATTGATGACAGGAATGTAGATTTGACCCATACGTTTCTTAGAAGTGTGGATTATCTTCAGCCTCGGGAAGCAACCAAGAGCCATGGCTTGCTTGACGCATGAGAAAGTCGCAGAGATCATAGCTTGGCTCGCTATCATCGCTGCTAATGTCGCAATCACAAACACCGGCCAGAACAAACTCTCTGCTCAAAATCCCATTTTTAATTTCAGCATTTTGGACAATTACTATAATTGAAGCTGAGACCTTGTGGATATATTGATAGGTTAACCTGGAACTGAATCATAGAATATGCGAGCCGAGGCCTCGGGATGCTTTGTTAGATAAGCAGCTTGACCCATGTAAGCTAAGAGAAGGCACGGGAACACCACACAAGTGAAAGCCATCTGATCCAAATATCATTATTATGGTCATCATCATTAACATAATCAATGATCACAAGGTGATGCCTAACCTGTATAGAACGAACAGAGAAATGTCCCAAATCTGCAAACATTGCTTCGGCTCCTGCGTAGAATCAAACACTTTGTAAGAAAGGTTCGATTTTTTTGTGGAAGTTGTGAGGTGAGAGTGTGTTTTTTTACCTGTAATGCATAAGACACATCCACCAAGAGCAGACCAAGCCTGTTTGCTATTCTTGTTGAAGAACAAAACGATATAATACGGGTTTAGTGCTCTTATGACAGTGATGTCGTACTTCAACAGATTATAGATTCCAATAGAACCGAGAGAGAAGAACCAGAGCGCGAGAACTGGAGCAAAGAGGAAACCCACTTTACCCGTCCCAAACCGTTGTATGCTGAACAAAGCCACAAGAATCACAATCGAAGACGAAACCAATGCATCTGATCACAACACGGAACAAGATTGAATATCAATGATCAAAATGACATCAAGACGAAACTGCTTAGACATATAAAGAGAAATCATGTGATAGTGATACCCACTTGTTCCAAAACCTTCAACTTCACCTTGTAAACCACTCATTGCAGACATCACTGCACAACAGTTAAAAAGGAAGATCAAACCTCAATCTCCACTTAAACGCTTCTTAGTTCAAGAAATCTCAACTGTAAAATGGATCCAAATCTTTTGTGGAAACTCTATTGCAACAAAATACAATACAACTCAGACTCACCTGACATAGCTGGTGTCAGAATTCCATCGCCAATAATCATGGAAGTCCCCATTAGGACTAAAAGCAGAAGAAGAGTTTTCAAATACCCTTTTGTCTCCAAAGCTTCTTTAATGCCCAGAGCTCGTTCGAGCTCAGGAGTTGGGAGTTTAAGCCTAAAACTCGAGATCTGCTCATCTGCAGGTTGTTGATTTGGCAGCTTATTCACCTTTGCATACCTACAAATCAGCGAATACAAAGCAAATGTTCCTCCTGCACACACACATACACACACATAATGGGAACCACATAACACCAATTTTACAAAAAAACATCGATTCGGATGCATTACCTTCGCCATTGTCGTTGGCTTTAAGGACTACAAAGACATACTTTGCTAAAGGAATCACAGCAATAGTGTAGATTACGAGAGACAAGGCACCAAGAACATCATCTTCTGATCTTATAGGAACTTTACTGAAGACATCACTGAAAACATACAAAGGGCTTGTTCCCATGTCACCATACACAACACCTAACGTCTGAAACGCTATCCCAATTGTACCAAAAAGTGATAGATCCTACAAAAAAAAATCCCATTTTTTCAATACAAACAAAAACAGAATTTGTCAATAACACAAACAACATATGCGCAGTAAAAAAAAAATCAAAACTTTATACATGGGTGAATCTAAAATCTTAACCTTGAGATTGTGGCCATGAGCACCAGCGATTTCCATGGCTTCAACATCGAGAGAATCAGCTCTTTTGAGCTTTTTCGTTAGTCTTCTCCTCAGATTCCCGAAACTATTGTCTCCATCTCTGAACTCGGAAAACGGCAACGTTTCAGAGTCCACCTCGCTTCCGTCGACCCATCTCCGATCGCTGCTTCCGGTACCAACACGTCTCAAGCTGTTGTTGCTGCTTCCTTCTTCAATCCTATCTTCTTCCTCCATTGACAAATTCTCAAAAACACAAAGCAGAGAAACAACAAGAACAAGATTTGATTTTGGTTGGAGGATAAATATTAGCAGAGTTTGGATTGGGTCCTTCTTCTTCTTCAATGATTTTTATGGCTTGAATGTGACTTCACTGACAATATCTCTTCACGGGTAACATGTTTAGAATTACTGCAAAGAAACAGACAAAAGGTCTTGATTTTTTGAATTTCTAAATAGTTGAAAATAGTAGTAACTCTTAACGTCCCCCAATTTTAAAAATGGTATTTTTTTAGTAGTAACTAGTGAAGGAAACAATGGCTGAAATGTCACAATTTGGGAAGGATCAATAGCTGAAATGCCACTTTTAGTGAAAAAGAGATCTCATATGCCATGATTTTTTTTTTTTTTTCATCTGAAATTTTTTATTCAAACCAGAGAAGGATACATTTGAAGGGATACATTTGAAGGGATACATTTTAGAGATACTATGTTGAAATCCAAACTTAAAACTCTATTAACCCGAAACTAAAACAGATAAAGAAGCAGTTGATCAACCAAATAACAATTACAACCTCAAACTTGCAGGAGAGATTAAACTTCTAGAGCCCCTAAAACCCGATAGTATCGAAGATGTCCAAGGCCAATCAACGAAACCAAACCTCCTCCTACGTTAGTACCCGAACCAAGGCTTCATGAACCGGCAAGCAAGAGCTGCATCTTGAAAACTCCCGGAAACGGCGATGTCGAAGGACAGAAAGACGCCTAGACAGAAACCTGAAAGAAAACCCAAAGCACCAACGGCAATGGACAAAGGACTAAAAGCGAAGCCTAAACCACCCCGCAGTAAACAGACCACGGCAACAAGAACACGGAAGCGCAAAGTGATGGATTAGCGAGCAACGGATTGCCAATAAAGAGAAACCGAAAATGCAATTTTAAGGCCATAAAAACTAACCCAAAATCTACTGAATCTCTGTTTTAGAACGGGAAATAGCCACCTACTAGAACCGCAAACGATTCAACCCAAAAAAAAAACCAAGAGAAAAGACCCGATTTATTTTAAATATCAAAACAAGTAAAATACAACTAAAGCCTTAGAAAATTGTTATTATTACAAACCCAACCAGGGTTTTGCCCACCCAAACCCGATGATCTGAGATGATCCAACAAAAATTCATCTGAACCCTAACAATAATTCATCTGAACCCTAAAATTACTGTCAATCCTTGTAAATCGCAAGTGTAAATCGAAGTGAATCAAAAACCAACCGGGACCTCAAAAACACGACCGGAAAACGACGTTCCCGATTCGCGACATTCTTCATCTTCATCCCCCTTAATCTTCTCTTTGTCCGTCTCCCCTCAACCCTCTTCGTCTTCGTCTGTGTTCTTCTCCTCCTCCATTATTTCCTCTTTCTCTAAGCCGAGCGAGAACGGAACCCAGCGAGAACTCAAGAATTTCTTCTGGTAAGCGGAATTGATATGTCTTATCCTCTTATTTGTGAATTGTGGTTAAGTCGAATTTCATGTTTTCGTCTTCTTCAACTGTGACAACTATGAAATCAAAGTGTATATAATTTTATAATTTCGTCTTGTTTAACTGGGACAACTATGAAATCGCATTGTATATAATTATATGTTTTCGTCTTGTTCAACTGGGACAACTGTGAATCGAATTGTATATTCAAGTAATGGAAATTAGGATTTAAGAGTTGTACTAATGGGATGATGTTGGATATGATTTTTTAAGAGATGGATAAGGTGAAAGACGCTAAAGGTGTATATGAATCGACAGAAGGTCGAAGAAATGAAAACGAAACAGAATCAGAAAGAAATGAAAACGAAGTAGAAGGAGTATCAACCAAAGCTGTTCCTCCTGAAATCAATCCGGAAGGTCAAAGAAACGAAAATGAAGCAGAAGGAGTATCAACCGAAGATGTTCCTCCTGAAATCAAATCGGAAGGTCAAAGAAACGACAATGAAGCAGAAGGAGAAACCACCGAAGATGGTCCTCCCAGAGAAGGAGAAACATCCGAAGATGTTCCTCCTGAAATCAATCCAGATGGTCAAAGAAATGAAAACAAAGGAGAAGGGGAAACCGCCGAAGATGGTCCTCCCAGAGAAGGAGAAACATCCGAAAATGTTATTCCTGAAAGCAATCGAGAAAGCTCAGCAACAGCTGAAGATGTTCATACTACAGAAAAAAAACAAGCTCCAGATAATGATGATGGGGACGTAATAGAAGAAGAGAAGGATTCAACAGAAGGAGCAACAACAGCAAGCACAGAACCACCCACAGAAGATATGGGCTTAAATAAAGATGACGGGGACAAACAAGAGGAAGAAGCAGCAGCCACAGAACCACCAGCACAATATGATGTTGTTCCTCCTGATGCAGAAAATCCTGAAACTCCAGAACCAGATAAAACTCATACTCCAAAAGATATGAACGTAGATGAAGAGATGAAGTCCCCAAATAGGGACGAAGAAGAGGAAGGGGTTATGTCTGATCACGAAACAGGAGTGGACGAAGATAATGTCATGTCTGGTCACGAAGAAGAGGTATTGTTTACATATAGGGCTTAAGCATTTGCTTACCTTCATTTTATTAAGAATGCATTACTAGTTCAACTAGGTTTACCTACTGGTGAACAATGTATTACTAGGTTCAAAATATTATACTGCGTAGTTGTTAAGAATGCATTACTAGTTTCAACTACGTATATGTATTAGGTTTAACTTTGTTCAACTACAAAATTGTTAAGAATGTATAACTAGGTTCAACTACGTTTTCTAGGTCCAACTATGTATTACTAGGTTCGTCTAAGTATTAATTTTTCAAACTGTTTAAATAAAATGTGTTTGAATTTAAAGGAAAACGAGGATGATAGTACACCACTGCAACCAGAGAGGTTTTACTTCGGTCCAGAACAATATACCAGGGATTGTAAGATAGGATCGAGGTGTTCTGTGAAGGATACAATGAACAAGATAAAGGACTTTCCATCTGAAGCGAAGTGGTTCACAAGTCATTCTCAGTTTAAGCATATTTTTCACGTGGAGGAGGAGCCAAACAAGAAGTCTATGGGAATGTGGATGCTGCTACTTCATCAAGCTTGTACGGAATCAAAAAAGAGTTATGGTTTGTGGTTAATGGAGTGCCTATTAGATATTCCATTAGAGAGCATGCGCTATTATGTGGGTTAGACTTCCATGACTACCCGAGCAAGTATGATGAGTTGAAAGATAAGAAGAAAGGGGATTTTAAGTTTGTAGAAAAGATGTTTTCATTCTTCCTCTTGAGGTACACAAGTCTTATCTTTGATATATTAGTTTTTGATATATTAGTTTTATATTTGAAAATCGTGATATTGTAAAACTATGTGTAGGCTTTTGCATTTGAGTATATTCCTGCGCTTGGAAGCACATTTCGAGTACATGTATCTGCAGAGAAGGACTGTCCACGCTTGTGTAAGCACAAGTTCATAGAGACTTCCATGAAAAGTTTATCCTTTGGAAGACATAAACGAGGCGATTGGAAAAACTAAGGTGAAAGTTAAACATGATAGATGATTATTTTTGTAATTGATATGAGTTCGATTTTGTTAATTATATTTGTGTTGATATTCGCAGGACATCATTAGCATTTTGGAGCCAGACTCGGACGAGGAAGCTCTTATGGAGCGCATCGTAGGCGAGGCTTGTGATGATGGGATAGGGCCTACTGATCCAATCGTTGAGTTATGGAAACATCATCTAATTGAAAAAAGGTAGAAGATATGGTGGAAAGATCTGTATGATATGGACTTGGTAGGTCGAGGTGTCACTGAGAATGTGAATAAAGTCCCTATACACGAACAAGAACAGGAACCTGAAAGCATTGCATCATGGGTGGAGCTGAAGGAAGCGGTGACGAGGATGGATTCATTGTCTTTTTCCGTTGTTCATAAACAATTTTTATATATTAGGAGGAGCAGATGGAGATGATGAGGAGGAGGAGGCTGATGCGGATGAAGAGGCAGAGGAGGAACTTGAACATCCGAAAAAGAGACAAAAAGAAAGTCAAAGAACGAAGAAAGCACATGTGTGTTACACTCCATCTGAGGCCGAGGGGCTGAAAAAAGGAAGGCTGGAAAAAGGAAAAGGGCAACGGGTAGAAAAAAGCAAAGGGCAACCGACAGAAAAAAGGAAAGGGCAACTTGGAAAAAAAGGGAAAGGGCAACCGGGAAAAAAAGAGAAAGGGAAACCGGCCGAAAAAGGGAAACGACAAGGGCTCAGAAAGCGAAAAGACAAAGACTAAGAGGATATCCAGACTAAGATGGTTTATGTTATGAACTTGTTTGGGTTGGTGGTTTTGTATAAAAACGGAATTACTTACGTTGGTGTTGGTGTACTTGTTTTTAGTATTTGTAGGTGCGGATTGGGTTGGTTTGTTTGAAAACAGAAGTAGTTTTTTATGTAATGCAAGATATCAGTACAAATGGGTTTTTATAACGTACAACTGAGACCATAATTGTAATAGTAATCGAAATTCAATACGTACAACTGGATTGCTTAGTTCGACTGAGTATACGAATTCGACAACCCTTATAGAAAGTGTTCTTAGTTTTACTCAGTTGAACCTGGTAGGGCGAACTCGACATTGTCAAATCCATAAATTGTTCATTCTTGTACCTAGTTTAACCTGATAGTAATACACAAATACAAAACACACATAACAACTGACATAACTTTAAAAATCTTTATATATCACATAACATAGCACAATAAAGGGCCACAATAAGAGTCATAAATTAAAAGTCTTTACATAGCGCATCCCACATACCCCACATAACTAGAATACCTCTTGGCAAGTTAGAAAACTAGAGCATTCATCCGAAATTCCAAATAACATTAAGGTCTTATACGAAGTACACACTTACTTAAACTAGATAAGAATCAGTCCCAGTAGAAGAAGAAGTAGAGCAACCACAAACGTCATCTCCACATATATTATTTTCTTGTTCATCTCACGAACTAACACCTCGAGCTTTACAATTTGCTCCTCAATCTGAACATGTTCGTCCTTTAACTCTACGATTGCTTCTTCTACCTTACGAAAGTCGTCTGTTAGGTAATTGAGATGTCCAGTTCTTCCATCGTTCGTGATTTTTTCATTCAAACGCTCAATGTCACAATGTAGGATTTCAAGTTCGTCCTCGACCACGTGATCCCACCATTTCCGAATATGATATCCGTTGTTCTACACATAAATTGTCATAATATGTTAGTCCACATTTGACAAAAACAAACCCAGAATTGTTCATACTTATACCTAGTTGCATCTGGTAGTACGATTACGGGAAAATCAAAATCACCTCACGAAGCCGGCAGGTGTAGTATCTCCTACCAAGATCATTTTTGGTAAAAGATGTCCATAAAAATATCTCCACCGCAGTAGCACTTTTTCGGAATTCCATATTCGGAATCTGCGATGAGGCATGGATCGAAGGGTGCTTCGGACGAGGAATCACTGTCACAGTCGCTGAATCTTCTCATTTCTGTTTACAAAGAAACCATGACATCAACGATTAAAATGGAAATTGAAAACCCGAGATGAACGTCTCAAATTGAAAAAAATAGATAAGGAATCGAAGCTTTACTCGAACTTGAAGCTTAAAAGGAATCGAAGCTTTATGGGAACGGATCGAAACTCTCTCTCTCGCGAATTGCTCTCTCTCTCTCTCTCTCTCTCTCTCTCTCTCTCTCTCTCTCTCTCTCTCTCTCGCGAAATTGAAATTGGTAAAATGAAATTAGGGTTTCGCGAAATTGGAGATCGGGGAAAAAGTGAATGGAAAATTTAATGTTAAAAATTAAAAAAATACTTTAAAAAAACCCTCCCGCGGAAAACCTTAAAATTTCTCAAATTACCCAAAATACATTGCACTTAGTTGTCCCCAAGCTATCAGTTGAACAAAGTTTCTAATAGTTGTACTATTGCGGTTTTCGTGTATTTCTAGTTGACCCTTCCCATAAATTGTTATGGTGTAGTTGAACAAATGATTTTGGACCTTTAAACATCATTTACAACGTTTTTATACTACAATGTGTGAAGAATCTAAACTTTGGCATTTGCTTCATATGAAGCTTAACATATCTATTTCTTCCTTATATTCTAAGGGGTGGTTGCTTGGGTGCATAGAAAATATGATTTTCTATTATCAAATTAATAAATCTTTTTATCCATATAATTTAGTGTTTTCTTATAGTGAAATATGTGTTTTGTTCTTAATTTGTTTATTAGTTGGACGAATTACAGAAAATCATTCCATATAGAAATTGTTCTTAGTTGTACCAAGTTGTACTAGTTGGGCAAATTATCATTCCATATCGACATTGTTCTTAGTTGTACCCAGTTGCACATAGTTGAGCAAATTCGAGAAAATCAAAATCAGAATTGTTATTAGTTGTACCTAGTTGCACTTAGTTGGCCGATTTCGATAAAATCAAACCCATAACTGTTCTTAGTAGTACCTAGTTGCACCTAGGTGGACGAATTCGACAAAACAAACCCCTGAATTGTTCATACTTGTACCTACTTTAACCTGCTCATACAAATTCGCCAATTTCAAACACATAAATTGTTCATAGTTGTACATTATTTAACATGGTTGTGCATAATAAAAAATACAAAACACACACAAATCAAACTGCGCTGCTACTTTGGCTTTGGAACCAGTCAGCCAACCCGTGACTCCTCTTTCGGCGACGTTCTCCGGTGGATGGAAAATGGTTTTCTTGATTTCTTCCTGGTTTTTTGGTGTAATCGGGCAACAAGGCGAAAAAATGTTGTATATCCTCAGGAATACTCCAGCTAGACTCATTCGGCACTGGATAAATCGTCCTGCAGTATGCGCTTAACCACGTCTCAATCCTGTAATATTTGGAGCACAAGTCATATACACTAATAGTGGATGTTCTCCCTCCCTTCTTCATCAGTGATGTGGTTGTGGCTATTGAATGAACACAAGGATACTTGTCTATATCCAACCCTTTGGAAGAGCAACTTTTCTCTTTCAAATCCACCAAGTAAGCTTTCCCATCCAGTCCAACCACTATGTATTCAAGATGGAAGCTGTTTAGCTCAGTCACAACTAAACAAGCAGCAATTGGACACCGTTCATGCAATTTCTTCTCCACAAAAGGCACCACATACTTTGTGATCGGCATACCAGCAGGTGCTTTCCTATGCTTGTTAAACCAAAAAGCAATTTTCTCAACAATCGCATCAATCATTGGTAAGAGAGAGTACTTCCTTGCTTTCTTAAACACACTGTTCAGATATTCACAAGAATGGTTGGTGTCTAAGTTGTACTTTTCTCCTTTAAAGTAGCACCTTGCCCACTTATCAACCTCTACAGTCTCATCCAAATATGCAGCGGCTGCAGGAAACATATTCCTAAAATCTGTATACTCCCTCTCGAACTCACTGACAGTATAAATATGAGCGCATTGGATGAATTTTGCCGCAACTAGATTTTTGTTGACCTTATGCTGAACTTTACCTCTCGCGTTTTGAGACAAATATCAAATACAGTATCCATGCAAAGAGAGGGGATAGATCGTACGCACTGCATGTATTATGCTCTTATGGCTGCCACTCATAAAAACCAACTCAGGATCATCCGGTATAACGGTTTTCAGCATTGTGAAAAACCACTTCCAACTATCGTGTTTCTCACTATCGATTACACCAAACGCAATGGGGTAATGGTGATGATCAGGATCCTGAGCTGTGGCGAAAATAAGCTGTCCACCATATAAAGTCTTAAGAAATGTTGCGTCCACGATTATCACTTTTCTCATTGCATGAAACCCTTCAATGCTAGCGCCCAAAGCAATGAATACGTACTGGAACTTTTTCTCTGCATCTAATTTCACACTTGTTACTGTTCCAGTATTTCCCTTCTCCAACATGTACATATAAGAATACAGCATCTGATACCCTTTTTCAGGACTGCCCTGCACATCACTAACAGCTAGTTTTTTCCCTCTCAAGGCTGTAGAGTAGGACAAAGTCACGCCAACTTTACCTTGAACAAGATTTACGATATTTTTAGGAGTTGGGGTGTCGAATTGACCTGGATAGTCGTCATGCAAAACAGATGCTACTAAACGTGGGGTGCCTCTCCTTCTACTACTGCTTGTACTCGAAACAGCCCGAGAGCATGTATGCATCTTTTTGTATACTACACTGAAATAATTTGAATTATTAATCTTTGCAGCTCGTATATACCACTGACAGCCTTGATTCGATTGGCGGCATTTTAGAATAAGTCGCCCTCTATCCGACTTATAAGTATGAACCCTATAACAGTTTTTATGTGAAGCTCGGTCAACCAAGTCTTGCAGTGCCTCTTTAGAACAAAATTCTTGACCTAGTTCAAGACCCGTACCATCTTCCCATTCTTCAACATACTGCCTTTCTTCATCACCTCGTGGAAGCTCAACATATTCATGCATACCATCCGAACCGTTATCCATATGGTTACCCACAGCCGCAAATTCGCCTTCATTATCACCATCAGTATCCATCAGGAGCTCTTCAATAACCGGCTCTCTACGCTGTGTTGCTGCATCCGCTTGGTAAATAGTAAGGATACCAGCATTAACTACATCATCATCAGCAGCTCTGCCTTTTGAAACTTCCTCATAATTCACACCAAATGAACTCTCTACCGGCGCTCTTGAAAGTTGCTCACTCCTATGATTTATTTCCAAATCTGTGATTACCTCCACATGCAAAACAGACTGAAGTCCCTTTTCATCATATGTCGTTAGATAAACATATATGTCATCATCTTCACGAATACGCATACTCTATCTCGAGATCATTTACCAACGGAATATAACTCAATTTCAGCTGCGCACTAGCTCCATCTATCCCAATCTTCCTGCATACCTTATCAAATAACGCCGTGGAAGTTATGTCCTCCAAACATGAGGTCTTAAACGGTATAGCATACGTGGAATTTCTTGTAACCCATTTCAACTTCTCTCCGTTTCGTGAATAGTACCTTCCATTAGCCCTGGGCATAAAAACCGGACCCGAAAACCCGAACCGGAACCGACCCGAAATAACTGGTTCGGATCGGGTTCGGTTATAGCCAATTTACCCGATGGGTTTTATGTCTCATACCCGTGGGTATCGGATCGGTTCCGGTTCCCACCCGGAACCGATCGGGTAACCGAAACAAAAAAACAGCAAACCCTATTTAGCCACTTAGCCTTAGTGACTTTGCCGGTTCGCTTGCCCTTCGAAGTTCGAAGTTCATCTATATCGACTCAGAGTCGACGACTCTAGTCGAATAAAATTCCTATTTACAAAGCTGGAACCCTTACCTAATATCGCCGATTGCTTGCTGCCGCCGACGTCAGCGTCGTCGAGAAACCAATCGGAGGTATGTGTCGTCCTTCCTACTCTTCTCTTTCTAATCTTTGTCAATTCTGCGTTATCGAATCTCAATTCCTTATATCTGCGATTGTCTCTTAGATTATATGATGCTTAATCCAACTTCAACGATTCTTATTTCCCATTTATTGATTTCTAATTCCTTGAATCGGAAATTTCATGAACGGGTTTGGAAGAGTTTTTTTTGTCTGTGTCATTGTAATTGTAAAGTTGTGACGAACGAAAATTTTGATTTTGTTCTGTATGCTTTGATTAGTGATTACCAATTCTTGGTTAATACTCGAATCATGTTTGTCTGATTTTGTTATGTATGCTTTGATTTTGTTACAATTTTTGGGAGTACCCGAATCATGTTCTGTCTGATTTTGAAGTAATTTCATCTCATACTTGAGTTTCTCTTTTTCGGTTATCTTCATTTCTACTTTCCTTTCATCCTTTCTAGTTTGTAAGTTAGCCAATGTTCTGTCTTGAATCAATATTGCTTGTAGCCTTGTAGTGGGTATTTTTCTGAAACTCAGAACCGATTATTGAATTGTTTTGTGATGATGCAGATGGCGTCTTGTGAATCCCCTCCTCAAGACAATGACTCTCCAATGGCAGAAGATAATATTGATGTATCAGACGATGATGTTGAAACGCCAAGTCCTGCAACTGGAAGTAAAGGGAAGAGGAAAGACAAATCGGGAGTTTCTGGTTCTGGTTTAGGGTCAAGGAAGAAGCCAAGATCTTGGGTTTGGGATCACTTCACGAGACTGAAAGACAATTATGACAAATGTAATTGTCATTACTGTGGGAAAGTAATGAGTTGTCCAACCAAGTCTGGCACATCCAATCTGAAGAAACATCTAGAGGGTTGTAAGTCTTACAATGTTTGGGTAGCTGCTAATAAATATAAAAGTCAGACAGTGATATCTCCTGGTGAGGATGGCGACATGAGCTTGTGTAAGGTCTCTGAGAAGGTGTTTAAGGAAGCTACAAATGAGATGATGGTATTAGCAGAGTTACCATTAGCTTTTGTAGAGAGCATAGCTTGGAGACATTTCTGCTCGAAAGTGAAGTTGTATCAGCCTCATTCTCGGAGAACATGCACAAGGGAAATTGTTGAGATGTATGTTTCAAGGAAAGCAGCTATGAAGAAAATTCTTGGACAGAACAAGCAAAGGTTGTCGTTGACTACGGATATATGGGTTGCTCCCAATACTTCGGCTAGTTATATGGTAATAACAGCTCATTTTATTGATGCTAGTTGGAAGCTAAGGAAGTTGATCATAGGTTTCAAGAATGTTTGTGATCATAAAGGTGCAACAATCTCTAAGGTACTTCTAGAGTGTTTAGAAGAGTGGGATATAAAGAGAGTTTTTTGCATCACAGTAGACAATGCCACAGCTAACTCTTCAGCTATGAAGAAGTTCAAGGAAGGATTCGGTCAGCTTGGTGATGATGCTTTGGTTCTAAAAGGTGATTTTTTGCATATAAGGTGTTCTACTCACATACTCAACTTGATTGTGAAAGAAGGTTTGACAGAGGTAAAAGACAGTGTGGCTGGGATTCGTAATGGTATTCAATATGTGAGGTCTTCAACAAACAGACTCAAGTCCTTTGAGTTTCGGGTAGATTCAGGAAAGGTTACAAGGGGAAGCTTACCTTTAGATGTGAGAACCAGATGGAATTCGACATATCTCATGTTAGAACAAGCTTTGAAGTTTAGATTGCCATTTGAGAAGATGGAGGCCGAAGATAAACCGTATAACGACTACTTTCTGGAAATTGTGGAGGGAAAGAAGAGGATTGGACCAGCGACTACAAGTGATTGGGATGAAGTTGAGAGGTTAACTCAATTCCTTCTAATCTTTTACAATTCCACTTTGAGTCTTTCAGCTTCAACTTCCATCACTGCTCATAAAATCTACAATGAGATTTGCACAATTACTAGAAATATTAGTGCAATAAGCACCTGTCCAGGTCCTGATGAAGAATTAAGGTACAAAGCCTTAAATATGATGACGAAATTGCAGAAGTATTGGAATCCTTTTTGGGAAGCTACAAGTGAGAATAGTAAATCTCAAAACCGTGAGATGAACAAGCTTTTGATAGTAGCAAGTGTATTTGACCCAACGAAGAAGATGAAGTTTGCTCACCTATGTTTTGAGACGCTTTATGGGAAAGATTCCATCGAGTTTAATCTTCTTTCTGAGACAATCAAGAGTATTTTGAAGAAACTGTTTGATGAGTATAAAGCTGCTAGTGCTAGTGGTGGGTCAGCTTCAACTACTTCTTCACAGTCACAAGGACCATCGTCTTCTCAGTCCGAAGTTCAAGTGACAAGTCAAGTTTTTGAGAGAAGGGTTCTGGGTAATGGAGTTGGTTATGAAAGAATGGATAACCTATACGAAGAGCTTGTACAAGAAACTGGAATTCCAGATTCAGTTAATGAGTTGGACTTGTATTTGAAAGAAGCTGTGGAGCATCCGAAGGTAATGAAAGGTACTGAATACGATGTCTTAGACTGGTGGAGGAAAAACAGTCCCAAGTTCCCAGTTCTATCTCTTGTAGCTAGGGATATACTTGCAATGCAAGTGTCCTCAGTAGCATCAGAATCTGCATTTAGCACTAGTGGGAGAGTATTAGACCCATGTAGGAGTTGTTTGACACACTACATGATTGAAGTATTGATGTGCACTGAGCAATGGTTGAAGTGCGAAATTCATCTCAATGATAAAGGAGATTTAACAATTGAAAGTTTGCTTTCGGATGTAGAGATGCAAGATGAACTTATGAGAGGTAATTTCTTTCTTTTCAACTCTCTTTTAAATCGATTTTACAATTTTGATTTCTAAGCTTATGTTCTTTTATTTTTCTTTAGAGTTTGAACCTGAATTCAACTTCCCAGGACCATGAGAATGAGGTAATCAAGTCTATCTTTTATTGATATCTTGTTGTTCTTTATGCCTCAGCGGCTCAGCCTCTCAGATTTACTATGTTCTGCTTATAGTACTAGGAGGAGACATACGAGTGAAGAGCAAAGGAAATTTGATGTTCAAGACTTCAAGGGTTGCTCGTATGTTTCATACTTTCATTTTTAAGTTTTAATTTCATCTCGACTCTCTACTTTATCAAGAACTTTGGATTTGAAGTTTGTACTTTAGAGTTTAGAACACTGTTTTCTGTTCAATTTGGTTCAGTTATTTTGCTTGAATTCGGTTATTTTGATTGAATTTGGTTATTTTGCATTGATTTCGGGTATATTGTCTTTATTTCGGGTACTTTACCCGGAACCGACCCGGTTAGAACTCAGAACCGATTTATTATGGGTATTTTTCGGTTCTCAAAATTTAGACCCGAACCGACCCGGAACCGATTGGAACCGAACCGAAACCGAATCGTAATCTTTTAGGTACCTATATGGGTATAAATTTCCTATACCCGAAATACCCGGAACCGATCGGTTCCTACCCGGAACCGACCCGAATATCCGAATGCCCAGGGCTACCTTCCATAATCAAAATGTATGTTTATGTGTTTCGTGCTCATTGTCTCCTCAAATTAGATTAAAAATACTCAATCAGCGCAATTACACAACATAATGTATCACAGTTGTCCCATTTTTACCAGTTGACCTCAATTTACACTAGTTGTACCAGTTCTCGGTTGTACCATTTGTACCAGTTTTCATATATCTATCAGTTGTACGATTTGTACCAGTTGACCTCTACCTCTCAGTTGTACATTTTGTACCAGCTGTCCAATATCCTCAGATTTGGTGAACTCTCTCGTTTTCTAATCTACCTAAGAATCACTACGATTCACCACCCACATTCGTCAAATTACCGAACACAATGCCTAATCTATGCAGAACAACCCAATGTGCATACCCAATGAATCAATTTTCAAATGCAAATCCCTAATTTTTCAAAATCCCCAATTAAAGAAAAGAACCCACCTTAAAAACGAATCCGTTTGCAGGAAAAGGAGAAGGAGAGGAGAAGGAGGCGGAAACTGGACTCTCGATGACCTAAGAAGAAGATGTCGACGGCGGCCCGTCGACTGGAGGAGGAGGGGAAGTCGCGATGGAGGTGGATGGGGTGGCCGGATTTTTGTTTCTTTTTTTTTTTTAATTTATCAATTGGTAGAATTAAATTTTTACTTTCCCCTCCTCTTTACTTTGTTACTTTCACCTAGGGATGTTTTAGTAATTACAATTCTTTTTTTAATGAAGAGATGGCATTAGATCATGCCATGGCACATGAGATTAATTTTTTCCAATTTGTGGCAAATCAGCTCTCAACCCGACAATGTCTCTTCACGGGTAACATGTTTAGAATTACTGCAAAGAAACAGACAAAAAGTCTTGATTTTTTGAATTTCTAAATAGTTGAAAATAGTAGTAACTCTTAACGTACATCCCCCAATTTTAAAAAGAGAAAATTGAAAATAAAGGATGTTTTTAGTACTCTCTTGTCCATCTACACCTTTATTTGCAATTGTTGGTGACTTATTCTTTATATTAATTAAAATCCAATTGTACCCTCTTAATTTATTAATTATTTTTTGAATATAATTATAATATATAATACCCTCTTTTGATTATTATCTAAAATCACATGAAAAAGTTGGGTTTCAAAATCTTGTAAGACCCACTTTGGTGGGGCTGAAATTTACCGGAAAAAAAAAATTATACTTCTTCACCAAAATCGACATTCTTCTTCCTCACCCTAAATCGATCCTCTCAATTTCTCTCGTTCAATTCTTCTTCTTCACCTAAATCAATTTTAATCAATTCTCTCAAATAGAATTGGCACAGATCAATTTATGGTAAAACAAACAACAAATTCAATAAACTCACCAGATTTATGTGAAATCTATCCAATCCTTTTTGGTTTAGACAATTGAGTTTTGCAGAGATCTGAATGAATCATAAACACAGAAATAGAGTTAAGAAACGGCGTGGAAGATGAAGAGAAGAGATGTTCTAAAACTCCTAATTCTAAAACTCGCGGAAGGCACCTTCTGAATTTCGCAGAACACGTACATTATGCAGAATGTAAATTCAATGAAATCGCAGAACACGTACATTATGCAGAATGTAAATTCTACGAAATCGCAGAATATGTACATTATGCAGAATGTATATTCTACGGATTCACAGAACATATAGAAACTGCAGAAGACACGTTCTAAAATTCGCAGATCATAAAGAATACGAAGAAGACACCTTCTGAATTTCGCAGAACATATCGAAAAAGATTTGTAAATATTTTTTTATTACATTTTTGGAAAAATAAAAATTTTCTGTTTCCTTAAATATTTATTTTTTCCTTTTAAGTATTTAAAAATATTAAAAACAAATTTTACAAATAAATAAAATATTAAACTATATGATTGTGGGGTAATTTAGGCACAATTATACCTATTAAAATAAAGGTGTAGATGGACAAGAGAGTACTTAAAACATCCTTTATTTCTAATTTTCCCTTTTAAAAATGGTATATTTTTTTCTCGATTCTGTATCCTCAAAACGTTATCCCTTGTTTGTCTATTTTTGACAGTCTTCACGTTTCACACAACCAACATATTTATACTCTAGTGTGCAATTAGACAAAAATGGGCCATCTAAATGTAGACGCAATAATGATGACGCCCTGCGCAAATTACCGGGAACCAAAAAACTAAACCGAAACCAAATCAAATTGAGATGAACTAAACCGAATTGGATAGTCAAAAATATTCAATTGGTTCTTTATTCAAAATATTTTGGGTATTGAAACCGAATGATATTCCAAATATCCAAAATATTATTATATATCAAAAATATTAGTTATATTTAGATATAAAGTAACCAAATACTTAAAATTATAATTTTAAACAAATAAAATAAGAAATATTTAAACCAAAATAACCAAAATAATTGGCGCTTTTTAATAGTCATAAATATTCGATTGGTTTTTTATTAAAAAATATTTTTGGTATCAGAACCAAATGATTTTCAAAATATCTGAAATAATATCATATATCCAAAAATATTAGTTATATTTAGATTTGAAGTAAACAAATACTTAAAATTATAGCTTTAAAATAACCAAAATAATTGGTATTTTTTAATATAGGAGCTGAACCTGTTGAAAAAAAAAACTAAAAATAACCAAAAATATTTAAATACCCTTATTTATATTTGTCAAAATTAACCAGAACCAAACAAAAAAACCCAGATCCAAACCAAACTTAACCAAAATTTAATCGGTTCCTATTTTGATCTGAACCGAAGTGAACCGAAATTGCCAACTTATAGAACTCAACTCAAAACGGGAATTTGAGAACCACGTTTAACAAGTTAGGTGCGAGAAAGGCCCATCTAAATAGGCCCAACAATGATTGCCGACTTTAAAACTCAATTCAAAAGAACGCAAATATCAATCACAAGATATTCCGTTTCAATTACATTAATCGCTCTCGAAAGGCAAAAAACAAGTCGCGTCTCTCCCTTCTTTACTTTCTTCTCGCTTCTGTTAGAAATGGGTTTAACATCCCTCTAAAAATTTCTTCCTAAATCCAGCTCGATCCACTAAAGAGAGGACGTCGGATTCATTAGACGACCAATAGTTTAGGTCGGCGCCGCCTTCAGAACGAATCCGACGATAGGGATAGTTTCCCAAAAAAGAGAGGAAACTTTCCCTTAAGGATAAGAAGTTAAGCCCGAAGAAAAAGGAAGATTTCCTTTTTTCGAAAAGGAAGGAGTTCGGTTGGCCGACTTAAACCTATTATAAATAGGTGGCAACTTCGATCATTCAGGCATCCGCAATTTTACTCTGGAGACCTAGGGCAAACTCTGCTACGGCATAATCTTTAGATCTAAATTCACCGTTTAAAAGGTTTAGGTCGGCGTTCTTATTCCAACGATCTAACCACCATTGTATCATCTCCAAGCTCCGGCTTAAATCAATAAAAACTTACTCTTTTTCCCCACAAACTCTTATGCCTTCTCTTGATCGGATTTTAGTTCTCACAATTGGCGCCGACTGTGGGGAAAAGAGAGACAAGTCTTTGAAAAGCTAGATAGCTCGAAGATGGTCGGAACACCACCACCAGAGGACACTACCAGAACTGGAGGCCAGAACAGCCCACATGACACAGCGGGTGTAAACAACACGCCGCCACCACCTCCCGACGTGACGACCTTCATGCAGACCATCATGGAATGCGTGAATGAGATCCAAGCCCAGCAGATCGCTCATCGCGACGAGATGGATAACCTTCGACGTCTTGGGACTCAAAACGACCCTCGCACGCCGGGCCTGCAACGACCCGCCTTCCAGACCATATCAGGGGTCAACAGAGCGCTCTTTGGCGACACTCCCACCGACGACCTACCAGGTCGACAAAAGGATGCAGCGGCCTCTAACGCCAAAACTGTCCCGAATCGTCCACTAGTAATCGCCAACCCCGATTCAACACCGGCCGCTCTGATAAACGACACAGAAGCCACAACGATAGAGCTCATGCAGAAGCAGATCAGCGACATCGGGTCGCAAGTCCACCGGGCCATATCATCTGCCCCCGAACTCAACAAGATGTTGCAACTCACGGAGCAAACCCCTTTCGCATCCAACATCACGAGCATCCCGCTTAGAGATCATGGGAAACTCAAGAATCTGACATCCTATTCCGGGAATAGTGATCCCAACAAGCATATGACGGAGTTTAACATAGCTATGGCACGAGCACGATTCTCTGACACAGAGCGCGACGCGAGCTGTTGCCAGTACTTCGTCGAAAGCCTAAGTGGCAGCGCTCTCACGTGGTTCTCGCGACTCAAGCCCGCCTCCATAGAAACTTACAGTCAATTGTCTGAGGCTTTCCTCAAGCATTACTCGATCTACATCGAGCAGGAAGCCTCTACAATTGACCTTTGAGATTGCGTCCAAGGTAAGGACGAAACCCTTCGAAAATATATCATCCGCTTTCGCGCCATGGTGACTTGCACGAACGCATCCGATGATACCGCGGTAGCCGCACTGCTCAAAACTATTCGCAAAGATCAACTCTTTCGCGAAAGACTGAAAACTGGGAGGCCGAGAACGTTGAAAGATGCATTGCACAAGGCCGCCGGTTTCATAAGCTTGGAAGACGAGAAAATCGCCGAGCAACGCGAAGAATCTGCCAAAGATAGAAAGAAAGCAGCTCGGGACAAACAAGACGATTATCAAGAACCAAGACAGCACTACGATCGGGAAGACAAGTCTCGGAAATCCAATGTATCCGCGGTGATGAGATCATCCCGTTGGAACACGTGGGATCGGCGAACTGATCGCCCGGATGAGGAACCTTCGAATCCGGATTCTTTCTGTAGATGGCACGGCAGATCGGGTCATACTGAAGAAGAATGCAGAACCCTAACAGGGAGGCTAATACAGAAATGGAAGAAGGAAAACCGCCCTGATGCGCGTCCCAACAGAGACGATAAACCGAAAGAAGACGCTCCTAAGCGAACACATGACGAGTCAGGACCAACCCCCCCGGGATCGCCCCGACGAAAGATACACATGATCATGGGCGGACTCCTCACCTGCTCTGAGTCGATAAATTTGATAAAGAAACACGAGCGCCGAGCTGTTAACGTCACGAACGAATCCCGCCATTGCTACATTGACAAACAGCGCGTTCGCAATGCTTTCAATATCGGCAGCCAGAACGACTTTGACCCCCGCGTGATACATCACGAGAAGCCTAAAAGTGATCTAGTAGTCCATATCAGCNACATTGACAAACAGCGCGTTCGCAATGCTTTCAATATCGGCAGCCAGAACGACTTTGACCCCCGCGTGATACATCACGAGAAGCCTAAAAGTGATCTAGTAGTCCATATCAGCATAGATGAAGCTAACCCAGATCGATGCGTTGGGATCGGCACCGATCTGCTCCCAAGCATGAAAGACGAGCTGGTCGCTTTCCTCCGTCAAAATGTGGCAACCTTCGCCTCGTCCATGGAAGACATGAAGGGAATCAGCTCGAGCATAACTAGCCACGAGCTCAACGTTGATGTTACCTTCAAACCAATCAAGCAGAAGAGGCGAAAGCTCGGACCAGAACGGGCCCAAGCGGTTCACGACAAAGTGGAAAAATTACTAAACGCATGATCAATAGCCGAGGTGCAATATCCGGATTGGCTGGCTAACCCCGTGGTAGTCAAAAAGAAGAACGGAAAATGGAGAGTATGCGTGGACTTCACCGACCTCAATAAGGCCTGCCCATAAATCCCTCCCCCGAATTGACCAACTCGTTGAAGCAACCGCAGGAAACCAGCTTCTATCCTTCATGGACGCATTTTCGGGATCGACATGCATCCCGACGACCGAGAGAAAACGGCTTTTATCACCGATCGCGGAACATATTGCTACAAGGTAATACCCTTCGGCCTGAAGAACGCAGGCGCGACTTACCAACCTCTCGTCAACAAAATGTTCGCCAACCAGCTCGGTAACACCATGGAGGTCTACATCGACGACATGCTTGTCAAGTCAGCAAAGGCCGAAGATCACATTCGACATCTGGAGGAGTGTTTCCTTATTCTCAACGAATACGACATGAAACTCAATCCGACCAAATGCACATTCGCAGTCAGATCGGGAGAATTCCTCGGTTATCTCGTTACACAGCGCGGGATCTGTCTCTTATACACATCTAGATGTGTATAAGAGACAGATCCAGAACGAAATAACCAAAATAACCAAAAATATTTAAATACCCTTATTTATATTTGTCAAAATTAACCAGAACCAAACAAAAAAACCCAGATCCAAACCAAACTTAACCAAAATTTAATCGGTTCCTATTTTGATCTGAACCGAAGTGAACCGAAATTGCCAACTTATAGAACTCAACTCAAAACGGGAATTTGAGAACCACGTTTAACAAGTTAGGTGCGAGAAAGGCCCATCTAAATAGGCCCAACAATGATTGCCGACTTTAAAACTCANAATACGACATGAAACTCAATCCGACCAAATGCACATTCGCAGTCAGATCGGGAGAATTCCTTGGTTATCTCGTTACACAGCGCGGGATTGAAGCCAATCCAAAGCAGATCTCCGCGATTCTGAACCTTCCTTCCCCAACGAACACGAAAGAGGTACAGAGACTTACTAGACGGATAGCCGCTCTGAACCATTTTATATCCCGATCCATAGATAAATGCCTCCCGTTCTATCAACTACTTCGGAGAAACAAACGTTTCGAATGGGACGAGAAGTGCGAAGAGACCTTCTAGCAGCTCAAGGCCTATCTTTCAACCCCCCCCCCCCACCGATCTTAGCTAAACCGGAGGACGGTGAAACTTTATATCTTTACATCGCTATCTCCAGCTCGGCGATCAGCGGAGTCCTCGTTCGAGAAGATCGAGGGGAGCAGAAACCAATTTTCTACATCGGCAAATCTTTAGACGGGGCCGAGACTAGGTACCCGGCCTTGGAAAAATTGGCTCTGGCTCTAGTCGTCGCTTCGCGAAGGCTCCGACCTTACTTCCAATCGCACACAATAGCCGTGCTCACAAGTCAGCCGCTTCGAACCATACTTCACAGCCCTACCCAATCCGGCAGAATGGCCAAATGGGCAATCGAGCTGTCTGAGTACGACATCGAGTATCGTACTCGCACTTGCGCAAAAGCTCAAGTTCTCGCTGACTTCCTCATCGAGTTACCCCCCGAGCTGATTCACGATGAAGCACCAATAGAACGCTGGACTTTGCATGTCGACGGCGCCTCCTCACGTCTCGAATCAGGGATCGGCATACAGCTTGAGTCCCCCACTAGAGAGATTTTGGAGCAATCATTTCGCCTGGAATTCCCGACCTCCAACAACGAAGCCGAATATGAAGCGCTCCTGGCCGGCCTCCGACTTTCTCGAGGAATGCAAATTAACCACTTCCGCGCTTTCTGTGATTCTCAGCTCGTCGCAAATCAGTTCAACGGCGAATACGACGCCAAAGACGACCGGATGAACGCCTACCTCAAGCTCGTTCAATTATTGGCAAAGGAGTTTTCAACCTCCGAGCTCCTTAATATACCTCGGAAGAAGAACACGGCCGCGGACGCTCTGGCAGCCCTGGCCACCAGTATCGATCCCGATCTACGACGCACTATTCCCATCGCGGCAATACCACACTCCAGCATTATGCCACCTAAAGAGGTCTGCACTCTGACCTATCAAGAAGATGAGTACGGCGATCCAATGGAACTACTCAAACGAACCAAGAACCGGAGAAGAAGACTGGTGTCGAGCTTATGATATACTTAGCAGACAGAGAAGTACCAAAGGATAGATGGGCAGCACGGCGACTCCGAACTCGTGGAGAAAAGTACTCGATGGTACGCGACCAACTCTGCCGCTGGACTTCAACAGGCGTCCTGCTCAAATGCATCAACGGCGACGAAATTTCTCGCGTTATCAAGGAGATACACGACGGAGCCGGGGGCAATCATTCTGGCGGCCGGGCCCTCGCTCTTAAGGTGAAAAAGGCTGGGTTTTACTGGCCTTCCATGATGAGAGACTGCGAGAAATACGCCAAGAAGTGCGAATTCTGCCAAAGGCACGCTCCAATGATCAATCAACCCACCGAGCTGCTTACCTCGGCAGTCCCATCGTCGACGGCCTCAAAAAACGCCTCGAAAAGAAGAAGGGTCTTTGGGCCGACGAGCTGGACGGCGTCGTCTGGTCCCATCGCACAACATCTCGCACCGCAACCGGTCAGACGCCATTCTCCTTATCCCATGGCTGCGAAGCAATGGTTCCCGTCGAAGTCAACGTTTCCAGCATTCGCCGAACTCTGATGCCCAAGAACACCGAGGTGAACGACGCTGTACTCACCGAGAACCTCGACATTGTTGAAGAACTGCGCGACCTGGCACTCCTTTGAATGCAAAACTACCAGAGTCAGGCCTCACAGTATTACAACAAGAAGGTCCGTCATCGACATTTCAACCAAAGAGACCTCGTCCTTCGCAAGGTATATGAAAACACGAAGGAATGGGGCGCAGGCAAGCTCGGAGCAAACTGGGAAGGCCCTTATATCATTACCAAGACCGTCAAGTCCGGCGTCTACCGCCTCGAAACGACTACAGGCGACGAAGTCCCACGGGCGTGGAATTCAGTGAGCCTCAAGCGCTTCTACTCTTAATCCCGACCTGTCAGCTCGGCACTCACTCTCATAATCGGCAACCGCGCCAAAAAAAAAAAAAAAAAAAAAAAAAAAAAAAAAAGAGTTCGTAAACTGAGCAATCCTCTCTGTTGTAATATGAACTACGAATGGCTTGATCCCAATTGGGTACGTAGGCAGCCCGATTTGGGTCCAACTATAACTTAATAAAAAATTTATATTCTACCATCTCTTACGCTTCCGAGCTATTTACACATCAACTTCCTGGTCAGTCGTTAGATATGCCTATAGCTAAGTCTGATCAACTTAGTTCGGCACCCCAAAAAGCCAAAATCCGTCTTGCATGCGTTCCCCATGGATGCCGTGGTGAAATAATCCACACCGTAAGCCGAGCCTATTCTCGCACTTTTCTAAGTCGTGCAAAGCATATAAGTCGGGCCTTGCTCGCACCTTTGCATTCGAACTTAGAAATTCCTAAGTCGTATCGATAACTAAACGCCGACCTAATCCCATATCGATATTCGTACTTAGGAATAAGTCGTATGATCCATATAAGCCGAGCTGAACTAATCTCTCGCACGATCATATTCGCACTTATCTTTAAAGCCGAAATCCGTTTCGCAAATTCCTAAGTCATGTAAACATTAAATAAGTCGAGCTGTTCACACTCTCGCACGTTTACATTCGCACTTAGGAAAATCCGAGTCATACAAACAACTTAAAGCCAATATCGCATCGCACGTTTGTATTCGAACTCCTATTTACTTTGCGTATTTACTAGAGAACGGAAATACGATTCAGAATTAACATTTCACAAAGGCCGAAAACCGGCGAACTTGTACAAAAGCCCCCTCGGGCAAACACAAAAAATAAACATCGATCAGCTGGTCATCATCTTCCAGCTCGAGACTTCAAAATCAAAGAAGGATAAAGAAAAAAAACAACAATTTAACAAGGGGTGATCAATCCCCGAGAACATCGATCAGCTGGTCATCATCTTCCAGCTCGGTCTCCTTTTTCTCCGCCTCAGCTCGAACGGGCTCTTGACCAGACTCCTTTCCACCCGCATCGTGCGCTTGATCATCGCTCTTAGAAAGCTCACCCTCTGGCTCAAGTCTCGTGGACGAGTCAGCAGGGTCAACCGCGGTAGAATCAACCATAGACGGGTCGACTATAGCAGGATCAACCGCCCTTTGGGTCTCGAGCTGCACGCTACCTGAATCCGCAGGCACCACCTCGACTTGATCAGTCGATTGAGCTATCATAGCTTCCACTTGAACGGCGGACCTCTCAGCGATCGTATTTTCGACCATGTGATAGGGCTCAGGTTTTACCCTAATAAAACTAGACAGGATGTTAGGAATTATTAAGATCTGTTCTCGAACTCGAATCACTAATATAAAATCAACCAACTCTCGCTGCGAAGATTATTTATGTCTAAACCCTAGAATTCCAAATCTCTTTGCAAATACTAACAATTCAAACAAGCATTAAAGTTCAGGTTCAATTGTTCACAAAACCCTAAACCAAATCTCTTTGCGAATAGGTATTTTGCTCATCTAACATTAGTTCAGGTAATCAATAATACTCTCGCATCTATTAATTAACCTTAGATCAGATTCTAGGTCGCGAAGCTAGAATAAGCATTAAACATAAATCCAGATGAAGAACTCTAATGATTTTATCCTAACAATTTAATTCGACCTAACAATTCATCAATCACCTTTGAAAACCCCTAAACCTAACTAGCAAACTACTCAGACATGATTAATGAAACAGAAATCATAATTTGAATAGAAAGCATAAAAGAAATCAATAGAAGAAAATAAAGGACTTCCAAATCTGCTCTAAAGGAGTCAAATTTTTTTCTCCAAAAACCTAAACTTCTATGATTCTTAAAGTATGAGATTATACCTAAACAATGGCTGAAAAACTATATTTATAGGCCTAGGTTCGCATCTTCAATTCCTTGGAAGATTAGGAAAAGTCTTGGAGATTTCCTTTTCTTCAAAAACTGGAAACTTCTCGCTTCTGGAAATTGGAAATCCTGGTGTCGATCGACACCAATGGTGTCGATCGACACTCATCGTGTTTCTTCAATCCGACTTCATTCCACTAAGCTCCAAAATGTATCCAAATCTCTAATTTAGCTCCAAACGTACCTGAACCTGTAAAGACTCTATATAGACTCGAAAATAGCCAAAAGACTCTATAAAAACACTTATATCATGGTCTAAAAATGGGTAAAAACTATGATATATCACCATGGGCTCTGGAGATTTAAGCTTCGCGGCTATCTCAGGAGTCACCACGGGTGTGTTCGTCCCAAATTGGTCGATCCCCACCGGACGATCAGACGGGACATCGCGAGGATAACAAAGCGCTAGCCTGGGAACATCGAACTCGTCCTCCGTGAAGGAGATCTCATGAATGGCATTAGCCTTGGCTTCCCAGTTGGCGACATCGCCGTCAATCTTTAGGGAAATCCAGACCTAGCTTCGTGACGAGTTGCGCGATAGAGCGAGCTCCACGAACTTGAGCCAGGGACGATACGATCTTCTCGACCTCCTTCCGCTGCTCCAGACTTTTCTTCATTTTCTCGGTCAGGGAGGCATAGAAATCAATGACCTGTCTCTGGACGGATCGGGCGGTCTCTTCACGAGACTTCCTCAGACAGGTTGTCTCGGACTTGAAGAATTCGACCTGCTTCGTCGATCTGATAAGAGCCGAGGAGACTTCAGAGTTATTAGCTTCCAAATCCCTAACTTGGGATTGAAGTTCAATAATCCTCTCTTCGAGCTGCGCGGTCTTCAGCTTCTCGACCTCGAGACCCAGAGTGGCCTCGTGATATTTCTTCTCCGCCGCCGCTCTCTCATTTTCGGCTGTTTTGGCCTTCTTGGCGTCGCGATCGAGTAGTCCAATCAGTCGATTCGCGCTGCTTTTCGCCTGTAGACAGACAGACATCACGATCCGTTCGAGGAATACATTAGACTCGGAAGCAGAAAATGTACAAAACTTACCCGAACTTCATCCGCCGCCCATTGCTGGAACTCTTCCTGATGAAGGAGCTCCTCTGCCGGGGGATCAGCCGCGGGTTTGGCTTTGAGTTTCCAAACTAATTGGGAGCAGGCAGGCCGGTCGCAAGACAATGGCACCTCCCCACGATATTCGAAATGGAACACAGACGGGTTCGGAGTAGAATCCGTCTTAGTCCTTTTCGCGGGCTGGTCTGACACCTTCGTCGAGACCGCGGAGGATTTTTGTTTGCTCGCAGATTTAGTTTTCTTTGCCTTCTCGGCAATTTTCTGCTCTTCAGCAGCCGCCTGTTTCGCCTCTGCGGCAGCTTTACGCTCGGCAAGCGAGAGTTGACCCGAGCTCGAATCCCCGTCCTTGTTAGATGGGCGGGAAACCTCTTCATCCTTTTTGGAAACTTTTTTCTTGGTCCCCCGAGACTTCTTGGCGTCGTTCGCCTGTTTAAGCTCGGGCTCCTTGGGACCTTTCCCTTTATTGGCACCAGAACCTGATGCCTTCGTCGGTGACTTCGCGCCAGACTTATTTATGACCTCCTCTAGGCCCATAGAGTAATCTTCGATCTCTCGAGGAGCAAGCGGCATTTTTTTCTTGCGAGACGACCTCGCGAGAGAATTGGCAGCTCGCTCTATTCTACGGATGGTAAGATCAGGCCAATACAAACGACTGAGTTCTAGAAACGCGTCTCTGCTCTCTTCGAAGTCGTCGGGAAGTGGACCGATTGGAGCGTATTGACCTGCGTAAAGAAACAAAAACAGGCCGGTCATTAACTAAGACAAGGGAATCAGAGAAAGAGAGAAACTAAAATTCTACCGAGCTCTCTTTTCCAACGACTTTCAACAAAGATATTGGGATCGGCCATCGAATATTCGTCGATGTAGACGTAGAAATATCTATCTCGCCAGTCCCCGATTTTACTGATGAATCCCCCAGACATGATATTATATTTCTGCTTCATGGCCGCGTAGAACGACCCATACGACCTCTTCCCGGGCATCTTCTTGAGGGTGGTCAATTCCTCGAATACATGACAGTTGAAAGTGATCCCGTACTCAAACGCCCTAACCGAAAGCGCTACCAGATTCTTGATACCACCGTGACCCATCTGGGAAATCGACATCCCCTCGCATTGCAGAACTCAAACAGGAGACGAGGGAGCGGGAACCAAAGATGGCAGTGCGTAAAGAAGCACTCATAGAGGCAGATCCAGCCCGAGGGAACATTCCAGGGACCCTCAGAAGGGGCTGGAACCATGAATTTAACTTCCAGACCAATCCCGCGTTGTTTCTTCAGCGCGAGCAAAGATATTGCAGTCGACTGAGTCGGAATCACGCCCCAGCAATTGTCCGAAGCAGGAATGACTTTCTTCTTCTTAGGCCCCCCCTTTTCCGTCTCGGGCTTTGCCTTCGTCCAGAGATCGATGATTCCATAATCACTGAACTCCATGTTGCAACCGGAACCAGCCGCAGCTCGGGCTTCAGTCTCCGTGATAAGAGCATCATCATCAGGACTGAGATCATTACCGCCTTCAACTCCGTCAGATTCGTCGATCAACTGAGGAATGATGAAAGTTCGCCGAGCTGAGGACGCTTCAGTGTCATCACGACGGGTCGCGCCGAGCTGCGCCGCTTCGAATTGTTCAGCCGCGGCTTGCTGATTCAGAAGCCTCAACTGAGCACGGGTATATCCCGTTTTATTCGCAAACTCCTGATCGAAATCCGAGGAGCTATCGGATGAAACTCGACCTGGTACCTTCGGAGATGCCTTCGCTTTCGAATTTTTGCGGATCAAACCCATCTTGTTTTGATTAATTCAGTCGAAGGAGAAACGAAGAACACGGACGACGGTTCTGAAGCAAATCGGCAAAATCACGCCGAAAATCCTAAAACTACGGCGTTTTGATTATCTAGAGCAAGGGAAAGAAAATTAAGAGAGGGAGAGAGAGCGAACCTTTGCTTTTTCTTTCGCGAGTTGGAGAAGTGAAAAAATGAGGAGAGCTTCCTCAATTTATAGAGAAGTGAGGACGGTTACCAAGGATCATCATTACTTCGGAGACTCTTCATATTTCCCTAATTAAATTTATTCGGAAATTTTCCCGCTCTTCGCGCAAGGGAACCCTAGAATCTGTGGGCCCATATTTTGAGCGACAAAATGTTATCATTGAGCCCGGGTTTTTAGCGATCTTTTCCCAAATAAAGATCCCACCTTGAAGTAATCACGAAGGATGAGAATATCCCGACCTGGATTCACGCCGAACTGATCTCTTTCACTAAGTTCCCCGAGCTCATTGCTCAATGCTCGCCGAACTTGGGGGGGGGGGCTAATTGTTAGAGATGGGTTTAGCACCCCTCTAAAAAGTCCTTCCTAAATCCAGCTCGGCCCACTAAATAGAGGACGTCGGGCCCATTAGACGACCAGTAGTTTAGGTCAGCGCCGCCCTCAGAACGAGTCCGACGATAGGGATAGTTTCCCGAAAAAAGGGGAAACTTTTCCTTGAGGATAAGAAGTTGAGCCCGAAGAAAAAGGAAGATTTCCTTTTTCCGAAAAGGAAGGAGTTCGGTTGGCCGACTTAGACCTATTATAAATAGGTGGCAACTTCGATCATTCAGGCATCCGCAATTTTACTCTGGAGACCTAGGGCAAACTCTGCTACGGCATAAGCTTTAGATCTCAATTCACCGTTTAAAAGGTTTAGGTCGGCGTTCTTATTCCGACGACCTAACCACCATTGTATCATCTCCGAGCTCCGGCTTAAATCAATAAAGACTTACTCTTTTCCCCCACAAACTCTTATTCCTTCTCTTGATCGGATTTTAGTTCTCACAGCTTCTCGAATCTGGGTTTTTTCTCCGATTCAGGTGCGTTTGATTTTCTCCGCTTTTGATTTAATCTCTATTCCGAGCTTTCTCGAAATTAGGGTTTCTGAAATCAGGGACTTTTCTTTTCGTTTAATCCGCAGGAGGAATCACTGAGCTTCTTCGTTCGAAGTAGAAGATATGGTAAGCGTTTCATTAACCCTCCTCTCTTCATTGTTTTAGCTTTTTTTAGATATTGTATCCTCTGCTTTTCTTTTCACGGATCGTGTGCCCTCGCTTCCTCAACTGTGTTGCTTCAATTTCAGTATTAGGGTTTCCGAGATGTTGTTAGATTTTGTTTTCCTGTTTTTCTTTGCTTCGAGCCATTTCTGCTCTTCTCTTATCTTTAGGTGCGTATATGTTTGTTTCTGAAACATTGGTGATGCTTTCTACTGGATGTTATGAACATGATCTTTTTGTTTTGTAAGCTAACTCGATATCATGGATCTGTTGCAGGCAACTCTTGAAGATTCTTTCCTCGCCGACCTTGATGAGTTATCTGATAATGAAGCAGAATTGGTGAGTGTGACTAATATATTTTTGTACTATCTGTTCCGTATGCCTTTGATACTACAAAAATAAAATATTTATTTCAATTTATGAAAAGAAAAATAAAAACAAAAAGTAAATTAGAATAATTAGGATATATTTCAATAAAAAAAAACAATTAGAAGTTATTGATATGGCATTAGACGATGATGAGCTCAATAAGAAGGATTGGCAAAAATCATGTAGATGGGCGTTTGATGCGAGTCTTGAAAAGCATAATATCTCTATAGAGTAGAGAGATCATATACGAGAGATGAATATGAAGAGAATGAGAGACTTTATTTGCTTGAAAAGAGTTAATGGGAGATCGTTAACATATTCGAAGGAATCAAATTGCATACCCAAGTTTTTAACGCAGCAGAATAGAAAAAGATAGTTGATAAAGTGTGTAAAAAATATATGAAAAGTAAGGTTAATGTTTCTTAGGACCCACAATTGAATATTTTTATTGAAAATAAATGAGAATTAAAACAAATAAATAATTTTTAGGTTTGGATTTCGTATTTTTCATATATTTTTTTGAGTAGTGATCCAATTTTGTATTCTATTTTTTTTTTATAAATATTTTAACGGATTTTAAATTTGATTATTATAAACTCGCATATACGCAGATCCTAATATAGATTTTAATTATGATAAATCTAATTATGATAAAACTAGGATAATTCACATGACCGTGACACTTGACAAGTTAATCGATAAGATTTCAACACGTGTTTTGATTAAAATATATTATAAATAAAAAATATACTAATCCTAAAAGAAAAAAGAAAATACTACTATTTTTAAAAGAGAACTAAATCAAAGGAAAAAAAAAACTGATTTCAATTAAGAAAAACAAAATAAAAACAAAAGTAAATAAGATATTTCAATTTTAGTAAAAAAAACGTAAAAGTTAGTTATTAATATGATCGTGACATGTGGCAAGTTAATCAATAAGATTTTTACACGTGTCAAGTTTATCGATTTAGATTTTGATGTGTGTCTCGATAAAATAATATTTTTAAAGAAAAAAAGGAATTTTCAAAAAATTAAAAATGTCAAATTTATTGATTTAGATGAAAAAGTAAAATTAAATTAATTATAATATATATTAATTTAAGAAAATGAATTTAAAAGAAAAGGATCTATTTCAATTTAAGAAAAATAAAATCAAAAAGTAAATTAGATTAACTAGGATATATTTCAATTAAAAAAAAATTCTAGATGATAATGATATGGTATTAGACGATGATGAGCTCAATGAAGAGAAAGATAGCAATAATCATGTAAAGATCATTTTGATGCGAGTCTTGAGATGCGTAAGTTCTCTAGAGAGCAGAGAGATCATATACGGGTGATGAATATGAAGAGAAAGATAGATTTTATTTGCTTGAAAAGAGTTAATGGGAGATCGTTAACATACTCGAAGGATTCGAATTGCATACCCCAAGTTTTTAACGCAGCGGAACAGATAGTTGATAAAGTGTGTGAACTATATGAGAAGTATTAGGCCTGGGAATTAGAACCGAACCGAACTGGCCGAACCGAACCGAACCGAACTTTTCGGTTTTTGGTTCTAGTTCGGTTCCGTTCGGTTCTAGTTTGAAAATTAGTTCGGTTCTTGGTTCGGTTCGGTTCGGTTCCGGGAACCGAACGGTTACCTTTTTTTTAACCAAACCATACCAAACTATACCGAATTATACCGAATCGAAGAGCCAAAACTACCAGAAATATCTGAATTTACCCGATTTCACCCGAATTTAACCGAATTTAAACAAAAATTAAAAAAGTTCGGGTAGTTTCAGTTTTAAAAATTAAGAACCGAACTAACTGAAAACCGAACTAACCGAACCGAATTATATTTCGGTTAGTTTCGGCCAACTTTCCTAAATCCGAACTACCCGAAGAACCGAACTATCCGAACCGAATTACCCGAAAAAACCGAACTTGCAGGCCTAAGAAGTATAGTTAATGTGGTTTAAGACCCACAACAGATTCTGTGTTTTGAATATTTTAATTAAAAATAAATGAGAAGTAAAATAAATAAATATCTCTTAGATTTAGATTTTGTGTTTTTCATAAATTTTTTTAGTAGTGATCCGATTTTGTTTTATATTTTTTAAAAAAATTATTTTAACGGTTTTTAAATTTTATTATTATAAACATGTGTATACACGAATCCTAATATAGATTTTAATTATGATAAAAATAGGATAAATAATTCGTTCAAATTTTAGAATAAATAATTATATCTATATATAGATAAGACATTAGAAGTAAACATAATTCATATAAGAATATTAAAACATATATATTTGAAAATATTAATAAAATTTTATTTTATTTTTTTCTTATAAATTATTCAATTTTGTTTTTAATTTATTTTTACGAATTTAAAATATCTTATTAAAAACCCGCATATATGCGGGTCCTATTCTAGTATATATATATAATATATAGATAAAGTATTAGAAATAAACCTAATTTATATAAGAGTATTAAAACATATATATTTGAAAATATTAATAAAAGTAAGTGTTTTTTAAATAGATTATCCGATTTTGTTTTCAATTTGTTTTGACGGATTCAAAATATTTTATTAAAAGTCTGCATATATGCGGGTCCTATTCTAGTAATAATATATATAAGGTGCACTAGTAAAATTTGGTTTACTTATAATAAGTAGATGATACAATTTTATTTCCCCTAACTATTACAATATGAATATTAGGAAATCTTCCATCTTTGCTTCTCTCTCACGGTAACGACAATCACAAACGTCAACCACAAGAAACAAACCCTAATTCATGGAGTGATCCTAAGGAGAACTGATCCAATGGCAATGAGAGTATAGCTAATGAATCAAACATTAGACCATATAAGTCATCCCAGCTTGCAAGATGTTCATATGAGGAACAGTCAGATTCGCAGCGCCAGCTCTGCAGTTCCTCCTCAGAAACGCATAGAAGTAATTAATCACAAGCTTCTTCACAAAAATCGAATTCTTCTTCGCCCTCACATCTCCATGAGCCAGCAAATACGTTAGCCCCGAGTCCGTGGCTTCTCTCAAAGCCGCAAGCTCATATTCCAGAGTCGGATCTTCCTCCATCGACGAACCTACGCTTGAAGACGGCAAAACATTCGAATCAAACTCTTGCTCTGGCTCAGACCGCTTAGCTCGGTGAATGTGAGGGACCGTGAATTCGTCTGTGTAAGTATCACTTGCAATGGAAACTCTGTCCGGATCAAAATCGTTCATAGTGCTCTCTAGAGCATCCTCTAACGCTTCACATCGCAAGAACTTCTCTAGACTTTCAATAAGAAGCTGTTCGAAGACTCTAGAATCTTCTTTTCTGACATCTTTGTAACCGTATCTTGCTATGCACCTGAACATATGGTAGTCCTTAGGACAAACCCGTCTGAAGAGGAACCTCTCTTCTTGAGGAACGATCGGAACAGGAACATATTTGATGCAGACAAAGATGATTGTCGAGTGAATCGCGGGGAGAGTGAGCAAGAACTGTCCAAAAATGGAAGGTATGCCTTGGACAAGCTCATTGTAAAGTAATCCAATCCCGGGGAGTCGAATTGTTCCAAGAGTTGAACCGAGTTCACGCATAAAATCCATGGAGATTCTTTCCCGGACCTCGCTTTGGTACTTGAGCACGCTTCCGTAGTTCCAAATGTACATTACGGTGAGGAAGAAAGTGGCGAATACTAGCGGAACCCAACCGCCTTCCAAGATCTTTGTGAGAACCGCAAGCAAGTAAATGGTCTCGACGGATCCGAATACAAGCGGGAAGCAAAGGGCGAGAAACAGATTGGTTTGCCAAATGAGAAGCATCACTAGTGTTACCAAGACTGTGCTCACCATCATCACACCTACCTCTGCTATGCCTGAAACAAGAAGAATGGAGAAAAAAGCATCAGAAAGCAGAAAGCTTTTTCCAGTCTTCAGTACAGAAACCGAACCGAATTGGACCAAAAAACTGACCATAAGCATTGGCGATGTGGGTTGTGCTTCTGAAGATGGAGACAACGAGTATGCACATGATCATCAAGAACCAATTGATGACAGGAATGTAGATTTGACCCATCCGTTTCTTAGAAGTGTGGATTATCTTCAGCCTTGGGAAGCAACCGAGAGCCATGGCTTGCTTGACGCATGAGAAAGTCGCAGAGATCATAGCTTGGCTCGCTATCATCGCTGCTAATGTCGCGATCACAAACACCGGCCAGAACAAACTCTCTGCTCAAAAAATTCCATTTTTCACAAATTTTCAGCATTTTGGACATTTACTATAATTGAAGCTGATACCTTGTGGATATATATATTGATTGGTTAACCTGGAACTGAATCATAGAATATGCGAGCCGAGGCCTCGGGATGCTTTGTTAGATAAGCAGCTTGACCCATGTAAGCTAAGAGAAGGCACGGGAACACCACACAAGTGAATGCCATCTGATCCAAATATCATTATTATGGTCATCATCATTAACACAATCAATGATCACAAGGTGATGCCTAACCTGTATAGAACGAACAGAGAAATGTCCCAAATCTGCAAACATTGCTTCGGCTCCTGCGTAGTTTCAAACACTTTGTAAGAAAGGTTCGATTTTTGTGTGTGGAAGCTGTGAGGTGAGAGTCTTTACCTGTAATGCATAAGACACATCCACCAAGAGCAGACCAAGCCTGTTTGCTATTGTTGTTGAAGAACAAAACGATATAATACGGGTTTAGTGCTCTTATAACAGTGATGTCGTACTTCAACAGATTATAGATTCCAATAGAACCGAGAGAGAAGAACCAGAGCGCGAGAACTGGAGCAAAGAGAAAACCCACTTTACCCGTCCCAAACCGTTGTATGTTGAACAAAGCCACAAGAATCACAATCGAAGACAAAACCAATGCATCTGATCACAACACGGAACAAGATTGAATATCAATGATCAAAATGACATCAAGACGAAATTGCTTAAGACATAAAGAGAAATCATGTGACAGTGATACCCACTTGTTCCAAAACCTTCAACTTCACCTTGTAAACCACTCATTGCAGACATCACTGCACAACAGTTAAAAAGGAAGATCAAAACTCAATCTCCACTTAAACGCTTCTTAGTTCAAGAAAACTCAACTGTAAAACGCAGCCAAAGTACACCGTATGGATCCAAATCTTTTGTGGAAACTCTATTGGCAACAAAATACAATACAACTCAGACTCACCTGACATAGCTGGTGTCAGAATTCCATCGCCAATAATCATGGAAGTCCCCATTAGGACTAAAAGCAGAAGAAGAGTTTTCAAATACCCTTTTGTCTCCAAAGCTTCTTTAATGCCCAGAGCTCGTTCGAGCTCAGGAGTTGGGAGTTTAAGCCTAAAACTCGAGATCTGCTCATCTGCAGGTTGTTGATTTGGCAGCTTATTCACCTTTGCATACCTACAAATCAGCGAATACAACGCAAATGTTCCTCCTGCACACACACACACACAAACACACACACAATGAGAACCACATAACACCACTTTACAAAAACACCTACAGTAAAAACTCTATAAATTAATAATGTTGGGATTATGATATTTTATTAATTTATAGAGTTATTAATTTATCGGTTTTAAATAAAATAAATTATATATTAATAATAAATTAAAAATAATAAAATTTTCAAAGTTTATAATATTTTCTAAATTTTATTTTAAAATTATAGATAAATTGTAACAATAATTCAATTTTAATAAAAAAAAATAACAATATACTCATATTTAATAGATTATAATTATATCTTTGTATAAGGTTATTTTTATAATAATTATTAATTTATGATATTAATGGGACCATATATTTACATAAGTTTCTTAAAAAAATATTATCTTATTATCTTATCGATTTGTGTTATATTTTGAACCGGCCCAACTCGGGACCGGAGAAATTTATTAATTTATAGAGTTTATTAATTTATCGATTATCAGTTTATAGAGTTTCTACTGTATTCGGATGCGCATTACCTTCACCATTGTCGTTGGCTTTAAGGACTACAAAGACATACTTTGCTAAAGGAATCACAGCAATAGTGTAGATGACGAGAGACAAGGCACCAAGAACATCATCTTCTGATCTTATAGGAACTTTACTGAAGACATCACTGAAAACATACAAAGGGCTTGTTCCCATGTCACCATACACAACACCTAACGTCTGAAACGCTATCCCAATTGTACCCAAAAGTGATAGATCCTAAAAAAAAATCCCATTTTTCAATACAAACAAAAAACAGAATTTGTCAATAACACAAACAACATACGGGCACTCAAAAAAATCGAAACTTTACTCATGGGTGAATCTAAGATTTTCTCACCTTGAGATTGTGGCCATGGGCACCTGCGATTTCCATGGCTTCAACATCGAGAGAATCAGCTCTTTTGAGCTTTTTCGTTAGTCTTCTCCTCAGATTCCCGAAACTATAGTCTCCATCTCTGAACTCCGAAAACAGCAACGTTTCAGAGTCCACCTCGCTTCCGTCGACCCATCTCCGATCGCTGCTTCCGGTACCAACACGTCTCAAGCTGTTGTTGCTGCTTCCTTCTTCGATCCTATCTTCTTCCTCCATTGACAAATTCTCACAAGCACGAAGCAGAGAAACAACAAGAACAAGATTTTATTTTGGTTGGAGGAAGTATTAGCAGAGTTTGGATTGGTCCTTCTTCTTCTTCTATGATTTATATGGCTTGAATGTGACTTCACTGACAATATCTCTTCACGAGTAACATGTTTAGAATTACTGCGAAGAAACTGACAAAAGGTCTTGATTGTCAGACTCGTATTCTGCATCTAGACATGCAGGGAACAGACATCAAAATATTAGTAACTCTAACGTCCCCATTTTTAAAAATGGTATTTTTGTTTTCTCGATTCTGTATCCTTTTTTTTTTTTGGTCAAAGTCGATTCTGTATCCTTATCCCATTGTTTGTCTATTTATGACAGTCTTCACGTTTCACACAACCAACTTATTTATACTCTGGTTTTGATTAGTGTGCAATTAGACAAAAATGGGCCATCTAAATGTAGACGCAATAATGATGAGGCTTAGGAAAATTACCGGGAACCGAAAAACTAAACCGAAACCAAATCAAATTGAGAAGAACCGAACCGAGCTGGATAGTCATAAATATTCGATTAATTTTTTTATTCCAATTATGTTGGGGATTCGAACCGGAACCGAATGATATCCAAAATATCTGAAATAACATTATATATCCAAAAATTTTAGTTATATTTATATTTGAAATAATCAAATACTTTAAGATAATAGTTTAAAAATCAAAATAAATAAGAAATGTTTAAATCTAAATAACCAAAATACTGGCGTTTTTTAAATATAGGTGTTGAAGCTTTTGATAAATAAAAAAAAATTAACAAAAATATTCAAATATATTTACTTATATTTGTCAAAAATTAAACCAAAACCAAAAAAAAAACGGATCCAAACCAAATTTAACCTAAATTTTCTCGGTTCCTATATGGATCTATATAGATCCGAACCGAATTGCCAACTTAGAACTCAACTCAAAACGGGAATTTGAGAAAGGCCCATCTAAATAGGCCCAACAAAGATTGCCGACTTTGAAACTCAATTCAAAAGAACCCAAATATCTCTCGATCCCAAGATTATTCCGTTTCAATTACATTCATCGCTCTCGAGAGGAAAAAACCAGTCGCGTCTCCTTCATTACTTTCTTCTCGAATCTGGGTTTCGCCTTCCCGAATTCAGGTTCGTTTGAATTTCTCCGCTTTTTGATTTAATCTCTATTCCGAGCTTTTTCGAAATTAGGGTTTCTGAAATCAGGGACTTTTCTTTTCGTTTAATCCGCAGGAGGAATCACTGAGCTTCTTCGTTCGAAGTAGAAGATATGGTAAGCGTTTCAGTAACCCTTCTCTCTTCATTGTTTCAGCTTTTTTTAGAGATTGTATATCTCTGCTTTTCTTTTCACGGATCGTGTGCCCTCGCTTCCTCAACTGTGTTGCCATCGCTTCAATTTCAGTATTAGGGTTTCCGAGATGATGTTAGATTTTGTTTTCTTGTTTTTCTTTGCTTCGAGCCATTTCTGCTCTTCTCTTATCTTTAGGTGCGTATATGTTTGTTTCTGAAACATTGGTGATGCTTTCTACTGGATGCTATGAACATGATCTTTTTGTTTTGTAAGCTAACTCGATATCATGGATCTGTTGCAGGCCACTCTCGAAGATTCTTTCCTCGCTGACCTTGATGAGTTATCTGACAATGAAGCAGAATTGGTGAGTGTGACTAATATATTTTTGTACTATCTGTTCCGTATGCCTTTGATACTACTTTGCTTGGAGGAGCTACGGTTTAATTGTAGTTTCGATTTTCAGGATGAGAATGATGGTGATGTTGGACTGGAGGAAGATGATATTGACATGGACATGGCCGACTTAGAGACCCTTAATTACGATGATCTCGATAGCGTTTCTAAGCTACAGAAATCTCAGAGATACATTGATATAATGCAAGTTAGTCAATGTGCCCCCCTTTTGTACATTGTCGTTTATAATCAAATTACTGTACTGAAAGAGCTTACTTGTCTTCACACGTGACTTTCTAGGTTATTCATATAGTTTTTTCTATCACAGCCCCATTTCGTACTACTCAACAGACATTAGCATGGTTTCAAAGCTTTAACTGTTGAGTTCTTTATCACCTAAATACTTCTTTGACTACTTGACTACTGTTACTTGTATTCTTTGATGGTCGTAGGTGAGGATTCTGATCTGATTGTATTTTTTTTTTCCTTTTGCGTTTCAGAAAGTGGAAGAGGCTCTCGGAAAGGATTCTGATGGAGCGGAGAAAGGAACTGTACTAGAAGATGATCCTGAATACAAGCTAATCGTGGATTGCAATCAGCTCTCGGTTGACATTGAGAAAGAGATTGTCATCGTCCACAACTTCATCAAAGACAAGTACCGGCTTAAGTTTCAAGAGCTTGAATCGCTGGTACATCACCCAATCGACTATGCCCGTGTTGTGAAGAAAATTGGCAATGAGACTGATCTAACCCTTGTTGATCTGGAAGGCCTTCTTCCATCTGCTATTATCATGGTTGTTTCAGTTACTGCTCTGACTACCAAAGGGAACCCACTGCCAGAGGATGTACTTCAAAAGACGCTAGAGGCTTGTGATCGGGCTCTAGATCTTGACTCCGCACGGAAGAAGGTTCTAGACTTTGTTGAAAGCAAGATGGGATCTATCGCACCAAACCTGTCCGCTATAGTCGGGAGTGCAGTTGCAGCCAAGCTGATGGGAACAGCTGGAGGTTTGTCAGCACTTGCTAAAATGCCTGCATGTAATGTTCAAGTTCTTGGGCACAAGAGGAAGAACCTTGCTGGGTTCTCTAGTGCAACGGCAGTGTCCCGTGTGGGTTATCTGGATCAGACAGAGATTTTCCAAAGCACGCCTCCTGGACTTCGGATGCGCACTGGCAGGCTCTTGGCTGCAAAATCTACTTTGGCAGCAAGAGTTGATGCTACTAGAGGAGACCCATCGGGTACAAATGGAAAAGCTTTGAGGGAGGCAATCCGTAAGAAGATTGAGAAGTGGCAAGAACCTCCTCCTGCAAGGCAGCCTAAGCCACTTCCTGTTCCTGATTCCGAGCCTAAAAAAAGAAGAGGTGGTCGCCGTCTAAGAAAAATGAAAGAAAGGTAAATCTTTTTTCGTCCTACTTTGTGGCCTTAATCACTGTAGATGGAAATTATATTACTTGCTGCATTCTTACCTTTCTCTTGAAATCAGGTATGCAGTGACAGACATGAGGAAGCTTGCCAACAGGATGGCGTTTGGTACACCCGAAGAGAGCTCGCTTGGTAAAAAAAAATATCTTGTACCTCGCACTTGTTAATGGCCACTATAAAGGCACTGAATCTAATAATTGCTCTTCGTGATGATAGGTGATGGATTAGGTGAAGGATATGGAATGCTTGGCCAGGCTGGGAGCAACAGGCTTCGTGTATCCAGTGTTCCGAGCAAGCTGAAACTCAATGCTAAGGTCGCCAAAAAGTAAGTGTTCCTACATTTACTTTGTTTATTTCCTTTGCCTTGCAGATTAATCTCTAATGATTCTGTCCTGTTCTTCCATCATATCTCCTATGCGTCCTCATTGTGATTATGTTGATTAATGGCTTTTCAGGCTTAAAGAAAGACAGTACACAGGTGGTGCTACTACCTCCGGTTTGACATCGAGTCTGGCTTTCACTCCTGTGCAGGTACAAAGCATTTCATTCGATTCTTGTGAAAAGTTTGTCATCTTTCGCGATCCGTTTTGCGTTGGTTTCTGACTTTAGAAACTCCAATTGGTATCTCTGTTTTTGCAGGGAATAGAGCTGTGCAATCCTCAGGCCTTGGGACTAGGAAGTGGGACTCAAAGCACTTACTTCTCAGAGTCAGGAACCTTCTCTAAGCTCAAGAAGATCTAAAACTTGCGAGAGACAACTTTTCAAAGTGGTGAAAGATGATGGGTGTAAATGAATGAGAACACATGTATAGAAAGTGGTGTTTTAACTGCTTTCTATTTCTCTTTTGTGTTTTAAGGTTTCTCTCTTGACTCACTTTTATGGCACCACCGGAATATCAACAACATTGACCCTTGTATGAAAATTTAAGATTCTCAATATGATGTTGTTCGATCTTGGTTTGGTACGTTTTCAGTTTTGGTTTTGGTTTTTTTTTTTGGTATTCAATTCTATTTTAAATATATAGTTTTTGATGAAAATGAAAGTTCCCAATATTAGTAACAACAATAGCAGGATGGCTCTAGAATTTTCTTTTTGGTAGGTTTTAAGTTTTTTTTTTTTTTTTTTGGGGTATTCAATTCTATTTTAAATATTTAGTTTTGGATGATAATGAAAGTTCCCAGTGCTTATAAAAATATCAGGATGGGTCCTCTAGAATTTTCTATTAGAAAATCGCACCGTCCATTGTTTCTTGAAAACTCAATCTGACACAAAATAAATAATAAAAAATGACAACTCTAGCACAGTCTCGAGTACTCCTTATCAATTAATTAAGACCTGAAATGTGAAAATAAATATTCTTCTTCAACGCAGTTTCTAAAACCCATTATACAATTATCACAAAGGATCATGGTACTAGTCTCACTCTCCACTCCATATTATAAAAAATGATCCGGCATAATTTAACTAAATGCATTTTATTTATGTATGTCAAACACAGTGAAAGTTAATATTAAAAATATTTCACGATCGATTAATATTCATTAAGAATGTTTCATCCAACAAGAATGTTGTCCAATAAAGTTCAAAAAAAAAAAAGGTTGTCCAAAAGAAAAAAAGTCCTTCAACAAATAACTTGCTTACAAATAAAACAAAAACCTGAATTATTTCATTCAATGCTCGAAGTCTCCCCCAAAATTAATAAATCAAAAATTCACATCATTGGATCAATCAATCAATAGAAACTCGTGGTTATCTAAATTAAACAGATAAAAAAAACGGATAAATAATTGACCAAGGAAAAATATCAGAAGGGTCATACAAATTTGTCGGCTACCTCCATGTACGCAGCTTCATGAGTAGGTCCCACACACGCTTCGTCGCCACGGTATACCACGTGGAAGATTTACAGACCCCAAAGTTTATCAACGAATCATACCTTTTCACGTGTCGCAAATCTGTAGAAAGTTGAAAAGTGAATGCCCACACGAAGTGTATATATCCTCACAACACAAACATTGACAATCTCAAAACACTTGAAAATATCATCCTCCCATCTTATCACACTATGACCCATACACAAACCGGGTCGGATCGTCGGATTCTTACTTTTCCGGCGGTAAATCCGTGCGAATCGATCTCCATCACCACTCTCGTCGACTCACTGTTACAAATCTCCGGCGAGATTCTCAGCTTCAAACCAAAACACTTCTCCACCAACAAACGAAACGTCAAAGAAACTCTCAGACATATCCAAAACCTCGTGATCATCCTCGACGAAATCCGGATTCAAATCCGGGTCGGGTCAATATCCACGGGTCGTTCTTTCTCTCGTTCAGCAATCCTAAGCCTATCAGAGCTCCACGTCATCTTCCAGAAACTCAATTTCCTTCTACAAGACTGTACACGAGAAGGAGCTAAGCTGTATATGTTGATAAACTCCGATAAAGTCTCAGCTCATTTCCGGGTCTTGACCCGATCCATATCCACTTGCCTCGACACTTTCCCAGTCGGGTCCGTTGACTTACCTGGAGAAATCAACGAGCTAATCTATCTATTAATCCGTCAGACCCGTAAATCCGAAGCAAGACCCGACCCGGATGACAAACGGGCTATAGACTCGGTCTATTGGATCTTTAATCTGTTCGAGAACAGGATTAACCCTANATCTTATCACACTATGACCCATACACAAACCGGGTCGGATCGTCGGATTCTTACTTTTCCGGCGGTAAATCCGTGCGAATCGATCTCCATCACCACTCTCATCGACTCACTGTTACAAATCACCGGCGAGATTCTCAGCTTCAAACCAAAACACTTCTCCACCAACAAACGAAACGTCAAAGAAACTCTCAGACATATCCAAAACCTCGTGATCATCCTCGACGAAATCCGGATTCAAATCCGGGTCGGGTCAATATCCACGAGTAGTTCATTCTCTCGTTCAGCAATACTAAGCCTATCAGAGCTCCACGTAATCTTCCAGAAACTCAAATTCCTTCTACAAGACTGTACACGAGAAGGAGCTAAGATATATATGTTGATAAACTCAGATAAAGTCTCAGCTCATATCCGGGTCTTGACCCGATCCATATCCACTTGCCTCGACACTTTCCCAGTCGGGTACGTTGACTTACCTGGAGAAATCAACGAGCTAATCTATCTATTAATCCGTCAGACCCGTAAATCCGAAGCAAGACCCGACCCGGATGACAAACGGGCTATAGACTCGGTCTATTGGATCTTTAATCTGTTCGAGAACAGGATTAACCCAAACCGAGATGAAAAACTCCGAGTTCTTGAACACATAGGTGTTCGAAAATGGAGAGATTGCGTCAAAGAGATTGATTTTATGGGAGAAGAGATCAACTCCGAGAAGAAGGATAAGAACGAAATCGAGCTTCTTAGCAGCTTAATGGGATTCATATGCTACTCCAGATGCGTAATACTTCGAGGCATTGATGAAGATGAAGACGAGAAAGAAGAAGAAGAAGAAGACGATTTGATTAATCGAGGTTTAAACGTTGATGATCTTCGTTGCCCGATTTCTCTAGAGATTATGAATGATCCTGTGGTTTTAGAAACAGGACACACGTATGATCGGAGCTCTATCAAGAAGTGGTTCTCCTCCGGTAACATCACGTGCCCTAAGACCGGGAAGATTCTTGCGAGTACTGTTTTAGTGGATAACGTCTCCGTCAAGCAAGTGATTCAGAGATACTGCAAGCAAAACGGCGTGGAGATTGATAAGAAGAGGAAGAAGAAGAAGTCGAATGCGCCGGAGAGTTTAGCGGCGGAGGAAGCCGAGAAGCTCGTCGCGGAATTTCTCGCCGGGGAATTGATCAGCGGAGGCGAAAAAGAGATGGTTAAAGCGTTAGTGGAGATTCGAGTTCTCACCAAGACGAGTAGTTTTAACAGATCTTGTTTGGTGGAAGCTGGTGTTGTGAAATCGCTGATGAAGATTCTTCGTTCGGGAGATCCGACGATTCAAGAGAACGCCATGGCTGGGATTTTGAATCTATCCAAGGATATCGCCGGGAAAACTCGAATCGCCGGAGACGGAGGTGGATTGGAGATCATCGTGGAGGTTCTCAACGAAGGAATCAGAAGAGAGAGTAGACAATAAGCAGCAGCTGCTCTGTTCTATCTCTCTTCTCTCGGAGATAACAGCAGAATGATCGGAGAAATCTCGGATGCGATTCAAGGATTGTTGAGAATCGTTAAAGGTTGCGATTACGGAGATTCGGCGAAACGGAACGCGTTAATCGCGATTAGGAGTTTGCTGATTCAACAATCCGATAATCACTGGCGTGTCCTCGCCGCTGGAGCGATACCTGTTCTTCTCGATCTAGTAAGATCAAGCGAGATCAGCGACGGAGTCAGGGCGGATTCGATGGCGATTCTCGCGAAAATGGCGGAGTATCCCGACGGGATGATCTCTGTGCTCCGCCGTGGAGGATTGAAACTCGCGGTGAAGATTCTGGGTTCGTCGGATGGTTCGCCGGCGACGAAGCAGCACTGTGTTGTTCTGCTTCTGAATCTGTGTGTTAACGGCGGATATGACGTCGTTGGGGCACTCGCTAAGGATCCGTCGATTATGGGGTCGCTTTACACGGTGTTAAGTAACGGCGAGTGTGGAGTTGGGAGAAAGGCAAGTGCGCTTCTCAAAATGATCCATGAGTTCCAAGAGAGGAAAACCGGTACGGTCGAACCGGTTTTAGAAAGAGAACGGTTTGTTCACGCTTGGTGATTTGGTACACAGTAGTATACTAGTACACACACTACACAGCTACTCTTTGAGTTTTTAGGTTATTTACAAAATTAACTTCAATTTTTATAGGTTTAAGATGAACTACATATACTTTACTTATCTTTGTAAATATTAGCTCTGGGATTTTTTAATAACCCAAAGAGCTAAATACTTATTGTGATCAGTTTCTGGTTTTCAGAGAGAAGCTGTCTGCAATATCAATGTATACTGTAACTAATAGTATTTGATTATCCGGAAATAAATGAAGAAAATTAAGTACTTTTTGTACATTTCACATATATATTCATAAATCTTTATGATTTAAAATGCTTTTCCAAGTAAAAATAACTTAATTTCATGTACTCAGTGAATAAGATTGGAAAGACAGCAACATCATCGAAACTGATTTTCTAAAACAAAACTAAAGAAAAGAACTAAGATGCTTTAAACCTGAGTGGTGCAAGTATTTATTCTGTAAACTAGAATGTGTATATATTTTTTAAAATCTCTTCTTTTGCATTAAGCTTGTAAACATGGTGGTGATTCTTCTTTAAATCCAAAGACAATAAGACTTCGAAAAAAATTGAGACACTAAGCAACAAAAAAAAGAAAAATCATTTTATAAAAGTTTCAGGCTTTGGATTTTACCGGGACTCCAGCTTCCACCCGCTTGATCTCAAAGATGAGCATTCTCCACATCTTCAGTACAAACATCTCAGCTTCTTCGTCTAGTATCGATTGCAATAGCTCAAGCATCTGAGACGCTTTCACGTGATGTTGAGTGTTTGACACAATGAAATCTACCAGCGTGGCTTCCTCTTCTCCAAGAAACTCCATGATTTTCTTTGAGATCCATGGCCTCATTCTATCGTGCAATTGGTGCTTTTCAATGTCAAAAAAAAAAGGCGAAACATGTGAGCACCAAAACAAAACTCACAGGCAAGTCAACAAGAAATTATCTAAAGGTATAATTACTCTAGAAAAAAAGAAGAATGAGATATGGGATTTCTGAGAAGCACTTACCTTGTCATACATAGCCCAGTTTATCTCGTAAGAGAATAACTCTTCCTTTGTCTTTGGGATTGTATCTATCAATTGTTTCGCATCCATAAGCTTCTTGTTATCAGGTGTCTTTGCTTTCCCAGGCTCTTTAGCGTCTTTGGTTGGACCACTATGCCCGTCACTTCGGTCCCTGACTCTGTCTCTGTCCCTTTCCCTTTCCCTGTCCCTATCCCTCTCCCGGTGGGTTGCCCTATCATGAGACCGTCTGCTCCTATGTTTTTCGGTTTCTGTTGTCTCTTCTTTGGGATTAGTACTTGAGAGTCGTTTTGCAAATTCAGCGGCTAAAGCCAAATGAGGTGGTGTATTCCCTGAGCCACCATGGGCCACAGCCTCCTGTTCCTCGGTTGAGTAATCTATAGGAACCAAAGGTTTCATCTTTTTATCCTTATGCGCTTCGTCTTCATCTTCCTCATGGAAAACAGAAGGCACAGATGTCCGCTTTCCGGATCCCACAAGCCCAAATCCCAATTTCTTGGAGGGAGCATGTGCCTCTGATCCACTATTATTATCAATAGCCATAGACATTTCATTACCAGAACCATTTTGTTCAATATCTGCACTTGGCAAAGGGAGCCATTAGAAATAGAAAGAGAGACACAGGAAGAAGGAGAAATACGGAAATGAGGGATAAGACAGAGAGAGGAAATAATTAACTCCTTACCTGCTGCATGTTGTTCATGGTCATGGACAGATTCACCGAGAATTTGAAGAGTTGCCTTATGATCGTTTTCAATGGGTGATGTCTGAACCGGTTGACTTCCAATAGCTGCTTGTCCAGATAGGAGCCTTAAGGCATCTATTTGTTGTTGCTGCAACTTTTGCTCCTCGGCATTCCTCTTCGCCTCAGCAACCTCTTCCTCTTCTTTCAATCTATCAGCTAAGTCATCCTCCTTCTCTCTTAGCCGCCGTCTTCTTCTCTCATCTGACGAACCCCTATGCCATCTTCTTCTTGAATCATCATCGTCTTCATCCTCCTCTTCCTCGTAGCGGATTTCCTTTTTCCTCTTTCGCTCTTTCTCTTTCTCCCTCTCCTTCTCGTATTGTCGTTCCTTCTCCTTTTCTCTTTCTTTACGTTCCCACTGTCGAAGACGAGTCTGGTAAGCACGCTCTGCATCCTCAAGTTTCCTCCTGTGCTCTCTCTCTTTCCTCGTTCGTTCTCGTTCAGCCTCCCTCTCGTATCTATCCATTTCTTGCTCCTTTTCACCTCTATCTCTGCTTCTTCGGTCATTTCTCTTACTCCAATCAGGTGAACTTGTGTCAGGCCTATTGTGTTCTCCAGGAGTCTCAACATCATTTGCAGCGGAATCTACACGAACGAGACATCTTATCAGACAAATGAAATGAAGTAGAACAGAAAATGGCAGTCCAGATTTTTTGTAAAAAGAAAGGATAAGTGAAGGCAGAAAAACAGACCACTCCGAGCTATGTCAGTGTTGGAGTCTCCATCCTTCGATTTGAAAGCAAGTTCTATGCCTGAACCATCAACAGGTGGTGGTGGGGGTGGTGGAGGCAGAGGGTTGGTCTTTAACCTTTCTTCAATAGCAATTTCAATCTTCTCCATAGCCTCTTTGTCGGCTTCTCTTTCTTCATCAGTTAGGACCGCAGAATTCGCAATATCAATGTTTTCTTTACTCTTTGGTTCTCCATCCTTGCCCGTCTCCCCCAAGGTGGGCCCAGCAGAATTCTCAATTTTTTCAGAACCTTCAGCTTGGTTATCCTCGGTTCCTACAGCTTGATTTTCCTTGGCTTTCTTTGCATTCTCTATTTTCTTCTCAACATACTTTAGCAAATACTCCTTTGTTGCTTGATTAACGTTCACCTACCGACCATATTAAAAAAAAAAGATGAGAATAACGTTAAGAGATACCATAGAAGCTTATATAGATCTTGGTTGATGGTTGACACGCAGAACTACATCTGCTAGGAGAAACAGAAACAATTTTGAAAAATTGAGTAGAGAGATCCAAAATTACCAAAAGCTCTTGTCCATCTATTGTTAGTTTGGTAAGCAGGCGTATTGCACGAAGAATCCCTTCAGCTGATTCAAATTCATAGAATCCAAAACCTTTAGGTTTATTGGTGGTGGGATCTTCCGCACGTAAACAGCTTTTGACATGGCCACAAAACTGCAAAAGAATGGCAAGATCAAATCCTTAGTAAAAACAAAACGGAAGCTAGTGCCTATAAGTCAACATGAACAGCCTGAAAAGTAGTAGAAGAGAAAAAAAGGCAGATAGAACGAAGAAAACAAACCTCGAGAACAGACATCATAAAGTCATTTTCCACGGTTGCTATCTTGCCAATGTAAATTGTGGTCTGGGGTTTCTCTGCAGGTGGTACGAGAGGAACAGAAGCTGGTCTGGGCACAAGAGGCATTACAGGACGGGGACCAGGCATTCCTGGGACAGGGGGGCGTTGAACTAGTTGCACAGCAGCAATTGTACCAGGCGGGCGCATAATAAAACCAGGACGAACCATAGTTGGATAGGGAGAAGGATACCGGAGAATCCCTGCATAAACAAAAGAAAACAATTCTCTCCAAATTCATCAGTAGATGTTTAACATCATAACCGAACAGCAGCATAAGCATAAATCAAGAGCGTCAAGAAGCGGAATTAAAAAAAAATTAATTTTGTATTGTTACCACAAACTAGAGCAAATTAGATATGCACACCAGAGGCAGTACAAATACCACCAGGCTGAACAGAGAACCTGAAGGACACGTTAAGAAGATAGCACCAGTATCGTAGTCATTATTACCACATTAAGTAGTCGTACCTCATAGGGCAACATGAAAGAGATAAGAATCTATAACCATCTGAAAATCTTTGGATATGGGATTGGATAATATTGAAACGCCCATCATCTCATGCCCACATGGAACTTATAAAAACTACTATTCCCATCATAATAGCTTTATCTCAATAGATAGCAGCTTGACCACAGGATGGAAAAAGAAAGAGCAACATGTGGAAGACGTAACGGAAGGTGTAATTTGAAAGAAATTGCAATACCTCAAAACCAAGACCGAGGAGCAACTCAGTGGCTACAAATGCTTGCTGCCGGCAGTTGGCTAACCCATCAAGTTCAAAGTTCTTAAAAAAACTACAGTAAATCTCAATTTAACATAAAATTGGGGAACATGAGGAAATTCTTTCAAGAACCTTTAGGCCAGTGGTTTTTGGTTAAGATGTGTTAAGAACATGAGACAATTCTTTCAATGGAGAAACACTAACCAAACAATATTAAGGAGAGGAAAGAAGAACAAAAAGCGAATAATGCGCATACCAAAATGAGGGAGTCGTAGAAGTGAGTCCCTACCCAATATTTGACGCCTCGCAACCTTTCTCAAGGAACTCAATCAAGACGCTGTATGAGAAAACACCCGGTCATCGGTGTCCCTGTTCTAGTTTTTCCTCCCTAAATTCCTCTTTTCAATATAAACTTTGTTCTAATTCTACCTAAACCTTTTTTAATCTCATCTAACTACATCGACAAATATTTCCACTTTCACTACTATCACATTCAACATACACAGAAAAGCAAACGCCAAGGAAACACAATTCTACAGCCTAAAGTGCATCATAAGCGAGTAAGAATTAAAAAAAGAGTGACACTTTTGAAAATCAACAGATAATGCTAAAGAGAGATAGAAGAACCCACCCGGAGGAGGAATGGAGCCTGGAGGAGCGACGCCATGAATTCCGGGATAACCATTAGCCATAGGCGTGAAAGGTCTCATACCAGCCGGATTCGGAAGCTGCCCAGGATGCGATTGATACGGCATGGATCCTGGAGCCGCCATAACCCCGCCAGAGTTCAAGCCAGGAGGAGGAACTCCCGAGTTAGGGTTTTGAAAATTCGAAGGCGGAGTGAACTGCATACCGGGACGGAACGGTGGCGGCGGCGGAAGATTGGTAATAAGTGAGCCCGGAATCTGAGACGGCGCATAAGGCGGACCGGATTGAAAGACCGGCGTTTTGGTTGGGTCGAGAGAAGCGACTTGCGGCTGCGAATGCTGCTGTTGAGGCGGTGGGGTTGGTGAAGGATTTGGAATTGGATTGGGATTGGGAATCGGAGTAGTGGGCTCTGATTTCTGCGAATTGGGATCCCCCGTGGCCGGAGAAGAAGAAGCGTCGGCCATGGGAGTCTCTCTAGTTGGGTAAAAGCTTTGATAATGGAGTAATGTCTTCACCGAATCTGGATTTTTGCCCTAGAAGTCAAATTCCCAATTTGTACTTTAATCTCGTGTCAAAGTTACAACTTACAACTTGTTTGGGCGAAAACACACCTTCATTATTGTTACACGTGTTTGTATACCATAGGCTATTTGTTTTAATCTTTTCTTTTTGAAAAAAACTCAATTTTCAAACTAGTCAGGAAAGGTTTTTTTTTTGCCCCCCCTCTACGACTCTACGTGACATTTTTTTACATTTTTCACTTTTTTTTTTATCAAATATAATCATGTTGACAAAAAGAAAATCAATTATAGTCTTATTTATTACTATTGAAAAAAAGCAACGCAAACAAATCTAAATTCCCAAGAAAAACTATTTAGAGCATATTTATTATGAGATTTTTTTAAAGTATTCCAATTTTTTTTTTAAAAGAAAGTTTATTTTTGTTGATATTTTAAGATTTTTTTTTTCTTATATGAGTTCTATGAATTTTATACATATAAATTTTATAAAATATATATATTCATCAAAATATTTCAAACTAAATTTAAAAAATTTAGATAATTTTTCGGACAAAAAAACCCGGATCTCAGATCCTCCGGATATTTTGCTCAAACAAAATTGTAATCAATGAACCATTAATTACAGAAGTGTTCATGCGACAGTTTGGATCAAGGTTGTGTACGTGTTATTTCTCAGCTGATCCGATTCACCACCATGATTTATCGGTCACCATTATAATTCGATCAAATTGCTATTCAATTAAAGTTTTTACATTGCGAAAAAAATATTCAAATTGAAAAATTTATTTATTTATTCTTTTAACAAAACGAATCATAACCCCTTTTCCTTTTTAATTTTGTTACTTTCAATTTAAATATTATTCATAAATAAGTGATATATAGTTTTATTTATCTAATAATCGAGCAAACACTCACTTTTTGCGTTGTTATTGTAAGTTTAGATTCGGGCTAGATCTACGTTTGCGTAAAGTAAAGAATGCTCATAGTTTTTTTACGAAGTTCGGTTATCCTTATATCTTTGGGATCTAATCGAAAAAAAAATTTACTAGAATAAAAACACAATTACAATTGCATATGGTAATTCAGCACACATCCGTGCCTACCACTCTATTCTATATGGACTGTAAAAACGGTATCAAGCATATCATGCTTGGCTACCACCGGCCGCATCTGTGCACCACTTTTTCCGACGAATGTAGTTTTCACAACAATACCATTTTGTCTGTTTATTGGGACGACGCCATACATATATATGCCTCTCTCAATGATATCCTAGGTGCGTATTAGCTAGTACATAGTATAGCATTTACATGTATATAATAGTCGGTTAAGGGCTCTGGAATGTCCGGGTTTATTAAGCTTAGATTTCCGGTTTAGTTGGTTATGTGTATATAAACGTTGTAAGCCGTTGTTTTTCATTTAATAAGAAAAACTTCCTTTACACTCTCTCTCTCGTTGAGCTGTGAAAGGTAATATGGTATCAGAGCAATATCTGCTCATTCTTCTGATTCCGATCGGTTTTTCGACCTAATTCCTTCAAATTTCTTTCAAATTCATCATTGTCTTGTTGAATCGAGCTCGAATCTGCGTTTTGGTTGACATCGGAAGCTTAAAAATCGTTCGCCGCGAGCTTCGTCTTTGGATCGATCAATTTTCTGCAATTCGTCTTCAACAATGGTGAAACAAGGAAGAAAACTGAGGAATCGATCATCTACACCTGATGTAGATGCTTCAGCAACGAAGAATCGAGCTGGATCTTCTCCATCCTCTGAACCTGAGATCATCGCGAATTCTTCTCCTCCCTTCTCGGACACGCACCGTCACACCGGAATGGTTTATGCGGGAATGGAATCATTCAACAACGTGCACAATCCATTTTTTTCTACATTCTGGAGATCATCCAGGTCTGTCCATTGTTTCTCACATACTCAATGGAACTAATTACAACAACTGGCTTATTGCGATGCGAATCAGTCTTGATGCGAAGAACAAACTTGCTTTTGTGGATGGATCGCTTCCTAGGCCTGATGAAAATGATAGGCTATTCAAGATTTGGAGTAGATGCAATAGTATGGTCAAAGCTTGGGTGATGAATGTAGTTAATAAGGAGATATACGATAGCATTCTCTATTACGAGGATGCAGCTGAAATGTGGACTGACTTGTATCTGTGTTTTCGTGTTAGTAATCTACCACGTAAGTACCAGCTAGAACAAGCTATCAGTTCTCTGAAACAAGGTTCCCTAGATCTGTCTACTTACTATACCAAGAAGAAGACTCTTTGGGAACAACTTGCAAATCCAAAATCACACACTGCGAAGAAGTGTAATTGTGATCAGGTTAAGGAGTTATTGGAGGATGCTGAGACAAGTCGGATTGGGATTAAGTGACAATTTCTCAAACATCAGGGGACAGATTCTGAACATGAAGTCGATTCCAGGATTAACAACAATTTACAATATGCTTGATCAAGACGAGAGTCAACGTTATGTTGGAGGGACTTCTCAGAACAATTTCTCCAATCCAACTGCTTTCCAAGTTCAAGCATCTGGTGTTAACGATCAGTCTCACATTCTTTTAGCTCAAAGTGGTTATCAGAAACCAAAGTGTTCTCACTGCCACAAGTTGGGACATACTGCTGACAAGTGTTACAAGCTACATGGATATCCTCCAGGATCTGTTCCGAAATGGAAGAGAGATCAGACCATAGGATCTACCAATCTTGCTACAACTCAGATACACGTTTAGAACGATCCGAAGGTTGATCGATCTGATTCTTCTTATGAGGAAATGTCCAAAGATCAGATTCACACACTGATCTCCTACCTTAGTTCCAAACTTCAGACTTCATCAGTGGAACCCATACTTGACAAGACTTGTGCTTCGACTTCAAACTCTGTACCTGTAGTCTCACAGATTTCAGGTACATTTCTGGATCTATACTCTAAATCTTATTACGACATGCTTGTTTCTTCAGTATCTACAGAACCGGCAGTGTCTCTTAGAGCTTGGGTAATAGATTCAGGTGCAACTCATCATGTAACTCACAATATAGAACTTTATGTAGAATATCGCATCTTAGAGAATACCTTTGTTACTTTACCTAATGGTTACACAGTTAGGATAGTGGGCATATGATTAATTCAGTTGACTGATGCTATCTCTCTACATAATGTGCTTTATATGCCTCAGTTTAAATTCAATTTGATTTCAGTAAGTGTTTTAACTCGAACTTTGCATTCTAAAGTTAGTTTCACTTATGATCAATGGTTTATTCAGGATCTTACACGGGAATTGATGATTGGTCAAGGTAGTCAAGTCGGCAATCTATATGTCTTGGATTTTAATGAGTCAAGTCACACTGTTTCTTTAAAAGGTACTACCATCTGTTCCTCTCCACCAGTCTGTTCTAGTGTCATTGTTGATGCAAATACTTGGCATAAACGTTTGGGTCATCCATCTGAATCTAAAGTTGATGTACTTTCTGATATTCTCTGCTTAAAGAATACAAAGATAAATAAAACAGGGTCTCATGTTTGTCACATTTGTCATTTGTCTAAGCAGAAACATCTACCATTTAAATCTCGTCAAAATATATGCAAAGAACCATTTGAACTTGTTCACATTGACACATGGGGTCCTTTTTCTGTCTCTACTGTTGATGATTTTAAGTACTTCTTGACTATCGTTGATGATTATAGTAGAGCAACTTGGATTTTCTTAATGAAACTAAAATCAGATGTCTTGCATATATTTCCTAGTTTTATTAACATGGTAGAAACTCAGTATAAAACGAAGGTAAAATCAGTAAGGTCAGATAATGCTCATGAGTTGAAATTCACTGCCTTGTTTGCTGAAAAATGAATTATTGCTTATCATTCATGTCCTGAAACACCTGAACAGAATTTGGTAGTAGAGAGAAAGCATCAACATATACTGAATGTAGCTCGCACCCTTTTGTTTCAATCAAATGTTCCTCTAGACTATTGGGGAGATTGTGTTTTAACAGTTGTTTTCTTAATAAATAGGCTTCATACTCCGGTTTTAGACAATAAGTCTCCTTATGAGAAATTAACTAGCAAACGTCCTGAATATCAGAATTTAAAACCTTTTGGTTGTTTGTGCTATAGTTCTACTTCTCCTAAGAATAGACATAAGTTTGAACCTCGTGCTAGAGCCTGTATTTTCTTAGGTTATCCAGCTGGTTACAGGGGATATAAACTATTAGATATGGAGACACACACCGTTTCTGTTTCTCGTCATGTCATTTTCCATGAGGATATCTTTCCTTTGGTATCATCTAACATCACGGATGTTACCAAAGACTTATTTCCTCAATTTCATTCACCTGCTCCCATAGATGTTCCTCTGCCTCTTGTGCAAACATCATCTGATGCACATTTACATCAAAATGTGTCATCTTCTGAGGCTTTGGTTCCTTACGAATCCAAGTCTCACAGACAAAAGAATCCCCCTAAACACTTGCAGGATTTCCATTGTTATAATATTACTAGTACTATTCTATATCCTATCGCCAACTATATCTCTTATTCAAATCTATCTGAGCCTTTTCGTGCCTTCATAAATACTATCACAAATACATTTGTACCACGAAAGTATTCAGAAGCCAAGGATTTTGAGGTGTGGTGTGACGCGGCGAAGGAGGAAATTGGTGCTATGTTACGAACAAATACTTGGAGTGTTACAACTTTACCACCAAATAAAAAGGCTATTGGTTGTAAATGGGTATTCACGATCAAATACAATGCTGATGGCAGCATTGAGAGATACAAAGCAAGGCTGGTCGCTAAGGGTTTTACTCAACAAGAAGGTTTGGATTATGAAGAAACCTTTTCACCAGTGGCTAAACAAACATCAGTCTGTATGCTTCTTTTGACTGCAGCCAAGATGAACTGGTCTATAAGTTAACTTGATATCTCTAATGCCTTCCTTAATGGTGATCTTGATGAGGAGATATACATGAAGATACCTCCTGGATATACTGATCTACAGAGTGATCCCCTGCCTCCACAAGCTGTGTGCAGACTTCACAAGTCCATTTATGGTCTTAAACAAGCTTCCAGACAGTGGTTTCTTAAACTCTCATCTACACTGCTCAGCATGGACTTCACCAAATCTCATGCCGATCATACATTGTTCATCAAATACAATGCTGGCATTATACTTGGCGTGTTGGTCTATGTTGACGATATCCTGATAATTAGCAATAATGATGATGCGGTGACAGCTTTCAAGAATGAATTGAAGTCACATTTCAAGCTTCGAGATCTTGGTGCAGCAAAATATTTCCTTGGTTTGGAAATTGCAAGGTCTTCCGAAGGTATATCAGTTTGCCAGAGAAAGTACATTTTGGAATTGCTGGCTAGTACTGGTTTTCTCGGGAGTAAACTGTCAAGTATCCCTATGGATCCGAGTGTAAAATTTTCAAAGGATGCAGGAATTCCTCTACCAGATCCGTCTTCTTATAGGAAGCTGATTGGGAAACTTATGTATCTCCATACCACTCGGCCTGATATCTCTTATGCAGTCAACACCTTATGTCAGTTCTCTCATGATCCTCGTGATATCCATCTTAATGTTGCACATAAACTGTTGAGATACTTGAAAGGTACAGTGGGACAAGGCTTGTTTTATCCTGCGGATAACAAATTTGATTTACGAGGTTACTCCGATGCTGATTGGGCTGCCTGTGTTGATACAAGACGCTCGGTTACTGGACTTTGTATGTTCGTTGGTGATTCTTTGGTCTCCTGAAAATCGAAGAAACAGGATACGGTGTCTTGCAGTACAACTGAAGCTGAATTCAGAGCGATGTCTCTCGCCACAAAAGAGATGATTTGGTTATCTCGGTTACTTGTTGATCTGAAGATACCATTTCAACAACCTGCTCATCTCTATTGTGATAACACTGCCGCTCTTCACATCGCTAACAACTCAGTGTTTCATGAAAGAACTAAGCATGTTGAGATTGATTTCTACAAAAACCCGTGAGGCAATAGATTGTGGATTTCTCAAGACCATGTTTGTGAAATCAGGTCATCAATTGGCTGATGCACTCACGAAAGCTCTACATCCAGCTCCTTACCAAGAGTTAATTCGCAAGATGGATGTTATTAATATCTTTACACCTCCATCTTGAGGGGGGCTATTAGCTAGTACATAGTATAGCATTTACATGTATATAATAGTAGGTTAAGGGCTCTGGAATGTCCGGGTTTATTAAGCTTAGATTTCCGGTTTAGTTGGTTATTTGTATATAAACGTTGTAAGCCGTTGTTCTTCATTTAATAAGAAAAACTTCCTTTACACTCTCTCTCTCGTTGAGCTGTGAAAGGTAATAGTGCGTTCGTATTCATGAAACCGTCTTTTGGTATTTATAACCAAGTGCCAAAAAAACCTAAACGACTTAAGCCACACCTTAAGGTCCACGACCTTTGTTTACTTTATGTTCAAAGAGGAATTTACTTTTCCTTTTTCTCCTAAATAATCGAACCTTCCATATATTGATCATGTACATATTCTTCTCCAAAATATACGTGCATCAACATATCCTGATCCAACACCACTTCATCTTAATTGCCACATCACACTTTTGGTCTGTGTTAATTAGTGTCTCATGTGCTGTGTAAGTTCCAACAACTTCTCAAACCAGTCACAAATACACTAATAGTTATGCCTTTTAATGTCTCCAAACTCTCACCGATGGAAGGTATCTTCACAAAAAGAGAAGATATGTGGAAACGTAGACTTGAATTTATCCTCAAATGAGTGTCTCTATATAACGCACTAATCCATACATTTTGCTAATTTTTCAGATTTTCTGTACAAACGGGCTTTCATACCGAGATGGAAATTGCATTTAGAGATCCTACCGAGGATCAGTTTTGTGTTACGATGTTTGGGCATCTCACTCATTCGGTGCGATGTACTTTGCTCCACTATATTTAAACAAGGCTTTTGCATTTTGCTTTCTAGGAGTAACATTATTTAATTTGTAGTCTGTTTTCGTTTTATGTTCCATTTTTGTAATTCATGCTTCTCGAAGATCAATCTTTTATCCAACAACTGGTTTATGATTTTTTTTCCAACAACATAAATTATGTCCGTGTTGAATCTAGGTAATAACACAAGAACATTACTGGTCCACTAGCACAAATCAGTATACTACATGTTCTCATCAAATTTGGTTTAGGATTCACTATTTGTAAAGGTAATATTCTTTAGGGACATTTTTTTTATGAAAGCCCAAAAAGTTAGAAGCAATGTTTTTAAAACCAAATCAGAAGTCGGGTCAGAAAGTGTTTTGAAACAAGTTCATTAGATCGATTCGCACTAGGCATGTCAATTGGGCTGGCCCGGTCCGGCCCGACCCGAAACCCATAAAACCCGTATATATATAAGCCCGGTCCAGCCCGACCCAAAAATATATCGGGCCTAAACTTTAAAGCCCGGCCCGGCCCTAACAGGGTTATCATGTTATTTTGGGCTTTTCAGTTAGTTTGAAAAAATAAAACTAAATTTCAAATACAAAATAAACTAAAAGTAAAAGTATTTATTATAAATAAATCCAAATTGAAATAAGGTTTTGAAATCCAATTTAAATTAAAAACAAAAATTTGACTTAAAAATTCAAATAAAGTCTAATATCAAATAAATAAATGTTTAATCTAGATAGTAAAGAATGTAGAACCGAGATGAGAATCTTCAAGATTGGAACTTTCTTTTACATCTTCTAAATTCTTATCAAAAGCTACTTATAAAAGATAAAGGGAAAAGTTTATTAGATTTTGGTATAATATAAAAAAAATTATTGAATGTTATAAATATTGTTACATGGATCACAAAAGGTAAATCTATCCAACCAAGTGCGTGTACAAATAAGTGTTTCAACAAGGTTTTGAAATCTAATTTAAATTAAAAACAAAAATTTGTCTTAAAAATTCAAATAAAGTCTAATATCAAATAAATAAATAAATAAATGTTTAATCTAGATAGTAAAGAATGTAGAATCGAGATAAAAATCTTTAAGATTGGAACTTTCTTTTACATCTTCGATCTAAATTCTTATCGTCATCAAAAACTACTTATAAAAGATAAAAGGAAAAATTTATTAGGTTTTGACAAAATATAAAAAAAAAATTATTGAATGTTATAAATATTGTTACATGGATCACAAAAAGTAAATCTATCCAACCAAATGCATGTACAAATAAGTGTTTCAATGTGCCTTGGTAAAAAAAATATAGGGCTTTTCGGGTAAGCCCGAACCCGGTCGGGTTTAAGGCCAAAAACCCATTAACCCAAATGAGCTTAGTCCGAAAGGCCCGATTTTTGTTGGGCTTATATATCTAAGCGCGAACCCGATATTTTTCAGGGTCGGGCCGGGCCGGCCGGCGGGTTTTGGCCCAAATTGAAATCTCTAATTCGGACGTAACCATAAATTTGTGGTTTAATAATTTATTATTAGGAATATAAACTATAATTTTTTTCACCTGCAAAAACAATTTATATCTTATAACAATCTCCAACTATATTAAATTCAAGATATTTTAACTAACATCTTGAATATATTTGAGTTCAATTTTAAATTATTGGTTTCATAATTTTTGTAAGTTTTAACCAAATTGAAGAGAAAATTGAAACTTATACGAAAAATGATTAAAACAAGCTCTGCTTTATAACAATCTCCAAAACACTAAAAAAAACACCTATGTAGCGAAAAAACCAGATTTTAAAACAATAAAAAACATCTTTTTTTTTCTTAACACAATTTTCCAAAATATTTCTACGCGGGCATTTTCTAGCATAAACAACTATACAAGCAAAATAATTGATCGAATGGCAAAATGCCAAAAGTTATGAAAGAATAAAAAATTATAGTTTATATTCCGAGCTTACTCGACAAGGGTGAGAGACTCCGCCGCAAAATCGCAAGCCTCGAAGAGGAGAAGCAACGAAGGCAGTCCAAAATGGTATTGCATTCACATTCATATTCACAGTCAATTGCATACTATTTTCTTGTTTGCTTTCTGCCTCTCTGTGAACCATGCTGCTTATTTAATGGAATTCGAGTTTGATGCGTGGACGATAATAAATTATTAGATATAGAGAGGATCGATGTTACAATGTTGGGGTTTCTCCAGTTTCTGCTAAAGCTTTGTTCATGTTTATTACAATTCTCTTTGTCTTTAGTGTTCTTTCTCTCATCTTCCAAGCTAGATTATATGTATGATTCATAGTATACTCATGGTAACTACATCAGTTGGTACATCCGGTATAAAAAAGTCCATAGGGCGACTTTGAATTCTTATCTAGAGCAAGGTTTTTGATTTATTAATCTCTGAATCATTTCTATCACAAAAAACAAATGATTTTTGTAAAGGATAGATATCATTTGATATTAGATCCAGGTCTTCGAAGACTATATATATTTTTTGGCCAGCGAAACCTGACGCAGTGCGTAATCATAATTATTAAAATAATTAGGTATTATTTTTTAACGTATTTTAATAGTTTTCTTATTTTAACTACAATTAGGGTTTTCAATGTTATTAGGTTTTCGTATATTGTTATTTTTTTTGAAGAAGTTTATTAAATTGTTATTGATATGTATATTATAATAAACAGTTTTTGATAAGACTTATAGTATTCTCAATATACTTGTTTTCGGCTAGATATTTAGAAATCTCAATAAATCCAAGAAAGTTGAAATTATTCGGAAATTCTTAAACTAAACGAATATCCATGCATCTATCTAGCTTTCTTTAAGTCATTATCTGATAAGAAATAGAAGTGTTATTATCTCTGATAAACTATTTCTATCATAAAAACAAAATGATTTTTTGTAAAGGATATAGATTTAGCTTCTGCTATGTCAATTGGTATCAGTTAATGTCTTCGAAGACAAATATTTCTTAGCCATTTAGATCTGATGGAGCGCATAATCATAATTATCAAGATAATTATATATTATTTCCTTTTATGTATTTTAATAGTTTTATTATTTTAATTATGATTAGGGTTTTCAATGTTATAAAGTTTTCGTATATATAGCCTTTTACACTTACGATTTTATTCAGTTGTTATTGCTATTGATATTGTAATAAAGAGCTTTTGATAAGCCTTTCTCAATTCTTGTCTTCAGCTAGATATTTAGAGATCTCAACGAATCCAAGAAGTGTAGAATTATTCGGGAATTCGTAGACTAAACGAATATCCATGTAATCCATGTATCCATCTAGGTTCAGGTGTTATCTGATAAGAAATAAAATTGCTATTATCTGAATATTATGCCACTGAGACTCTTTCATTTTGTGAATCTTCTTGTTTCTTGATTAATAATGAGTACCAGCTTCCCAAGAGTTAAGGGCAAGCTCAAGTTCCTTCTGTCGCAATTCCATTGCCAAGACATCTTTGCAACCTCTGCTGACGCTTGTAAGGCTTTGCATTTTGCTATTCAAGTTCTCCAAACCACTCTGACCAGTCTTGAAGGTAAGTGGTTTTCATCTCTGCTCTATTTCCGTGTTTTTTGTTTTGTTTTGTTAACTTAGTTATATTCTCAAGCAAAGGGAGAAAATCAGGTGGCTCAAGATGCTGCTGAGACAGCACTTGGCACAGAAAATCGAAAGTGTTAAGGTGGCTTGATTTCAGAGGGAGCATCCGATGCTCATGTTAGCTAGTTAACCGGTATATGGTGGATAGGTTTTAGGATTCAGGGGGAAGTAGAAACACAAATATCTAAGCTAATCTTTTGGGTTTTTGGAACACTTGTCATTTTGGTTTTTGGTGATTTTTTTCTTTTTCTTTTCTCCTCGGTCTTTTGGACTAATGCTTTGGATTTTGTAAACCCTTTGGATCAGTGTTTTTGGTTAGTGATGGTTTTCAGTATTTGAAGATGTTGTAGCTGTGATGAATGTGCTGAACTAGTTCAGAAGTCAGAACCACAGCGAGTGCAACAAGAGTGTCAACATAACGAGAAGTGTCATGACATATGGACACGAATAAATATGTGTCATTACTCGTTACACACTTTAGAGTTTCACAGACATTGAGAGAGCTTTTATGCTAAAGGGTTTCAAGATGTTCTAGTATAGAGATTTTGAGAAACCAAGTGATGATGTGATGATTCAGAGTGTAACAATATCAGGGAGGTCTTGTGGAATCACTAGGGACTATGGATTGTATAGGTTGAACTTGTAAGTTGCCTAACGAGTTTATAGTGAACACAATTTAGGTTTTAAGCTTGTTAACAATGTGAGCTATTTTACCTTTTCAAGTTTTACCAAAAGATCAGTATTTTAAAACACTGGGGGTGTATTGGATTAGGAATTTTAGAAGATTCGGTGGTTTTTTTAAAATCTCATGTTATTAAACTAATAATTTCTAAATGTCTTACCAAATTTTATGTTATTCAATCAAGAATTTATAAAAAGTAAATCAAATCCACTGTTATTGAAAATATTTTAATTAGTGGATTTTAAAAGATTTGGAATGATTTCATGATATTTTGATTGAGTTTCCTTGTTAAAACTATAAAATTTCAAATCTCGTGGTTTTAGGTGGGATTTGATATAACTTCAATAACAAATCATAATAACTTCCATAATTCAATCAAATCATATAAAAACTCATTAAAATTCAAATCATTCCAAATCAATAAAGTTGAATACACCCCCTAAAAGTCTAAAACGAAAATTAGGGTTTTTTCTTTAATTTTTTGGTTACCTATTTTTCCCAAATATTATTTACCAGCAGGATTATACCTATTTAATTGAGATCGATCGAATAGGTAATCAAAAAATAACACATAAGAAGAAGAACAAAGAAGAACACATAAGAAGAAGGGATAAGAATAAGAAGAAAAAGAACAGAGAATAAGAAGAACGGAGAAAAAAATAAGAATGGAGAAAAATAAGAACGAAGAAGAAGAACATAGAAAAAGAAGAAGAATAATGGAGATGGAGAAGAAGAAGAAGAATAGAGAAAAAGAAGAACAAAGAAAAAAAAAGGGAGAAGAAGAAGAAGAAAATGGAGAAAAAGAAGGTAGAAGAAGAATAATAATGCAGAAGAAGAAAAAGAACAAAAAACACGTAGAAGAAGAAGAAGAACAACTGAGAAGAAAGAGAAGAACATAGAAGATGAAGAACAAGAATAACAAAACGAAGAAGAATTAATAAATATATTATCTTTTTACTAAAAATCAAATACATTCGTTATCATATTAAATCTTTCTAACTAAAACAGGAGTGCAGGTTAACAAAAAAATAATACAATTAACCATTCAAATATTTAAACTCTAATAGCTAAACATCCAAAATAACATTAAAATGATAAATTTTAATCTTTAAAAAATTTTATCCACACGTGCGTAAACACATGCTTAATACGCAAGAATGTTGCTTAATCTAGAGTGTTGTATTAGGTATGTGTTTACGTAAGAGTGAATATGATTTTATGTATACACATTTCATAAAATTTTAGCGCTATGATATGTAGATTAATTTTTGTTTGTGTGTGTTTATACCACAATTCATAAAAGCATAAAATAACACATTTAAAATCTCATATGCTATTCCAACAATTTTTAAAATTCAAATGATTTTACAAAAATACTTTGTAGATGTTATTGGTCAAGTCGTCGATATTGGTCAAGTCGTCAATAATGAAGCTCTAGGACCTGAATTTTTTAACCAAATCAATGCATCTGGATTACCCAACCATAGTTTAAGACTAAAGATTGGTTGTCCAGTTATGTTGTTAAGGAACATTGATCACATGGGAGGGTTAATGAATGGTACTAGACTTCAAATTACTCAGATGACAGATTTTATGGTGGAGGCTAGAGTTATAACCGGTGAAAAGGTTGGAGTTAAAGTTTTAATACCTAGATTATTGATAACACCATCAGATCTCAGACTACCTTTCAAGATGTGTAGAAGACAGTTGCCATTTTCTGTTGCATTTGCGATGACAATCAACAAGAGTCAAGGTCAATCACTATCTGAGGTTGGTCTCTTTTTACCTAGGCCTGTGTTTTCACACGGACAACTCTATGTCGCTATTTCTAGAGTTACATCAAAGAGAGGATTGAAAGTTCTAATCGTTGACAAAGAAGGAAAGCCACAGAAGAAAACTATGAACGTTGTGTTCAAAGAAATTTTTCAAAAGCTCAACAAGCAGGAAAATATATGAATCGGTATATGTAGATCTATATTTTTCCCTTTCTGATTTTTTTTAAAAAATACATAAAACTTATTTCTATTTTTTTATATTCACGATTTATAGAAGTTTTGCTCTATTTTTATTATACTATATTGATATTCTATCATTAAAACTATAAAAGATAATAATAAAAATTTCAGATCTCATTTTACAATTTTTACAAATTTTTATGATTTTTACAAAAGTACTTTGTCCGTGCTCACGCGGGTGGTGACTCTAGTACCTATTTAATTGAGATCGATCGAATAGCAAAATGCCAAAAATTACAAAAGAATAAATAAATAAATAAGGTTTTTTATTTGGGAATGAAAGAGAGTCCCTTGACAAGTGAAAAATAAAACTGATAGTGAAGATTCTGAACAAAGACACATATATGGGCGATTAAGCCTAAAAGAGAAACTCCGTTTGGGAATGACGAAGAGGAAGATGGAAGTAGTAGAGGTTGATTCTGTGGAGAAGAAAGGTTTCGAGGTTGATTGGAATTCGGTGATGGACGACGACGAAGACGGCGCCGGCGGAAAGGAAGATGTAGTGCCGAAGTTGGTGATTGTTAATACCAAAACTCTTCCGCCACCGCCGCCGCCGCCGTCAACTCTTTTTTCCGGCGATCATATGGACTATCAGAAAACCCTAACCGATCACGACCTCGACGACCAGCTGGAGCGGAACAAATCGCATCTCGTGAAATTAGGTCCGAGCTTACCCGACAATGGTGAGAGAATCCGCCTCAAAATCGCGAGCCTCGAAGAAGAGAAGCAGCGCAGGGCTTTACGGCGCTCGAGAATGGTTTGCATTCTCCTTCTATTGCTTAGTACTATTTTTGTTTGTTCGTTCTGGTTTTTTTCGAGGAGTTTGCTTTTGCTGTGTATAATGAAAGAAGCTTATTTTAATGGAAATTCGAGTTTGATGCTTGGAAGATAAAATGTTGGGGTTTTTTTCAAGTTTCTGCTAAAGCTTTTTGCTCTTGTTGACTGCAAATTTCTTTATTTGTTAGTATTCTTTCAAGCTAGATTCGAGGTCGTTTATGTGTATATGGTCCATAGTCATGGTAGCTACTAGGCACAGAACACTCAGAATCTTTGTAAATCGAGGGATTTTGTGATAAAAAAATGGTTATCTGTTAAGTTATGGAATTGGTATCATCTGATTATAATGCCATAAGCCTCTTCCCATTTTGCAGGATGTGGACAAAAGTTCGACGCTAATGCATGTGACAAGCTCAGGTATCTTGTTCGACATTTGTCCTGTCTAAGATCTTCTTGGTGGACAATGTTAGAGTTTGTTTGCTTCTAACAAATAACAAGATGTGACCTCTACTTTGAACTCCTCTATTACGATTTCCTTCTCAATAGCAAAGCTTAGAGTCTCCGTTTTCTGTATGGTTTTTAAAGTTCTTTTAATTCATCTCCCAATTTTTGGAGTTTAGATTAATGAGCCACGTTTCACATAGGTTCAGATGTATTTGCGCGAGGGAATGCAGCCTCAAAAGACACCTCTAGACAAGGGAACACAGACTCAAAAGAAGTCTCACGGTCAACATTTGCTGCAGTTTTCAGTAAACCGAAAGTGTGGAGTTTCTACATCATGCCATTTTAAACTGTTTTAGATAGCTAGCTCATGGTGCAACTTTGTTATCTGTGTTCAACAGACGGATACTCAGTCAACTAAGGCGTTTAGTAAAGAACTAGAAGATTTGGGATGTGAAAATGGGAAACACAGGGCTGATAAAAATTCTCAGTCAACGAAGTCGTTTGGTAAAGAACTAGAAGATTTGGGATGTGAAAATGGGAAACACAGGGCTGATAAAAATTCTCAGTCAACGAAGTCGTTTGGTAAAGAACTAGAAGATTTGGGATGTGAAAATGGGAAACGCAAGGCCGATAAAAAGACAGTGACAAGGCCGAACAACAAATGGCGGATGTTGTCAGACGTAGGGAAAGCTGAGAACAGTGACAAACAGTTTAATATTGGATTTAAAGGGTCGAAAGGGAATCAGAAATCCAAGGAATCTTATGTGAAGAAAAAGCTCAAGGATTCTTCCACTTATTCTCTGCTTGACGATGATGACAGCGACTCCAATGGCCATGAAACTCCTAGGTCCTTTTCCTTTCTCCTTTACCTACTGTTTCTGCTACTACTTTGTTATCTTTTAAGGGGTTCTGATCTCAAGTATACCATTACTCGTTACTGCTTTTTTTTTATTGACATGCCGTCTTGGCACAGAAGATAATGAGTTGTATTGTAATCTCTCTCTGCCTCTTTCTCTTGTAGGGAGTGGTCTTGGGAAGAACATCCATCACAGAGTTCAAAGCGCCATAAGGTATTCTTGCTTACTACTGTTATCATATATTGTATTTTTGTACGCAATCATTATAGCCCTCAAGAAATATACTCCAGCACGAGCATTGATCCTTTTTATAAAACTTCTGTTATCTTCCAACCAACAATTTTATGAGTTCCTTACAAAAGACTTCAATTTTCTTTGGCTTATCTAATATTCTCCTTACTCTTAGACATTTGCTATGCTGTGCTTCTAACTCACTGATAAGATTCTCTAAAAAAACTGTAGAAATCAGACGATACAGTAATTAAAGTGGATGAAGAAGAACCTCAGCCTGCAACAGCGGCAGAGCAAGCAGTTGAACTGCCTGAAGGGTAAAAGCTCTCTGTTTTCTGTTTATCCTCATTAATTTACAATTTTGGCTGTACATAACCTAATATTTGATGAATCCTGCAGCTTACCGGAAGAGATATGCTACCCATCAAGGTAATTTTATCTCAGAATTGATCTAGGCTTTACTTACCCGTAACTCTCGATAATGTTTCTCTTCACTGATCCAGGGATGATCCGCAATTTGTTCAAGTTTGTCTTAAAGATCTGGATTGCCTTGCGCCTCAAGAATTCCTAACATCGCCGGTGATGAATTTCTACATCAGGTGATGTTGAAACGATAGACTTGCAGTATATGCTATTCTTTTATTGTACTGTCTATATTTTTCCATTAGATGAGTGTCTATCGACTCCATTCAATTTTTTTTATTTAATGTTATTACTGTACTTGTTTACTTTGGCTAGGTTCTTGCAGCAGCAGGTAATCTCTGCTGATTGTCACTTTTTTAACACTTATTTCTACAAGAAGCTTAGTGATGCTGTTACCTACAAGGTGATCAATGATTTTCCAGTGCGCTGTGTTTGGTTTGCATGATTCACATTTTTAACCTTTGTTACGTTTTAATCATTGTCTTTTTCATTTCTATAAAATAGGGAAATGACAAGGATGCATTTTTTGTGAAGTTCAGGCGGTGGTGGAAGGGAATTGATCTATTTCGTAAGGCGTATATATTTATACCAATACACGAAGAGTAAGTATTTTTCCTTTTTACTCCTGTTGTTACAACTTCAATGCCAAAAATCTTTAGATTCACCGTGATTCTTGTACCATGTTTCAGTCTCCACTGGAGCCTAGTGATAGTTTGCATTCCAGACAAGCAAGATGAATCAGGATTGAATATACTTCATCTGGATTCATTAGGAATTCATTCAAAAAGATCAATTGTTGAAAATGTCAAAAGGTATATTGGTTTTAAACTTTTAATACGTAAAAAGAGTTGCTATTTCAGTGGTTTGATAATACAAATATCATTCAATGTCAACTTTTTGCAGGTTTCTTAAAGATGAATGGAACTATTTGAATCAAGATGATTATTCCTTGGATCTGCCAATCTCAGAAAAACTATGGAGAAACCTCCCACGTAGGATTAGTGAAGCTGATATACAGGTCTGTCTTTTTTACCTTCTCAGTCCCATGATTCAAGGGAGAACTTTCCTTTGGCAGTTTCTTATGAAACCTGACTATTTAAACAATAGAAGAACCACACGAGCAGATCAATTTGTCTTATGGTGTTCTCATTTGTGCAACCAGGTTCCGCAACAGAAGAACGATTTTGACTGCGGTCCGTTTGTTCTCTTCTTCATCAAACGCTTCATCCAAGAGGCACCTCAAAGGCTGAAAAGGAAAGACCTGGGAATGGTGAGTGATCTCAGACTCTCTTCCTAATACTAAAATCTTATATCTTCTTACTCTTTGTATAAACTCGTGTGCTTTCAACTCATCCAGTTTGACAAGAAGTGGTTCAGACCGGACGAAGCCTCCGCTCTGAGAATCAAAATCCGGAACATTCTCATCGATCTTTTCCGCGCCAGTAACCAGACAGATTGCCACAATGACAAGACAGAAGAAACCTGTATAGAACAAAAAACATCTGATGACAACAATGCACAGGTTCCAAGTCAAGACATTGCTTACCGATCTAACAGAGTTTAAGTTTTCTCTTGTATAGGCGCCACTAAAAAAAGTTTCATTTGGGCCAACTTTTGAATTAAAAACTGGCTCCATATTCCATAGGTTCAAGTTGTAATCCACTTGGCCACTTTTTCACAAATAGTTATATTGTTGAATAACCTCTGAAGAAAATTAAATTAAATTGACATCTAATCAGCGTAATGATACAATATGGTGGATATTTTAGTTTCTTTGTCCTAATCTTGACACTTGACAGATCAAGCTGGTGCTTTTAGAGCGGTGCGGAACTGCTCGGGCACCCGCATCACCGGTGCCTGAACCGCCCCAAGCATGCCAAGCTGCCCACAAGCCGCCATTTGATCATTGCCTCGGCTAAACCGCATTAAAACGGTGCAGCCTCCTCCGGCCAAAACGTTACGGAACTTGATCATCTTGTCTTCATCGGTCTGTATGAACTGAGAACCACCGTGCGGGTTGAACTGAATAAGGTTGATCTTGCATGGAATCCCCTGCACAAGCTCCACTAGCCTCCTTGCATCATCCATGCTGCACACAATTTAGACAGTAATTTTAGCGGAGACTTGAAACTGCGAAGCACAGAGCTTAACACGGTGGTCTCTAATGATGTTTTCACTTTACCTATCATTCACTCCTGCGAGCATCACGTATTCGAACAACACTTTGTACTTGTGCCTTGAACTGAGTTCTTCTCTGAGCGTCTCAAGGAGCAAAGACAACTTGTATTTCCTGTTGATGGGCATGATCCAGTTTCTGACCTGCAAGGTTCACGTTCAATGAGGTCAGAACATAGATCATGAAACGGTGACAGTTTTAAAAAGAGACGAGTGAAAGAAAAACCTCAACGGTTGTTGCATTCAGACTGACTGCCAAAGCGCAATTCGATTCACGGAGAAACCGCTTCAGCTGAGGAACAAGGCCACTGGTAGAGACTGTGACCTTGCGGGGACTAAAGTGAAGTCCATTCTCGTCTACCATTATGTTTGCAGCTTTGATGACATTGTCAATGTTGTGAAATGGCTCTCCCATTCCCTGCAAAACACATCAATGAGAAACTGAAGAAACCGATAGACCTTAACATGTGACACAAATAGGTTCAATGCCGAGGAAAATATGTGGATTATCTAGCGAACAGGCAATACCATAAATACGACATTTGTTATTGACCCAACTTCATGGGAAAGCAATCTCCTAGCGTAAACAGCCTGCTCAACTATCTCAGCAGCAGTGAGATTTCTCTTCAAACCCATCCTGCAAAAAGCAGATAAACTACATACATTACACCAGGAATCAGAAAGCGGCTCAAGAGAGAATAGTAACTTCATTCATTCTAACTGACAATTCATGGCGCAACCTACTTGGCTCGAGACACAAACTGTTGTCCTGCCACGATCACAGGGTATAACAACTGTCTCGATCACAAGTCCATCATCCAACGTGAACAGAATCTGCAACATCCTGCGAGTTATGAATCAATGAGAAGATTCCCCAAAACTCATTCAGATATTAACAGTTTCCCAGTCAGTGACTCGTCCAAATCATCAAGGCATCACAAAACACGAAACTTTGGAATATTTTTTTAACTATTTGTACAAAACAGAAACGATCTATTTCACCTTTCTAGTTCCATCTGAAGCCGAACGAATATCCTTCAAAGATAACGCCCCAAACTCTGCATGTTCACTGATCATTCTCTTGAAATCTTTGTTCAGGCCTATAAGAATGGGCGCATAAGTTTGAATCAATCGGCATTGCTGAATCACAAAAACTTCTGAGCAGAGACATATCAGTAGACAAACCTTCAAGTTCATCAGCATCATTTGCCCATACATTGTCCTTGTATAATCTCTTCCACAGCATCATAGCTTGTCCCGGTCGAAACCCATGAGATTCAACCCATTCCTACAAAGTTGAAATCGACCCAATTCCAATCAAAGATCATGAACATTTGTTCCAAGCAGATTCAATCAATGAGGCATTGTTCCCTAATGATAGAAACATTAATTCAACAATCTCTAATTACAGTATTGGCTGAAAGCAACACATAAAGGAGAATAATGAAATTCAAACCAATTGGGATGAACAGAAGATCGAGAATTGAAGAACGTACTTGAAGCGCAGCATAACTCATACCCTTCAAGACCACCTTCTGGATATCATCTCTCGCCACAGAACCTTACAGATATTAATAATCCCCGGTAAATTCTACATTTCTCGGAAAAATCCGGAAGAGAAGCAGTCTTTTGAATCAAAGTACTCACTTGTAGTTGATGAGAATTCGTCGAGCGCAGGAAGATAAGCTGCCGAGGAAGAAGAAGAAGAAGAAGAAGAGAAGCACGAGAAGGAGAAGGAGACGAGGCTTCGGGATTCGAGGAAACGAACGGAATTGGTAAGTCGGTGGTTGCGGAGGAGCGAGGGTAAGGCTAGGTTTCCGGGGAAAGCCGCCGTCGAAGAGAGGAGCGTCGGGGAGACGACGGCGGAGTTCGTGACAGTGATGATTCCCAGACGCCTCATTGTCGACAGACGGCGAATCATTATCCCCATTACGGCCTTACATCAAGTCATTATTATTACTACGTTTTGAGAAATTCAATGTTTGACCAAAACACAATTTTTAGAGAAATTCAAAAAATTGCAAAAAAAGTAAAAAAAAAAAATAAAACCGGAAGACGACCAAACGAAAAAAAAAATTTGCTAACCGGAAATTAAATCTAACAAAAAATAATACTAGTAAATTTTGGTAGAAATTGACGGATTAGCTAAAATTAAATGCTAACAGTGACAAAATTATTTTTAAAAATGATTATTTATTTTAAATAACAGAAGAATTAAAATTTTGCAAGCAAAATAACTTCAAATATGAGAAAATTTACTCAATAACCATAAAATAAATCAAAACCTATAAACTAAACAATTTATCTCTCTACCTCTTCCTGTCTCTCTCTAAAATTTTGGTTATTTTGTAATTTTTTTTTCTATTTTGGTTATTAACCAAATTGACCCTTAAAATATTATGACAGAATAACTGAAATTTTTTTGGCAAAATAAATGGTAACTATCTTATAAGATAATTATTTAAAACTAATTAAGTAACTTATTTAAAACTGATTTCTATAATTAGTAGTTTTAATCAAAATAAATTATAATATAAATGTTTAATTTTTTTTTTTTAAATACATAAATAAAAAGGTTAAAATAGTACACTTCAAATGGACATTTTCAGAATTAATAAATAACTGATGGTAATTTCTAGTAGGAATATGGTGTAGTAACTGACTAGCATGGTTTCTTGTTACATGGTTCTTAATTACTCTTTTTTTGTTTTTGTTTTGGGAGCTGCTCTGATACAGCAATACTCTGCTTCTGAGCTCGAAACTCTGGTGAAAGTTGCTCAAGGCGGTGCACTGTCGGCACAGTTGTTGAGGACTGGCGGCGTTCCAACTGCTGATGGTATAATGCTAACTATGGAGAACTTCACATCTGCATTGGAGATAGTGCACCACAAAGAGAAAATGAAGTAATTCCAGAATCTGACATAACTAGAGGCTTTAGGTTTTTGTATATATTGTAGATTCAAGTTTGTAGTTACCGTAGTCTGTGTTGCAAATCACAAGTTAGAACTTGTGATGTTATATTATCTATTAGTGAAGCTTGAGATGTTATGTGTTGTGATTTTCTGTAATATTGTATGTTGTTAAGAATCTAATTTGGGTTACAAAACCAGTGAGACTATAAAAGTTTCTGCTTTTTTCAATCTTTTTTGATATCATGATGTGTCAAAAGCTTAAACCTGCTCAACGTCATTCAAATTTGTGTCATCCCTATAAATCTTGGAAGTTTTTACATAAGTTATTAGTGTATGCAAAACTCAACGGCTGTGTTATAACCGTGACATGTTGGATAAGTTTTGGTAGTTTTCATTATTGGTTTTGAGAAGTTGCAAACGGTTACTTTTGGTTATTGCTTCTTGTACATGGAAGCAAACGGTTACTTTTGGTTAAAATGGTATAAGAGCAAATTCTAAAAAGCTTCAAGATAAGTAAACCGAAGTTTTTTTGTTATCACTTTTTTTTCCTTATATTTTACTTACATTTTGCTTATGTTTTACATATTTTTATTTTTATATTCACACATAGCTTTACATGTAAATTAAAAAATTGAAACCAAAACAAAAATTGCAAGACTACATAACTAATCCAATCACAAAACTAATTCCATCACAAAATAAAATACACTGCACATGGAAAGGAATCACAAACAGAACGAAAGGGATTCATTTTTTTAAACTTCAAGATCAAAGGAAGCGAGAAAGTGTGGCTTGAGCGTGCGTGGATCCCTAATGTAATTGTTATCTTCTCCAAAACATATATGTCTGGAGTTGTGTCTCTTGTCTTAGTTGATCACATTGATCACAAAAGTATTTATTTTCTTTTGGGTTTCATTTTCAGGACACTGTATTACAGAAAACATCAATGCTACCGACTAAAAGCCAGTAAAAGTTAAAAGGTTCTTTATGCAAACCAGCTCGCTGATATGGAATGGAAGCTGCTCATTTCACAAACATCTTCTTTATCGAATCAATGGCTTTTAAAACATAGGAATTTGCGCAGTGTCTGATATATGATCCCATAGCTTTCTAATGTAGTAGTAATAAAATGTAGTGATAAGAAATACAAAACCATTATTGATGAAAGTCTTACATCTGGTATGGTAAAACCAGGACTCCATCTATCCAACAACATGTCAAGATAAACGGCTCCTTTGTCAGAGATGTTTGGGTGGTAGACCTTCGTCTTGAAACTCACCTGAAAAATAATCCAACGTCATACTTGAACTATTAAACGCCATAACCATAAACATTCGATTGAAGAAAGAACACTTGGTATGCAAATTTACCTTTGGGGGTTTCATCGGATACTCTGGAGGAAAACGGAGGTTGACGAGGAAGACTCCTCCAACATAGCATAGGGACTGTGCCGAGGTCCCATGATTTTCGCTTCCCAATGGAACATTAAAGTCTCAATTAAATGAACCATGTAAGAATAACGAGAAAGACGAGAAGTTTCACATTTACTCTGTTACTTTTCTATCATCAAGTATATTTGTTCATTCACACAAAAAAATTCTGCTTACAATCAAAATTATTTTCTGCTTTTCTTTTTGCTCAAAAGAATCCCATCTTTATGCTCTGTACAAGAAGCAATGACTTTCAAAATGGTATAAGAGCACAATCTAAAAAGCTTCAAGCTAAAAAAACCGAAAAATGTTGTTATCACATTTTTTTCCTTATATTTTCCTTATATTTTCCTTATATTTTACTTACATTTTGTTTATATTTTGCATATTTTTTTATTTTCACTAATAGCTTTACATGTGATTTAACAACTTGAAACCAAACCAAAAATTGCAAGACTACATAACTAATCCAATCACAAAACTAATTCCATCACAAAGTAAAATACACTCGGTTGTATCACTGCACATGGAAAGGAATCACAAACAGAACAATGAACAATATTAGCGACTAGAGTTGAAAGTAAAAGGTCAAATAAAAAACGAAAGGGTTTAAGGTAGGTGGTCTCATATTTGTAATTTCCTATTTCAAGTATGTAGAAATCATGATCAAACGGAAAAGTAGATAATGTCAATTAATTATCATACAATTTAATTCACCTTAATCTTTTATTACCATTGAAAAAGGGATATTTTTGCCTAATCTTTTGAGTTATAATTAAATTAATATGCTTACTAATTTTATCAAACATAATTATCATATGAAAACGATAAAATATTAAACTTTCATTATTTTAATTCCTTACTTTTGCATGTAGAAGTGTATATTCTAATTTCAATGTCTGTTTAACTTTATGCTTTTGGATATATAAATGTATGTTTTTATCTAAGAATTCCAATTGAAAACACTTAAAAGGTCGAATTCATTGAAAAATCGCTACAATTACTGCATAACCAAATAAATTCCAATAAACAGTTAAAAAAAATGCGACATTGATGAAACGATTCCACCAATCGTTATGTTCCAATTAACAAGCCACACAAAATCAAAACCCACCCACGGTCAAATAAAGCATATTACTACCGTGTAGACCAAATTGAATAGAGAAAATCTGAAATTAAGAAACTGGATAACGAGAATATCGGAATTTCCAGGAAACGAAAACATAAAATCAAAGTCTACATGTCCATGATCATATATATTATATCATATGATTCATATATAGTAACCTCGAATATGGTTGGATAACATGAACTCAAGTGGGTTTGGATTCAGGAGACGAATCTTGCAGATCACGCAATCTTGTTTCCACTTGCTCGCGAGCCTATACTCTTCCATCACCCAAACCCTCTTATCTCTTACTCGTCTCTTCTCCTTTTCCCAGAACTTAAAAACCGATTTCGGTTCCTCCTTTTCACAGAACTTGAAAACCTTCTTGAACCCTAGAATCTCCTCGTTCTTCTCCGACTTGATCAGTTTATCACGACCCATGACTCTCCAGCAACCGGATTCACATCCATCGGTTTTACCAGAGTTCTCTGACCGGTTAACGAACAAGTATCTCCCGTCGTGTAGGATCAACGGCTCTCGAGTGTTGAAATGCGTCGATGGATTCACGCAGTACACGTCTTCGCTTCGGAGGAAGTTTCTTGGCCAATCGTTTCCGTTGTTGATCATCATCTTCAGATAATAACCGACGATTTCATCCACCGGTGGATAAATCATCGTCATTCTTCTCTTCCGAAGATATGCAATGAAACTCAGATCTCGTGGAAGAAGAAGAATTGCAGACAATGGTGATGATGAAGTGAGAGAAACAAGAAACGCAAGAAACAAAAATGAGAAGGAAGATGTAAAATTACGGAGAAGATAGTGTTTCTTGGGAAAGAATTTATCAATATAGACGCTTCTTCGTTCGTTGGTACCGTTATATCAATTTATTGTATTGACAGATTTGCCCTTACTTGTCCTACGGATGCTTAACCGAAATTCTTCTATATATTTTTTAAGTAATGATTTAATATACTAATGTAAGATATGTACGACTAACGACTATAGTTGTCACATTTGTAAACTATAACTTCGATTCACTTATTAAATTAGAAATTTCTTAACTTCGAATCACAGGATACGAACACGAATTAACAATAAAACAGAACACACACCAAATTAACGAGTTCATATTATTTGGAAAGTTAAAAAAAAAAAAAAAAATCCTAATATCGGCTTAATCCTCCTAAAGTTATCCACTATAACCTTGAGTCAGTTAAAAATGAATTCCACACTCTCTCTCTTGCCGAAATCGAATAAGAAAAATCAATATGAAAATTAAAGAAAACAAGATCTATGAATAGTCATGAAGGATGATTTGTGAAGAAATCAAAATTACTGTATACGATAAACCGACGATGATGGCATTAATAACACCATTTTTTTTTTCTTTTTTCAAATTGGAGTTCACCGCTGCACAAAAATGAAATCCAATTTTTATAAGAAAATAGTTTTATGAAATAAGAAAAAAAATAGTTAGAAAAACTTTCTATAAAGAAAACAAAAGGAGTGTAAAACATTAATGTGGCGTAAGCGGTAAGCCTGACGACATAGTGATATCAAAAGGATTGATACTGTAGAATTCAACCCATGGAATCTCAGTACTTATGAGGGATGATATTAAAGATTATTATCCTAGTTATTATAGTATTGATTTTCATCACGATTATAACAAGTTAATATAAAATAAATAGAATGTTAGGTCAAAAACTACATAATGAAGAAGTTATAATTTAACATAATGAAGAAGAGACATAAATTACGCTTTCATCTGAACTTTTTGAATCATTCACCCTAAAAAACAACCATATTATTATCCAGCGCAAGCACACACATATCAATTATTCAAATTAACGGACACACACCAAAATCCCAAAATGTTCCCTATAAATACACACACTCACACCAATGGCGTCTCCTCCGATCATGTTCTCGTCTCTTCTTCTCTTCCTCTTCTCGCTCTCATCATCAACCTCACCACTTGCTCAGCCTTCTTTCCGACCAAAAGCTCTCATTCTCCCAGTAACAAAAGACCAATCTACCCTCCAATACACAACCATCATCAACCAACGCACGCCTCTAGTCGCCGCCTCCGTCGTCTTCGATCTCGGTGGTCGGCAACTCTGGGTCAACTGTGACGAAGGTTACGTCTCCACCACCTACCAACCCCCTCGCTGCTTTTCCGCCGTGTGCTCACGCGCCGGCTCCTCCCACGGCTGCAACGAATGCTTCATCCCCGCTCGACCTGGCTGCCACAACAACACCTGCGGCGGAACACCCGACAACACCGTCACCAGAACCAACGGCGCCGGCGATATCGCGTTAGACGTGGCGTCGATCCAGTCGACTAACGGGTCGAATCCGGGTCGGGTCGTTAAAATCCCCAAATTAGTTTTCGTTTGCGGGTCGACGTTTCTGCTTCATGGGCTTGCTCGTGGAACCGTCGGTATGGCTGGGATGGGCCGGCACAACATCGGATTGCCGTCGCAATTCGCCGCCGCGTTTAGCTTCAATCGGAAATTCGCCGTGTGTCTCCCTTCTCGAGGAAGAGGCGTCGCTTTCTTCGGCAACGGACCGTACGTTTTCCTCCCCGGAATCCAGATCTCCGGACTCACCACCACACCGTTGCTCATCAATCCCGTGAGCACCGCTACTTCGATTGTGAACGGCGAAAAATCGTCCGAGTATTTCATCGGCGTAACGGCGATCAAAGTCGCCGGGAAAACAGTTCCGATCGACAGAAAGCTCTTGAGGATCGACGAAAGCACCGGATACGGAGGAACTAAAATCAGCACTGTGAATCCGTACACGGTGATGGAGACATCGATCTTCAACGCTTTCACGTCGGCGTTCGCCAGAGAAGCCGCCGCGAGTAGCATCGCCCGAGTATCGTCGGTGGATCCGTTCGGCGCGTGTTTTAGCACGAAGAGCGTCGGCGTCACGCGCGTGGGATACGCCGTGCCGGAGATCCAGCTCGTGCTTCAGAGCGACGACGTCGTTTGGAGGATCTTCGGAGGCAACTCGATGGTGAGAGTGAGCGATGACGTCATCTGTTTGGGTTTCGTTGACGGAGGAGTTTACGTCAACGCGAGAACCTCTGTGGTGATCGGAGGGTTACAGCTGGAGGATCATTTGATTGAACTCGATTTGGCGAGCAACAGATTGGGCTTTAGCTCTACGCTATTGGGCCTTGGCACTAATTGTGGCAATTTCAATTTCACTTCCACTGCCTGATTAAATTTTAGGATCTTCCTCTTAATTGACCTCTAGGACGATCTCGGAGTGTTACACTGCCTGGTTAATATCGAGTGAGGTTAATATTATCGTGTGTTACGTGTGTATATATATATTTTCTATTTAACACTTGATTGTATATACCATATGATCCAAGAATATATGTCTTTTTGTGGTTTAGAAAAAAAATCTTTTTCTTTCGTTGTCCAAAATAAGAAATCTATTTTTCAGTTTATACTTACTTAACTTAACCAAAACCATACCAATAATTTTTGTCGAAAGCCAAACTGCAACATACAACTTATTATTAAAAATTGAAAAATCTAAATCCGAAACATTATTTTCTTAAATTTCATTGAAGTTCATAAACTCGTAATATAAAAAAATTTAACCCTACAAGGCTACAAGCATCAATCCAACAACATTACATTCTAAACATCAAACATCATTTTAGACACAGAAACGGTAAGAGCTATCATTCTTTTTGATGAGCAAGACCAGTAGATTGAATGAAAAAAAAGACACCAGATTGATGAGCAATGCAGTGGTGGTGAACCCTGAAATCTGTATTATGGGGAGGAAAACGTATGGTCTGTTTCCAAAGAAAGTGAAAAAAGCAAAATAAACGCTGTCCTCTCCCTCATAAATTTAAGACCGAGAAAGGTAAAACTTAAACTCTTTAAAGATCAACTAACATTAATTTTATATACTCTCTCTTTATTTAAAAGATTGATGTTTAGGATTTTACACATATTAAGATACAATAATTATTTATTTTATTAATTATTTATTTTTTAGTTTCCAATACAATTCAAACTAATAGAATAAAAAAATATTTGTCATTATTAATTCATCTTGTAAAACGAAATGCTTTAGTTCAAGTGTAAACATTAATCTTTCAAATACACAGAGAATAGATGTTTACATGTTTGTGCGTACTTTCATCTACTTCCGGTTCTAACCTCATACTCTTTCCGTTTCACAAAGAGCGTCGTTTTAAAGTTTTAATTTTGTTTCACAAAGAGTGTCGTTTTAGATTTTCAATGCATAATTTTGAATAAAAATACAGTTTTAACCCTATTGTTTTAATGTGTTTATTAAAGAGAGATTTTTATTTAATGTATTAATAAGGGGTAAAACGGAGTTTTTCATGGTTTTCTTAATATATGTGTGAAAATCTCTAAAATGACACTCTTTGTGAAACATATGGAGTATGTAATAGCTAAACCAATATATGTGAGAGGTATATGACACTTTCAATAATAAGAGAAAGAAGGAAAATCCTATTAAAAGAGAGAGAACCAAAATGCATCACTCACAAAAACTCATTGAATACTATCATCTATTAAGTAATTAAACTATCCCAAATATACTTTAATTGCAAACCAACTTTCTCCTTTCCGTTTATCACCAAACTATGCGACTGCATAGACCACATCAATTCGGGTTTTCAAAGAGAAGAATGGGAAAGATGATGCACTTGATAATGTGACGAAAACGGAAGAATATTGGAAAGTAGAGACTAACTTTTACAACAAAAAGAGTCATGACATTGTAATATATTTTTCAAAATCATCCCTTTTGTTTATTTACCTATTCGTCTTGTAATTTTGTTAAATATCCCATTAGCATTAGCGAGCGCCGTTTTAGGGCCTGACTGGTTTAAACGCAGCGGTTGCGGTTGCGGTTGCAAGAGTTTGCGGAAGCAGACGATTGCGATTAACTGCGTTACTAAGCAGTTTGTACGACTGTCACAGTGGTTGGAAACAGGTGCATTTGCGAGATACTTACGACTGGTTAACTTGCGGGTGCAGTAACGGTTAAACAATAAATTAACAATATAAACATATTTTATAACTATAAAAAACATAAAAACCATATTATTATTAAAAACTATAAAATTATTAATTAAACATAATTATTTATATAAATTATAAAATAGTATGTGTATAATAATACTTACGTTTATTTTATTTTATTTTTAGTTTGGATGAAAGTTATGATTTCAATAGAGAAATTATTTTTTTATGAAGATATTAGATGAAAAGAATTTTAGTTATTATATATATTTATACATTAGTGATGAAGAGAAAATTTATCAAAATAATTAGAGTTTAAAGATCCTATACATATAAAATTATGAAAATTGTTAATAAATATTTGTTAAAAAGCGACAAATTTATTTACTTATTTGTAGTTATAATATTTTAATCTTATCTTTTTAAAAAATTATTATATATATCTTGATTTTAAACAAATTTTGTGGCTGTCAAAAAAAAAAAAAATTTTGTTTTAAATTTTTTTTTTTTAAATTATCCATCCGCAACCGCCCGCAACTGCAAACGCTAGCTGGAAGGAGCTTTTGATTTTGAAGGTTTAAAAGCGGTATGAAGCGGTAGAAAGCGTTTTGCATAATTGTGGTCAAACGCTAACAACCGTTACCACCCGCAAAAGCTGCGTTTGCGGGTGTTAGCGGGAGAACCAATCAAGCCCTTAATACAAAAAAAAAAGAATAGAAACACGTAACTCTAAAATGGAAAATGAATTAAAACACCTAGATTTAATTTTATTTTAGTCATTTCATAAGACAGTCGATATATTAATGTTGTGGAGACACATTAACATTATCTTATACAATGGTTTTTGTAAATTAAAAGAAAAAAAAGAGGAGATAATACAATCCAACTACAACTTAGAAATCAGATGACTCCACAAAAAGGTTCATCCACAAGGGATCAGAAGAGTGCGAAGGACCCAACCATCGCCGAAGCCTAATCCTCATTGCTCATTGCACCAGTCGAACCCGGGTCCCTTACCACTAGACCACTAATGCTATTTGGTAAATGTTCTCCTATTTTAGATTTATATTTTATATAAACTGTAATAACTCAAAAATCAATATTTTGGATAAAGTACGAACTGGAGAAGCCCGGTGATAGGCTTTTGAATTTTTGTCTGCTTTTAGGCTTCTTAATCTGATAGGGCTTCCTTTTGAACCAAAACAATACTATTATTAATGGGCCGAGTCTTCCACTGATTAAGTCATTACTTGCTGCTCAAGGTAGGTGGCAATATTTTCCCTTAAAAAAACCAGCTTCTTGTCTGTGGATAAACGAGAGAACAAAAGATTATGTTGTAGCTTGGAGTAGCAAACAAGGCTACTTGTTCTCATACAAGAAAGGAGATGATTCTTGGTGGAGTCATCAAGACATAGAATGTGAGTACATGGCGTATAAAGATGAAAAGCTTTATGTGTATACGTTTGATAGATGCATCAAGATTCTTGATTTATCTTCGGATTTGCGTGAAGAAGTCGTACAAGGAAACCCCAATCGTAACCATCCGTTTCACATTGATTCGCATCTTATGAGCCTAGTGATTACAATGTCAGGAAAGGTTTTGATCGTTGTATGATTCATAGGAACCACAGATGATGAGCGTTCCTTTAACATCTATGAGATGAATGTTGAAAGTGGTAGTTGGGAGAGAGTCGCTTCTCTTGGAGGTGAGATGTTGATATTTGGTTATGGGGTCACAATAGAACCTCCGATCAAAGATATTAATGGTTGGGGAATCAAGAGTGATTCAATCTGTTTCGGTGATGATGATCTATTCCCAAGTGAAGGTCATTTTAATTACCATATAAAAAACAATTGTGGTGTGTTTGATATTCCGACAAGTACACTCACGTCGTTAGATGTTCCGCCCTGGAAAAGTTTTTGGTTTGTTCCAGGATATGCAAAATCTTCGATCACGAGACTGGTTTCTCCGTACGGTTAGTCTTAATATTCAACAGCTGACCAAGAGTCGAGCTAGTTGGTTTTCTAGTTAATGTGATTGCAATTGTTGTAGAATTTTTGTTGTTTATCATATGATTTTTCAATGAAATTTGTGTTTTACTCTTTGGTTGATAAAAGTTGGTGTTATTTTGAGAAATCTTCCTGCTGATCCTCTTAAACTCGTTTAATCAAAGCTTTAATCTTTTTCCTTCAACAAGAAACCCAACGAAGATCACCGAGAGCCTTCTCTGCAAACAAAACCAAATAACTCGCGCAGAGACTCTGATGAACTATACTAGCTTTCTCTAAACCAAAGAGCTCCTAACATTCTCTCGGAATAAAAATATGTTTTATTGATAAGCAAAGACACTTTTTTTGACCAAGTTCCAAACCAAACAGCTCCTTAATACTCTAAGCTAGAAAACTGAGTCTCACAATCCTCTCAACTTAAGAGATAAACACCAAACCAATTCTTTGCAAGAAGACATAAACACCAAACCAATTCTCAAAAAAGATTGCTTTACCTTTGGGACTTCATTGCCTCAATACAAAGTCAAAATACATCTCTCAGGTAAGGATTCTACATCACAACATGAATCGATATCGAAAAGTTCTGCTCTTACTCTCTAGAAACCGCAAAATTCGCCGAAACATTACCATCCAGATCACTCTAATCCAATATTAACTGAATGAGTTTGAGCTTAAAAAGGATACATAACTCAAAACTCTGAGACATCATCCCCTAAATCATGAGGTACATACCAACACATCTGTGCATGTCTCATACCTCAACATAGATCCCCACAAACTCATCAACAGTCTCAAACAAAACCCATCAGAATTTCAAAATTCAAGAGAAAAAACAAAAAATCTCACTGTTTCATCAGCAAAATTGTAGACGAGGAAGAAAGTGAAAAGGATCTTAATTTTTGTTCTTTTCGAACGGAGTTTATGGGACAGATTCAATCTGACTGTAGAAAAGATTCATGGTCGGTGAAGAAAAAAAAATGAAGAACACAACGCGAAAAGGAAGAAGAAGATGTGTAATTGGAACGGCGTTGAGAAAACAGGGGCTTTTGTGACGATAAAAACGTTATGGGTAATAGAAGCTATGAACAAGAAATTGTGAAAATGATTCTTATTTCGTTGAATGTACAGAAAGTTGTTACAAGGTTTATATACACTTACTATACCGGTAACAACTAAACCAATTCTCACAAATAAAATAAACCGGTAATAACCAGACTCTATACTACTTTAATAATGGGGTAAAATCTTAAGAAACAAAAAAGTTCGGGGACAAAAAAAGAAAAAAGAAAGCCTGTCAGACAACCGTGCGACCACTCCGGAAAGGTTAGACCTAACCGGATAGCGATCCTCTACAGCGCGGAGACTCCGAGGAGAATCGTAGCCGTTAATCACACTCAGATCGCACGGCCATGATTCATCAACCAGGTTTAAAGGCCTGTCTCCTTAGAAATCAAGGATACAGAGGTACGAGCCTATAGAACAGATCCTGTTCAAGTAAGGTCGTGACCGTTATCTTCGTCTCTGCGCTATATAAACAACACAGCTCTTCTCTATATTACCGATGTGGGACGAAATAAACAAGTTCAAATGCAGAAATGTCGTCGTTTTGTAACTCAATGAACTAATCCCCAAAACGCCATCGTTTCGTAGCTTAATGAACCGATCGCTAATACGTCGCCGTTTTCTTAACTCAATGTACTAATGAAGAGAACGAAACAGAGGTTTCTTCTTTGAATCAAAATCTTATTCGCCGTGGTTTGCGTTTCATGAGAAATCGGCCTCTCCGGCCTCCGGTAGATTTATTTGCGAATTCGCCGTGATTACGCTTCACGCTCTGTATCCGTGTTTCATTTGTGTGGAGATTCCTCGGCGAGGAAGCTCTTGTCTCAGAAGTTATGGTTCTTCTGCGTCTTTCCGTTTGATCTCTCTCTCTCTCTCTCAATCGATCTGATGGGAAATGGGTTCGTGGGTTTGCGTCTGCTACCGAAAGCAGAAGTAGAGAAAAAAGGGTAATGATACTTTTTGTTTGTTTGTTTGCGGACTATGCCGTTTCCTGGAGATCTCTTGGAGATTCTGGGTTCGGAAGACCATCTCTTACTCAGGCAAGTTTTCAAATTTTGGTGAATTTAAAATTGAACTTGGAGAATCACTTGTTGATTGTGAAACAATGAGCTGAATTCGCTGCTTTTGTGAAATTTTAGAATTGTGAAGTTTTGGGAAAATTCTGGCTCGATGACTGGTTTTATGGGTTTCTGTTTGATTTCTATGTTATTCAGTCGGCAAAACAAGACTTGTCGTCGGAGATGGAGGTTGATGCTTTCAGAAGGAAAATCCCGAGACTCCATTGTAAACAACTTAGTTGATTCATTGCTCTAGCCAAAGTTATGAGCCAGTGGATAAGTCTCTGCGAGAAAGTGATGATTCTCCACACACAAACCACAGTTGTTCCGTCTGAGTTCATTTATTGCTTACCTTCTTGAAGTGGGGCGATTAAGGTTAATCCTTGGGGACGTTGATGCTGTTGATATATTCTGCCATTACCATGTTTGATTTTGAGAGGCAACTACGACATTAAGAAACGCTATCACTACATTGGTACACATGATGTAGCATTTTGGGTTTATCTCAGGATTGGGGTTTGGGGTTTGGGTTTTAGGCTCGTTGCCCTCTCCCCTAGTTTCAGAAGGCAGTACATTGAGAAAACTGCCAGTGCTTGCTGAAGATCGAGCAAGAGAGCTATATTTCTTGAATACAAGATCTCGATATGTCTGCTGAAGTAATGTCTGCGTTAAAGACACTATGTAGGGTTCCTGAAAATACCATATTTAGTGGGAGGGGGAAGTTTCTTTGAGTGAGAATCTTGAAATAACGTCTGAACACGGTTGCTTCACAAGGTACGTTGATGGTTTATCTTATTTCTGATAGTGTCGTGAAACTTTAAAGGACAATCTTTGGTATAAGTCATCTGAATGGGAAACAAGCGGCTTTTCTGATGACCTTGAATGGGAGAAAATTGTGGAACCTATATACAGAGACTACCGATGGATCTAATATAGAAGCAAGTGAAAGTGCTTTGGTGTAGCATCACCAAGATGCAGACCCAGATTTTGGCTCTTGTCAAGTGAAGGAACTACTGGACCATCTAGAAACCGTTCTTGTGAATGAACCACCAAATCGTTGAAGTTAAGCCTCAGGTATTACGCTTTCTTCACCCCATATTTTGTTGATGAGCAATAAAGAACCATAACACAATGATCCATATAGAATTATCTCCAAATCTTCTATGACTTTACAATGTCCTTGTTTCATTGCGATAAATCAAAGCAATCCTTATTGTCTGGTTTTTACATAGTTCTAAACTAATATCTTTATAATATCCCTGGTTCATTTCATTGAGTCGAAGCAATCCTTAGATTGTCTTGTTTTTACATAGAGCTAAACTGATATCTTTGGACTAACAGGGAGCAAGCAAAGAAATGTCTTTTCACCGGGAAAGTTCTTAGCAGAATGGTTGAAGAAGGGAAGGCACCGCTTTGTGGTATGCATTGGAGAAGACATATCAGACGAAAAGATGTTTGAGAGCATAACGACAACACTGCAGAGATATTCGCATGCCAAGTACTTCCTCGATGTAGTAAGCGACGTGGTGAAGTTGGTTCAAGGACTTTTCAACACTTCGAGCCCAGATTCTAGGTATCATTCTCACCTCAGAGTCTCTTCCTTTAAAAGTGTTGTATGAGTAAGAAATCAGATATCAATGGGGGTTTACTTAGTTATCTAGAAGAAAGTTTCGAATCTGAATCATGAAAAGAAACATCATTTGTTCATAGATCAAGAGATAGAACTTTGCGTTACGATTTGGGGCTTATATGAGCACAGAGACAAACACTGTTGATTGATATTGTTGTTTTTGACCACTTCTCTCAGCTGCTCAAATATGATAACTCATTGCTTGATCAAATAGGCTTATATGAGCACAGAGACGGCTCTTTCCTAGATTGTGTTTGTATATGTTGTCTTGTGTATGATTGGAACACTTAATACTCTCTGATCAGGCAGACAAACACTGTTGATTGATATTATTGTTTTTGACCACTCATCAGCTCGCAGAAGTAAAACCCAAATCTTCAAAGCCACATTGATCAAACTATCAGAAACAGAGCATCCTCTTATCGACCAAGGTACCTCTCTTTGGCTTCTGAACTGCTCCAAGCTTGGCTGCCTAACACTCGCATTGGTACCGTTTGCTGCCAAAAATTCTGCTTAGGTTTCTAATTGTACTGTTTTGATCGCAACAATTGTTTTAAAGATAAATCGAAAGCCATTTACCAGAAAAGAATACAACAAAAGGTATTAAGAAACTGTACAGAAGAAACCAAAGCAGAGACTCATCAATCATCACCAATTGTATATACATTTTAAAGAGAGAAACGAAATAGAAACAGAATCTGGAATATGCGTTTAGATCTACATGAGAACCCCTAAAAACATATATCGAATATACAATCTCCAGAGTAAAGTTCCTCCTTTTAGCAAGCCTATACTTCTGCATATCGAATCAAGTAATCTAGTGGGACTGGGAAGAGAAGCCTAATCCTGCAAATCACTTTACCTTGCATCCTCTTCTTAGCAACCCTATACTCTTCCATTACCCAGGTCACATCAACCTCATCTTCTTCAAACTTCCCATCTTCCCAGACCACCTTGAAAACCGGTTTTGCAAATGTTGGTTTCTCGCTGTGACAGAACTTGTAAAACCTCTTGAAACCAAGAACCTTTTTGGTCCTCTTCGAGTTCGAGATGATCACTTTATCACGCCTTATCATCCTCCAGCAGCCGCCATCGCATCTATCGGTTCTACCACATGTCTCTGTCTTGTTAACTAAGAAGTAGTGTCCCTCGTGTAGGACGAAAGATGTATGAAGAGGACCCACAATCCTCCATGGCTCCACACCGTACACTTGCTCGCTTCGCAGGAAACGGCTACGCCAATCGCTTCGATTATCAGCGAGCAACATCTTCAGATAGAATGTGATTGTTTCATCCTTTGGTTCGTTCCGAACACAAAAATCCCACCTCGGCATCAAACGTCTCTGAGAAAACGGAGATATTATCAAGGAGGAGAAATGCTTGGCGAGCAAGGAAGTAACCTCGGGTTGGAGCAGAAGACGAATCTTGCAAATCACTTGATCTTGCTTCCATTTACTGACGAGCCTATACTCTTCCATCACCCAGATTCCCTGATCCTCTTCTTCTTCTTCTGATCGTTTCTTCTCCTTGTCACAGAACTTGAGAATCTTCTTGAACCCTAGAATCTTCCCGGTCTCCTCAGACTTGATCAATTTATCGCGACCTATGATTCTCCAGCAACCCGATTCGGATCCGTCGGTTTTACCGCAAGCCTCTGTTCGGCGTTTGACGAACACGTAGTAGTAAGGGTTCTGAGTATTGAAGAAGCTCCATGGATTCAGGTTGTAAACGTGTGCTTCTAAGTCTCGGAGGAAGTGGTTAGGCCGGGATTTGCGGTTTTTGATCATCATATTCAGATAATATGAGATTATCACCTCGTCTACTGGTTCGATTAGGTCATCGTCTTCTTCTTCAGATGAAACAGAGTGATCTTCCATGGCTTCTTCTTAATTAGGTAGGTGATGAGACTCGATTGATCGGGGGAGAAGAAGAAGAAGATTTTGCAGTGATTAATATCGGGTAGAGAGAGAAACAAGAACGCAAGAAGCAAAGAAGAGATGAAGCGAAGAAGAAGAAGAAGACGACGAAGAGATGCTTTATAGTTAGTTGTTACCGTTATCTTTCTTTTTATTCCGTAACTACCCTCTTCCTCCACGGATATTTACTGTTATGCCAGTTTTCTATAAACTTGCGTAAGTGCTCTTTGCTAATTAAATCATTGTTCGATGTTCTTACAGAAGAATTTAAGTTGAGTTATACTTGAAATGTGATTTATTTTATTATTGATAATGAGCATTATTTTTTTGGGACGAAGATTGATTCTGAGCATCGTTAAGTAGATACTATCTTTGTTACGCATTGAACAAACAGGGATGTCAAGAATCGCTGTTGATGGAGGAATAAGACCATCTCCAATGGTTGAACCCCTTAAAGGGTTCTTAACAATTTTTTACTATTAAATTTAATAATAATTAAATTAAAAACCTTATTTTAGTTTTGCAAATATTTTCCTCTCCAATGGTGGACTCTTGAGGGGTTCTTGTTTTTGAATTTGTGAAGAAGCGTAAGAACAAGTGGGAGTGCAAACTCCAAGCTGGAGTTATGCAAATAAACGACAAGAATATTCTCTTCTGAACCAACTTCTTTATAATGGAACCATTTTTTCAAACAAAAATGTTTACGTTTCGCTTGGCTCACAACATCCTCTTATTTTTCTGCAGGCCAAAGGAGATTTCGACTTCTAGACGATGCAACAAAGAGAATGAGAAAGAATATCTTTATGTGAACTCTCTTTCTCTCTAAGTAGACTTTTTACAAAATGCAAACTCTTAAAATGTACAGAACATATTCTTATGGCTTTGTTTCAATTTGCAAGGGAGTCACTAAATGGAATTTGCAAAATTTGACTATTAATGATCAAAATCCGAAAACATGAAGATTTCTATGTCAAAAAACAAAAATACAACTAAGTATCTGAATCCAAAATTTGGTTCTTATGCAGCACCAGCACTCTTGCCCTTCTTCTTTTGAAGCTTCTTCATGTAGAACTCGAGCTCTTTTCCTTCTATTATGTACCTGTTTCAAATTACACCAAAACATTAAAGATCAGTAGATGAAGATGTGATGATTTCAATCCAAAATCTTGTTTTTTATACCCATCAGCACGGCCACATTGTCCAGGCCTTGATGCGATACATGCAAGCAACCTTCCACTGCTAAACTGTTCCTCAAGGTGCGAGTCAAGTGCCCGTTCTTGTTGACGGTTCTCCAGCTTCCTTTGAACATGATTGCTTTTATTCGATTCCTCAGCGGTTACCGCCTCTCCTTCCTGAGATCACAGACACCAATCTCAATCATAACCGTTTATGAATAAAGAAGAGTCAAAACTCAAAACCAAGTGATCATCATCATCAAGGACCAAACCTCTCCTTCTTTCTTGGTTGCAGCAAGAGCCTTCTTCTTGCGACCAATATCAACTCCATAGTGCTGGAGATACCATTGCTTGAACGGAGCAGCATCAACTTGAACGATCGCACTCTTCACAAGAGTCTGTGTACGGACGAGCTCATTGTTAGAAGCATTGTAAGCAACATCCAAAATCCTGGTCTTGCGGGTCACAGCTTCGCTTCCCCATGAGAAGTTTCCTGTATCGAGCCTCAAAGCTCAGGACTTGACGTTCCCACCACNAGCTCATTGTTAGAAGCATTGTAAGCAACATCCAAAATCCTGGTCTTGCGGGTCACAGCTTCGCTTCCCCATGAGAAGTTTCCTGTATCGAGCCTCAAAGCTCAGGACTTGACGTTCCCACCACGCACACGGATCATCCTAACTGTCTTGTTACTCGATATCTTAGTGTTAGCTGGTTGCCTTCCAAGCTCATACCTTTAAACAGACAGCCAAGTTAGCTTATGTGATCCAATATGCTTCAATCAGAAGTTATCAACAAGCACTGTGCTCCAAGGAATTTAGAAACAACAATCTGTTTTGCTGTAATAATGTTTGAGAGCCAACAAAAATCAAAGAACACAACAAGATCACGATTCAACCTAATCCCAATCTAACCTCTGATTCAGGCGGAAAGATACAACATTGAAACAGGGGAAGATCAAAGCTTACATTCTCTTCTTCCTCCAGTTCTTCTGTTTACCACCAGTGACACGTCTCTTGTGGATTGAATCACGAGAAATACCTGCAAACGCAAAATCCACATTTCGTTCAATTTCACATCCATAGAACAAGCAAAATTTGACATTGCTGCTAAAGGATTATAATCTTCGCCAGAAATCGAACGACAAGCGTAATACGGAAAATACCCATTGTCAACGATTAGGTTTACGTCTCTGTTTCACGACCTTCAGAGATTTAAGGGGTAGAAAGAAATCGAAACTCACCGGATGCTGCAGAATAGTCGCAGGAGTTGTTTACCATGAAAAGTAATCGAAGGAGCCGTCGACGGATTCCGATCGGAGGAGCCAAATCGAAGGAGCCGTCGACGGATTCCGATCGGAGGAGCCAAAACAATTCTCTTCCTCGTATCGGAAGAATGAGAATGAGGAATTGTTTTTTTTTTTTTAATTAGCTGATCAATCACGAATCGACACGTAAGGGGTTCTTACTGATTCTAAAAACTCTATATTCAGAACCGATTCTGAACATTTCTTTTAGTTTTGAATTATTTTTTAATTTTTTCTGATAGAACCTTAGGTTCAGAGCCCCCGTTGGAGCTGCTCTAAGGTTCAACTATGAAAAGAAATGCATGTTAGTAATATTCAATGATATTCATCAACTTTGGACACATGAATCGTCTCCTCTTTACATAATTTGTTAGTAATTATGATCATATTCTTCATAAATTAGTATTCGATAGAAATTAAGTTAGGATACTAATCTATTACTGTTTTTCAATTATATGATCATATATTTAAAATCTAGATGGTCTAATGATACCTAAAAAGATAACTACTAAAACTTTGCATTACCTACATTTTTGAAATACTAAAACAGAGTCTCATACATGATACATCAAAGCAAAATCAGAGGATAACTCAAATTATGGTTACAAAATGGAATTGCACTAACTCATTAATTGCTAATATTAAGGTTTGAAATTTATAAGAAAAATAATTCAATTAAATTTTTTTTTTAAAAAATTCCATTATTATTTCCTAACTATTCCTTTTTTATCCAAAAAAAACTATTCCTACAAAATAAAGAAAAAGAAAAACTGAGATTTGACGTAAAATATCAATTAAGATCATACCATCGAAGAGTCACCTAGAGATATTACTGAAACAATATGAAAGACAAACATTACACAAAGAAAGATTAAAAAAAAAAACATTACACAAAGAATCCCAATTTGAGAATACCAAATCGTAAGATATTATTTAGACAAATCAAATTTAGAGTAAAGTATATAACACAAAACCCGCGCGATAACACAAAACGCTAACTACTAAAACTTTGCATTACCTAAATTTTTGAAATAACTAAAACAGAGTCTCATGCATGATGCATCAAAGCAAAATCAGAGGGATAACTCAAATTATGGTTACTACATGGAAATGTACTAACTCATTAAAAAGCAAAATCAGAGGGGTAACTCAAATTATGGTTACTAAATGGAATTGAACAAAAAGGGGTTGCTATTAAAATGCTGAAAAGTAATACATGATATGATTTTTGGGTCATATAGTTTGAAAAGTTGGGTAACGAAAGTAGTAGACAAGATACATTAAAGTAGAAGTCATAGAGAAAAGAGGTAGAAAGAGATAATTAACACTCTTTAACAACCTACTAAGATGACCCACGAGGTTTTCCACGTCCACGAACCATGGTCCTCTGCATTTCCAGTTGCTTTTGGGAAAGTTTTATCTGCCTTCCTCCCTTTCGGGAAGGTTTTATCTGCCTTAATCCACGGGTTGGATGAGACCAAGTAGCATTACCCATCTCATATCCTGAAGCTCCCGGTTCGAATGGATCCGGTTTGGTTGAGCTAACAACAATGGAGACATTGTGCCTGTGGGAAAGCACTGGAACCATCTGATGAAGCAATTCTTCAAAACCTCTTTCATCCATAGAACAAGCCAACCTTACGACCATCTTCTCCAATGTCTTGGTGCTTTTAAGCATTTGTTCCATTAAATAATTTACTATCTTTGGCTGTACCTTCCCATAGGCAATGTTCTACAAACATAAAAGTAGCTCGGGTTATTATAAAACTATATGGTCTAAAAAATAAAAGAGAGGGTTATGGAAAATATACCGATATCTTCATCGGTAATACGTGTGCTGTTAGCTTCTTTAGTTCAGGTGAGTCTTGTAGCAGTCTCTTTATGCAAGGCATTACAGATGGAGAGATTGTTGTCTCAAGCGTCAAATCTTTGACCTTGATGCCCGGAAAAGTTACACGTCGTCGGAGAGCGACGAGAACAGACAACCACTGACGAAAAGCACAAACAAACAGGTAGTGAATACCAAAACACACATATAAATATCTCAATAGGAAACAAAAAGGGCTGAAGCATAGTAAGACAAGAATCATTAGTCAGAGTCGCTTTTTACATACATCTATCTATTGAGCATATAATTAACATATATAGACTTAAATTGAAAAACAAAGCCTAATGTATGCAACCAACTACAATTCTACGTGAGTCAAAAGTAAGTGATTCTGCAACATAGAGAGTAAGACATCACATTTGAATATCCAAATTACATACCTTAAGAAAGTGTTTTCCAAAAGTAAGCTTCTCTACATTCTGAACCTTCTCCAGCATCTCTAGCAACATTACTTTGATAACATCTAGACCCAGTTCTACAACCGGGCAAAAGCCAATGTTTAGTTTAGCTTCGGTTAAAGAGGAGACATCAACTAAAGTACATGGTAACGTAACCTTTGTCAAACTGAGATAATGGATATGTGGGGCCACAATCTGTATTGACCCTAGAGTCCCATCTATTTCTAATGTTCTCAGGCGCTGTGATTTGCTGAGATCAAGAACCCTAAGTTGATCGCAGAAATACAAAGTTAAGCTCTCGAGAATCGGACATATCGATAGAATCCTAGCAGCGGATTCATCAGAGAGCTTGCAAGAACGCAAGGACAGCTTTTTCAGTGATGTCCAATAAACAGAGCATTTGGGAATCACAGGAGAAGAGTGTAACTCAAGGCTGAGTTGCTTAACAGAAGGATTCGTGTAGAAGAAGTCAGGAATATTGTACCAACGAAAATCCAAATCCAGCGTCAGATTCTCCACGTTTCGGGACATGGCGAACTCGATCCACCTGTCGATGTGAGGAAGATTGTCGCTCACGCTACTACAGAGCTGAAAAGTCTCCATCTTGCGAGACGTGGAGCGAGCTAGGGTTTTGTTTATCGAATCAGCACTCAGTGTATTGCTATCAAAGGAGAGAGAAGGTGTATTGAACCATAGATGCCTCCATCGTTTGGACAGGATGGAAGTTCCGATGGCGGATTTTGTCGGAATTAAGGAGAGGATATGTTGGAGGATCGGGTCAGGCAGAGAGCTGATTGAATCTCCTGATCGTTTGATTTCGCCGAGGTGATGATCCACGGTGGTGGCGGCAGCGTCCGCCATCACGTTATCGACAAAGAACCTAAATTTTGAAAACAACGCGATCAAACCCTAGTTTGATAAGAATTGTTTATCCTAGTTTGATAAGGTTGAGCTTAGTTTTATGTCTATCAAAGCCTCCATGTAATGTGTATAAATATTCTTGTAATTAATGTGAAATTAAAAAAGCAAATCAATCCAAAAAGTAGTATTTTAAAAAAGGAAAATAGGAAATATACAAGCGATGAGGAGATTAAAGAAAGCGCTCAATCACAAGGCTAAATAAATATCAATCACATCCGAAAAATCAGAAAAACTGCGAAGTATGTAATCATCGCTAAAGCCCAATCCATCAAAGCTTTAACATGATTGCACAACCCACCACTTAGTTTCCACATAACCAACCAGACGAAAGGAGAGCTCAGTCCCAAGGCCAAATCTCATCCATGGAAACAGAGTAGTGCGAAGGACCCAACCAAGTATATCCAATTTCTTCACAGCTCAACACAATTTAACTGCACCAGTCGAGGATTGAACCCAGGTCTGTACTGTGGCATGGTACTCTTTTACCAATGACTTTCATTTAGATACTGTTTAAGAACGTTATTTCGTCTTCCAACTGGTCAAGGAGGACATGATGAAGACACAAGAGTTCGAGAAAATCAGTTTGGGTATGACTACACCATACTATTAGCGTAAAACACAATAAACAGAGTGATAAAACAATAGTAGCTTCTTATACACGCTTCCTTTGAAACCTAATATAATTCGAAAATCAATAGATTGGTAAACAGTCATTCAACACAATTGAACTGCATAATAGCTATAGTTTGATGCTTCTTGGCCTGTACTTATCATTCCACTCGGAACCAAGGTCTACTTCAGCATTGGAGCCAAATACAACAATACCTTCCTCCATTGCTCTCATTGCCTTCATTGCCTTAAGCTCCAGGCCATCTTCTTCTTTAAGCCGCTTCTTCTGTCTCTCCAACACAACCATCCGTTTCGCTTCTAGTAGCTTCTCGTCTTCCCCGGGATCGATTGCTTCTTCACGATCATCATCACCGTGCATTAGCTCTGGCGAAAACGCCACCACATCATCCTCTTCCTGAGAGAATGCTTCTTCTTCAGAAGCGAACTCTTCGAGGTCAAACTTATTAAACGTAAGCTCAAGACAAGCCCAATTTGATGTCTAGTTTAGCACATGTGTTTAGGATTTTTTCACATGTGTTTTTATATAAATGTAGTTGCTATATTTTCCGAGATTGTAATTTTGGCTGCCATTTCGAACGGTCTCCTTTTCTATTTTATGAATTCAATCTAAAACAGTTTTATTTTGATGACATTTTAAATCTCTTTCATTTTCTTTTGTTTTCTGCACATGAATAAAGCTCAGGGAGCTATCTCTTTTATCAATATTATTTTGAGCTCAGTAATGATCATAATGAATACACTTGTTTTGAATTTGCCCACAAAACCAATTCTCAAAAAATGTTTCCCAAGAAGCCTTGCCCTGGATTAAAGTGTTTACTTAATGTAAGAACTGGATAACCCTTCTTCTCTGCGTTATATGAACAACACAACTTCTCTCTCCGTTACCGATGTGGGACAAAAAGAAACAATTTCACATGCCGAAAACGCCGTCGTTTCGTAGCTCAATGAGTGAAAAAAGGAGGCCTTTGTTGAGAACCTCCACTTAGATTTCATACCCAAAATGTAGAAAATACACAAATCTTTCAGGATCAGCCCATTTTTCGATCTACTGAATTTGATCCAACAAAGTGAGAGAAACTCAGAATGAAGAAAAAGTTTTGTGCAGAAGCGGTGAAAAAAGCTACTAGAAAATGTGGAGGTGTGGGGTTTTGGCGGGAGCTTATCTTATCAAGCGGGCTTGACTCGGCCCATAAGCCCACTAAAATTTTAGGTCTCACCCATCGCTAAAGCCCAGTTTAAACGTGTTAAATGTCAATATAGAAGATAAACGTATCTCTTGTTGCGGATTTTCCCCTATAATTTCGGAAATTGATAATAATCATCATCAGTAAATCTGATCGCCCAAAGAGAGAGAGATTAGAAAGAAAAAAAAAACAAAGAGACAAGAGAAACACACAAAATGAAGAATATACAGAGAAAGCAGCAACGAAGTTCTTCCTCGTTCACCGCCGCGAGCTCCTGCGATCTCCCTCAGTGTTATTATTTTGTTTCTTCTAAACTTAAATTATCCTTTTCTTTATTAAATATGACCTTGTTTGTGTTGATCTGAAAGTGAATAGAGATTGATCAAATTTTAAATTGTAATGCACGTCTCTTAACTGTGTTTTGTTTTTTTTGCCTCTCGCGATTCTAGTAATTTTTGATAATTTCTTAATATTTTCTTGTAATATTCTTAATCTGGGAAACTAGGTTACAATACATTTTCATATGTATCGTTGCATGAATCATCATAAAACCTTATTCTTCGTCGTCTCTGTACTTGTAACGTGTTCTGCAATCCAAGACTTTTTGTTTTTCTTTGATTCGTTAGATGTTTGGGTTTTTGTTGATTCGATCTCATCATATCTCTCTGTTTTATATCAGTGAAAAAGGTTCGAGCTTCAGAAGAAATGACGGCTTTCCCCAATCTCAACTCGGATGCTGGATTGAAGAAGCTCAACGACCATCTTCTCACTCGCTATTACATTACAAGGTTAGCTTTTGCCGTTTACAAAATCTCTTCTGTTTGTCGCAATTCTGCCTCTCTGTTTCTTATTTATGAAGCTGCTTCTCTAGGGTTGTTTCAGTTAAGTAGTCCACATCTTTAATCGATTAGATTTGATATGTTTAAGATGTCGAATAACAATTATGTTCCTACTAGATATATAAATGTGTATGCTTTTTCAGTCACAAGGCTTCGAAGGATGATATCACTGTCTATGCGGCTCTTTCAAAGCCTCCACCTTCGCAGTATGTGAATGCATCTCGTTGGTACAACCACATTGAGACCCTCTTGAGTGTCTCGTAAGTTCCTCCACTTGCCTTGTATGGAGAATTTTTAAGGCATTTTTATAGCTGTTTCGATATTATCTAACTCGTGTCTCTCTTTGAAGAGGTATCTCTTCTGAATGGAAGGGTGTTACTATTGATGGATTGGCCTCTATCACAGTAGAGGCTGTTGCTAATTCTGAGGTACTCTATTGTTTGTGTATTTGTCCATAAGGGTTCATATATATGTTTTGGCTCTTATAATATAAGATTATACACAAGTGAGATGGATGTCTTTTATCATATGGTAGGATGGTGTGGTGGTTGTTGATGATGATGATAATGATCAAGATGTTGACCTTGAGGAAAAGAAAGCTGCTGAAGAGAGAGCAGCTTCTTTGAGAGCAACCACAGAGAAGAAAGTATGTAAGTTTCGGTTTGAACACTCTTCATTTATACTCTCACATCGTCAATAGATGAAAGTTTCGGTTTGAACACTCTTCGTTTATACTCTCACATCGTCAATAGATGAACGGGTTTGTTTCATTCGGGTTTTTTCTTTGGACAGCTTGGGGGTCGGTGGTAATAGTTATCATACCGGGAGATGGTGAGACCGACATGAAGAAGATAGAGGAAGATGTAAGATCTATTCAAATGGAAGGACTGGTCCTTTGGGGAGCATGTAATGCATATCTAATAACATTCTTCAAATACGTTTCTAAATATCGGAAAGGTATGTATACTAATAACATTCTGTATTCTCTTAGCAAAACTTGTCCCAGTTGGTTATGGAGTCGAGTTGTTGCGGATCATAGTCACTTTCACCGAAGATGAGGAAATTGATCGTCTCGATGAACTTGTCTCCCACCATATAACGGCTTTAGGGAGCTTGTCCGTCGCGACCGCCGGCCTGAAGGAATGTGAGTTTGTGTCATACACTCTCAATTCGCTTGAGATGTATGTTGGATCCTCCTCATTCATTTTTTTTTTTTTTAATGTCAAATCATCATCAGCTCTAATTCTTATCAAGCCGAATGATGATGAGGCCGACATGAAGAAGCTAGAGGAAACTGTAAGATCCATTCAGGTGTCAGGGTTGTTTTGGGGAGCATGTACGTTTGGTGGATCTCTTACACTCGAAAAATTCCTCGGAAAAAGACATGTTTTCTTGTAGTGACACTCTATTGGCAAATCATCAGCTCCTAAAAATCCCTCAAATGTTTGTTTATTACAGCAAAGCTTGTCCCAATTGGTTATGGAATCAAGCAGTTGGGGATTGAGTGCACTGCCGTTGGACACCTTGTGCATCTTGGACGCATTGTGTGCCTCGACACCATTGTCAAAGAGCAAATATTGGATAATCGGTATGCCCAGAGCTGTCAAACTCTCGGCTTAAACAGAATATGTAAGTATCCATAATCCCATTTTCAAGGTTAAATTATTTATTTTTTATTTTATATAATAACTAACGCCCAAAGATGTGATAATGTGGTATGGGTGTGTATTGTGAGGTGAAGGTAATGGAATCACAGAAGAGGAATCTGATTCTAAGGTACTCTCTCAATTGTTTGCTTATATGTGTCCATAAGGGTTTTCATGCATGGATTATGTTTTGCTCATATAATAATATCGTTTGTACAATTTTATGTGTTACTCCTGCTGTCCCATAATATATGTTTAAATAATATTTTTGTTTTTTGTTTTTTTATAAAATGTTTTACAAGTTTGTATGTAAATATTAATGTTTTTTTTTTTTTTTCATTTTTTAAAATTCTACGATTTTTTTTATGATCGGTTGAATTAAGTGTTTAAGTTAAATGATACTACAATGTTTAGAGGATTAATTTCTTAATATGCACGCTTTTAGCTAAAAAGTAATTGCTTCAATCATATGGTAGGATGATGCTGATGATGATGATGTTGACCCTTTTGGGGAAGAGAGAGCAGGTTCTTTGAATGCATCCTCAAATTAAGAAGATACAAATCTTTGTCTTCGTTTGTCTCGAATGGTCAATATATAGTTAAATAGGTTTGTTTAATCGGATTATTCGTTTGAATAGCTGGCAAGTCAGGGTTAGTGCTTAGAGAGCTGTGTGGTGACAATCCCGACATAAAGAAGGCAGAGGAAGCTGTAAGATCCAATCAGATGGAAGGAGTGGTTTGGGGAACATGTAAGATGATGCATCTCTTACAACCCTCTCAATGTCTATTTTATACATATCGGACCGGTTTTTTTAACAATGTCTCTCTGTGTTTTTTACAGCAAAGATTGTCAAAGTTGGCTATGGATTCAAGTATTTGCGGACCATATTCACCATTGTTGACGACCTTGTATCTCTCAACACTGTTATCCAAAGAACTGGCGGTATCCCCTTAAGCAGAGAATAAATAAGCATTTTTTTTTTTAAACTCCTCCAAGCTATTGATGCCAAAGGTGATTTGATTCATTTTCTTTTTTTTTTCTTAATTAAATCTTGGCTTGAAAATAATGCAGAGGAGGATGGAAAAAAACTTCAAGGGAAAGCTTTAATAAAAGATAGTTTCTCACTGCTTTTGGTTCTGTAATGTTAAAATATTTTTGCTGTCTCTTAATGATTTTGATATTTTATCATCATCTCTTTGTTTCTGTTATGAGTTATCTCGTAGATTGGTAGACAAGTAGAGTGAAGAGATAACAACAAAACTTACCCAAAAGTATTCAGAATTTTCGAGGATAATAACGAACATCAAGATGCTTTGTAACTTTTAAACAAAGTTAAATTTACTTGCGATAAGGGTGTTGTAGATGGATCATGAAATTTCTAGAACTTTGACTGCTCGACTTATTTAATATGTTTCTTGTAGATTCAGCAGCTCCACACGAGTTTGAGAAAATGAGTTTGGTTATATATGACTACGCAATACTCGTAGCGTAAAACACAATAAACAACAGTGATATAACAATGGTAGCTTCTTATACACGCTTCCTTTGAAACCCTAAAATAATTCGAAAATCAATAGATTGGTAAACAGTCAACACAATTGAATTGCATAATAGCTATAGCCTTATGCTTCTTGGCCTATACGTGTCATTCCACTCTGAACCAAGGTCCACTTCAGCATTGGAGCCAAATACAGCAACACCTTCCTCCATTAATCCCATTACCTTCATTGCCTTACGCTCCAAGCTATCTTCTTCTTTAAGCCGCTTATTCTGTCTCTCCAACACAAGCATCCTTTTCGTTTCCAGTAGCTTCTCGTCTTCCCCGGGATCGATTGCTTCTTCATGATCATGATCATCATCACCGACTCACCGTGCATAGCTCTGGGGAAAAGGAACCAGCCGCCACAATATCAGCCTCTTCTTGAGAGAATGCTTCTTCTTTGATGGAGTATAATGATTAAAGAAGATGAAACTCTGAAGAGAGCCATCCTCTCTAAACATGAAGATTCATGAGCCAAAGCCAATTGTTTTTTTTTTTTTTTTTGCCTACATGAATAATAAATTATTTCAAAGAATGCACTAATGAAAAAGACAAATTGCACTTGAATTTTGAGAATGACGACGTCAAGAGGATAAACTTGTTAAATAACAAAGAAGGCGTTAAATTTGTTCGATCTTAATGTAGAAGATAAACGTCATGTAATTTTCTTGAATTTGATTGCTGGACTTATAAATCTTTTTCTTGTAGGTTTAGTCTTCGAGCATTTCATCGAGCGTGAGAGCGTCATCTCCTCTGGAAACTCGGCTTGTCTTTGGATAAACGAGATAACAAGGGATTACGTTGTAGCTTGGAGCTAGAAAGACTACTTGTTCTCATACAAGAAAGGAGATGATTTTTGGAGGAATCATCAAGGCATAGATTGTGTATCCATGGCGTATAAGGAGGACAAGTCTATGAGAAATGTTCATGTTCTAATATAATGGTTAAATAATGAAGTGTTCCTGTTCTGATATAATATATGATTAATTTTGAGTTTCCTTATTTCTTTTGAATTAGGATTTCGAAAAGCTTTATAAATAGACGGGTTTAGGGTAAAGTATCGAAAACAAGTCTATGAGAAAAGTCGTCTTTTGCTCCAAGTAACAAAAGCCTGAGAATAGAGTATGGAGGATCAGAAGCAGACGAGTTTTGAAGATGCAGCTGAGGCCACAAGTGTGCACTGGTCGACAGGATGCTGCAGGACAGGACATTCGGACAAGACCTGATGTCATTAAAGGAAGATTGCTGACATGGCCCGAAGGAGCATGGAAGGACACTTTGTATATAAAAGTATATACAGAGGAAGAAGAAAAGGAAAGAAGGACGTGGTGGACAAATCATGAGGGTTCCCTAGCTAGGTTTAGGAAACGAGTATATAAGGGACAGAAGGTACCATGGGTTAGGGTTAACACTTGATACGCTTCTTGTCAAACGGCGCCTACAGCTTAGAGAGAGTTCTTGTAAGCTTAAGAGGTGAGTGTTCTTTGTAATCCTAGATTCACGTGGTGTGAGATCTAGTTAAGGCTTTTGGGTAGAACTTAGAATCGTTTGGGGTCAATCTAGAGTTCTAGAGTTGTGTAACGCCAAAGTTAGTGTAATCTTGTAAGATTAACTAATCAGATTTAAGTTGAATAAAAGCATTCGTCTTGGTGCTGTCCAAGACACAAAAATCTGTTGTTACTAAGTTTTTCACACTTACAATTGGTATCAGAGCAGACATCTGCTAAAGATTGTTTGTTATTTTAATCAGGTGTGATCTGGGAAGAAGTATGGAAAACGTACAACAGTTTGGATCGATGAAACCGCTTCTGCTTGAGAAAGAAAACTTTGGTTGGTGGAAGGTTCAAATCAAAGCGTTGATCAAAGGAAATAGATGAAGACGCATGGACTATGGTAGAAGAAGGATGGACTGCACCCGTCGTGATCGATGCAGGAGAGGTAGTGCATCCCAAACCAAAGAGGGAATGGACAATTGAAGAGAAAAACCTGTCAAAGTTTAACTCCAAAGCTCTGTCAGTGATCTGGACTTCGCTCACCAGAGATCAGTTCCAGATGGTTCAAGGGTGTACAACTGCAAAGGAAGCATGGGAAACTCTGCAGACATCGTATGAAGGGACAAGTACTGTCAAGAGAAGTCGAATTGATATGCTCGCAACACAGTTTGAAACTCTCACTATGGGAGAAGATGAAACAGTTGAAGCCTTCAGTGGAAAACTAAAGTCTATTGCGAATGAGGCACTGATATTGGGAAAGGCATATAAGGATAAAAAACTGGTGAAAAAATTCCTGAGGTGTCTTCCAGATAAGTTTCAGTCACATCGTTCAGCTCTTGAAATATCTCAGAACTCTGATGAGATGAAGTTTGAACATGTGGTGGGGATAATGCAAGCATATGAACTTGATAAAAGAGCCAAAGGGACTGTGAAGGGCAAAGGAATTGCGTTTGTAGCAAAAGAATCAGATCAGACTGAGGAACTGGAAGACAGAGTGGCACTGATTGTCAAGAAGTACTTTAAGAAGTTTGAAAAAGGACAGAGGAAATTCGGGTCAAATTTCAACAGAGCTAATGGAGATCAGAAACTTGATAGGAACAACCGCAGAACAGAGATTCAGTGTCATGAATGTGAAGGGTTTGGTCATATCAAAGCCGAGTGTCCAACAATTAAGAAAAGAGAAAGTCTCAAGTGCACTGAGTGCAAAGGGTCTGGTCACACCAAGTTTGACTGTGTCGGGACAAACAAGAAGAAAGAGAGATCGTATGTCAGCATTGATTCGGAATCTGAAGATGACAGCGGTGAGGATGGAATTGATCTGCAGAATTTTGTTGCATATCTGGGTATCATCAATGAAGATGCAAATGCAGATTCAGAATCAGACAGAGAAGTGGATGATGCAGGAATTCTGTATGATGAGAATAGAATTCTATGTGAAACACTGGTCCAGAGACAAGAGGAAAAGAATTGTTTGATCCGTGAAAAAGAAGAGCTGATAAAGGTCTGTGAGAGTCTGAAAGCAGAACTGAAAGCAGAGAAGGAAGAAAAACATATATGTCTGGAGTCTGTCAAATTCCTTAAAGAGGAGCTTGATAAAGAAACTGAAAAAAACAAGGAAGTAGAAGGTCGCCTAGAAGAACAGTTGAGAAATATCAAGATGCTGAGTAAAGGTACCAAAGGTCTGGACGAGGTTCTGGCAATGGGGAGAACAGGCAAGGGAAACTGGGGTTTAGGATATCAGGTTGAAGAAACATCCAACGGACAGACCAGGTTTGTGAAAAGCACGGAAAAAAATAAACAAGTAAAAACAGACTCCTACCAGGAAAGAAGGCTCGACGAGGTGCATGCCAGTATCCCCAAAGAGGGAAGACGTCTGGTCTGGGGTTTCATGATAATCATCAGACAAAATTTCTGAGAAGAGGCCAAACTGTCAGAAGAGATCAAGGCAACTGGACTCCTTCAAGATATCAGTCATACACTACACATGTGCGTAAGGTGTATGATATGTCAGGGTGTTATTACTGTGGAAAACCGGGTCACATTCAGGCATTCTGTTACGACCGTCTTCATATCAGAAACAATGACTATAGACAGAACAGCTATCAAATGCATCATCATGGACAAAAACAAGTTTGGAGAAAGAAGGAAGACTTGTACGGGTACGTGGCATACACGGTTGATGGCAAAGCTCCAGAGGCGAAGGCCTGGTATTTCGACAGTGATTGCTCAAGACACATGACAGGAAATCAAGAAAATGTCAGGAAAATCGAGAGAGTAAGCTCTGGGAAAGTAACCTTCGGTGGTGGAGCTCGTGGAAAGATCAGAGGAAAAGGTGAAACTTCAGGCACAAACACACCAAATCTAGTCAATGTATACCTCGTTGAAGGGTTAAAGGCAAACCTAATCAGTATCAGTCAGCTTTGTGATGAAGGATTATCAGTGATTTTCACCAGAACAGACTGCAAAGCCATCGATGAGCAAGGGGTCATCAGGATGAGTGGAATCAGGTCAGAAAATAACTGCTATATGTGGAAGCCATCTGACACGTGTATGACAGCAGTGAAGCCAAACGAACTGCAGCTGTGGCATCAGAAGCTTGGTCATATGAATGTCAGGACAATGATTAAGTTAGGAGAACGAGAAGCTGTTCGTGGAATGCCAAAGCTTGATCTTGGATCAGAATTTGTCTGTGGACCATGTGCTAAAGGAAAACAAGTCAAGGTACAACACAAGGGAATTCAAGAAATTCAGTCAAAACAACCATTGGATATGATACACATGGATCTTATGGGGCTAGTTCAGATTGAAAGTATTGGCGGGAAAAAATATGTGTTTGTACTCGTTGATGATTATACCAGGTATACTTGGGTCAGGTTTATGAGAGAAAAATCAGAAACATTTCACGTGTTTAAGATTCTGGCGCTTCAGTTGATGAATGAGAAGAAAACAAGGATTAAGTTCATCAGAAGTGATCACGGAGGAGAGTTTCAGAATGAAGTGTTTGATCGATTTTGTGCTGAACAAGGAATTGTCCATCAATACTCAGCACCAAGGACCCCTCAACAGAATGGTGTGGTTGAGCGGAAAAATCGAACATTGCAAGAAATGGCACGAGCAATGCTGATTGGAAATCAAGTTGCAAAGCACTTCTGGGCTGATGCTGTCAACACTGCCTGCTACGTCATCAATAGAGTCTACATTACAAAAGGCACATCCAAAACTCCTTATGAATTGTGGAAAGGTAAACAACCAACTGTTAGTTACTTCCATGTGTTTGGATGCATCTGCTATATTTTGAATGACAAAGATCAGCTGGGCAAGTTTGATGCCAAGAGCGATGACGGAATCTTTCTGGGCTACTCAAACACTAGTACTGCATAAAGAGTTTACAACAAAAAGGCAAGACAGATTCAAGAGGCAGTAAATGTCGTGTTTGATGACGCATCAGCAATGGGACTTCGGTTTGATATGGTGGATGATGAAGTCAGTCAAGCGTCTGGAAATGAGATCACAACTGACAGGAATGCTGATGTTGATGAGAATGAATCTGACACGAAATCAGAAAGTGAAGAGGCAGACAACTCAGATCAAACCGAATCTCCGAACCCGGACCAAGCACCTGCTGTATCCAAACGCCTGTCCAAGAAGCATGTACCCAGTGATAGGGTGACTCGTGGAATGAAATACGACTACAAGCAAATGGCTAAGGGAAATTTTGCAATGATAGATCTTGCATGTTTTGTTGCGAACTTTGAGCAAAGAGATCACAGAGAAGCCCTTGGGAACGAGTTCTGGATAATCTCAATGCAGGAAGAGTTGAAACAGTTCGAAAGAAGTCAAGTGTGGACTCTTGTTCCAAGGCCAAACACAGGGAATATTGTTGGTACCAAGTGGATTTTCAAGAACAAGATCGATAAGAATGGAGAAGTAGTTCGTAACAAGGCAAGACTTGTGGCACAAGGGTATTCTCAAGTGGAAGGAGTTGATTTTGAAGAAACATTTGCACCTGTTGCAAGACTTGAGTCCATCAGGCTGCTGATAGGGATGGCATGCCATATGCGTTTTAAGTTGCATCAAATGGATGTGAAAAGTGCTTTCTGAATGGAATTCTCCAAGAGGAAGTGTTTGTAGAACAACCTAAAGGATTTGAATGTCCTGAGCATCCTTACTACGTATACAAATTGCAAAAGGCTTTGTATGGGTTGAAGCAAGCACCAAGAGCGTGGTACGAAAGGTTGACGACGTTCCTGATCTCGAAGGACTACCAGAGAGGAAGTGTAGACAAGACTCTGTTCATCAAAGAAAATCAGCAAGGGTTGATGGTTGTTCAGATCTATGTAGATGACATTGTGTTTGGAGGCACGAACCAGGTGCTGGTGGATACCTTTGTGGTCATGATGACAAGCGAATTTGAAATGAGCATGGTGGGAGAGCTGTCATACTTTCTGGGGCTTCAAGTAAAACAGAATGAGGAGGGTATCACCATCTCACAGAGTACCTATGCCAGGAATCTGGTGACACGGTTTGGGTTGCAGACCTGTAAAACAACAAGAACTCAGATGGGAACGACCACAAAGCTGTCTCGTGATGAACATGGTGAAGATGTTGATCCAAGATTATATCGAGGAATGATTGGAAGTATGTTGTATCTTACTGCAAGTCAACCGGATCTGTGTTTGAGTGTGGGCATCTGTGCGAAATATCAGGCTAGGCCCAAGATGTCTCATCTTCAGGCTGTTAAACGAATCATCAAATATGTCAAAGGCACTGCTGATATGGGGTTGTTTTATTCCAGGGATACAAACAGGAACTTGGGAGGATATTGTGATGCTGATTGGGCTGGATGTCTTGATGATCGACGAAGTACAAGTGGTGGGTGCTTCTTTCTCGGGAACAACTTGATCTCATGGCACAGTAAGAAACAGAATAGTGTATCGTTGTCCACTGCCGAAGCAGAATACATCGCATTGGGCAGCTGTTGCACTCAACTCTTGTGGATGAAACAGATGATGGCCGACTATGGTATGACCTCTGAATCTCTGTTAATACATTGTGATAATGAAAGTGCCATAAATATAGCCAAGAATCCTGTGCAACACTCACGAACCAAACACATAGACATTAGACATCATTTCATTCGTGAACTCATTGAGGAGAAACTTATTGAGATTGATCATGTGAGCACTGATCATCAATTGGCTGATTTGTTTACCAAACCATTGGACTTTAATAAATTCGTGAATCTGAGACAGTCCATTGGTGTGTTTGAAATTTAATTTGTTGTGTGGTTTGAGTTGATCTGAGACAGGAGCGGGCATGGAAACATAAAAAATATATATATGAGAGGCTCAGTTTTGTTTAGATCTTGGTGAAAGAGGGCTGCCTGATGTGCTATTCTAGAGTCACCAGAACAGGTTAGTCAGTCAGATAGCGTGTTGGCCATAAGACTAGATGAAAGGGGGTCTCTATGCTATAGGCAGTCTGGATCAAAATAATAAACAAAAAAAATAAAAAAATGATCCAGATAGACTCTACAGAGATATGATGGCCTCTTTGTAGCTGAACCTGATGATCTTGACAGCTGATGGATCAAATGATGGTTCAACAGAGTAAAAGAGACTCTCTCGTCAGGTTTCTGTGGTTAATAAGCTGGCTGTTGACTCAAGGTTGAAAACTGATGACTCTGGAAGAAAGGCATGTCAGTGTGAAAGCTAGTCACCAAGACTAAGTCTGAGTGTCTCCAATGAGAATAAAGGAGTATTGGCGTGTTCCTAATGTCTGCTCCGGGTCAACTTGTGGATGTCTGATAGGAATCACATACAACAGATCCAAGGTACAATTTCCAAGGGTATCGCCATATGATGTGTTGTGCTCATGATGATTGGTATTGATATGGGTCCCGTACAGTTTCGTATAAGTTTTGAGTCTAATTATCTGTGGTGTTAAATTAAAATTTTTGGTGTTGGATTGGCTGATATGCACGGTTGTCAAACAGTATGACAGAGATCATGTTTAAAATTAGGCTGATGATTCTGTGTGAGCATTGAGTAACAGGTTTCTGAGGTAGATCAAGCCCAAATCAAGAAAGAGGCACATATCCAACAAACGGTTTGCAAATTTGGAGGGAGTTTATCTAGGGTTTTATGGAGAAAGAAGCCAAACAGTTTTCTCTTGGCTTCCTCTTGCAAATTTCCTCCAAACGGTTCATCTCTCTCTCTCTCAAGCAAAGAATCCTTTGTGCTCTCCCCGTCAGATCAAACGATGAACGCTTTGTTTTCCGGACTCTCTCGTCTGGTCGGGTCAAGTTCGGCTTCGCCTCAAACGGATCAAAGAAGCACGTCGCCTGCACAAGTGATAGATACAACGGAAGAGATCGCACCAGATTCGCAAGCTCAGAAGAAGGTGCATGTCGAAGATAATCCACTGACTATGGTTGTGTTCAAAGGAGAGATTGTTCCTCAGAAGGAAACCTCTAATTATTCGGGTAAGATTCCTAAATCTCAAGCCCCGTCGGTTGAGTTTCTGCATCAGGAGGAATCGGTAAATCAATCAGAGGGTTCAAAAAATAACAGGAGTGGTAAGAAGGTGAAGGGAAAATCGGTCACTTCTCAACGGTTCTCAATCCGAAAAAGGTGTGCTTCTCAGATCAACAAAGAAGACTCTGTAGCAAATAAGGAAGGAAGTGATGAATCGCTGCAGCCTCGTAAGAAGACACGCTCTGAAAAAGGAAAGGGTCAAATTGATTTTGATCTGACCAAGTTTATGTCGGTAGAGGCAAAAGACAGGTACGATTCGTTTGTAAACCGCTCGTTGTTAGAGGAACGAGTGATTGAGTTTAGCAATGAACACAAGGATGTTGAGTCTCTTATAGTAGAGTTTGGGTTAGCTAGTACCCTTGTTCATGTTGAGCCGTTTGTCAAGGATGTAGTGATGGAATTCTGGGCACACCTCTCTCTGATCGAACCAGGTGAAGATTATGTGTCTGTGTGGGTTAGAGGCAGAGAATTCGAACTGTCAGCATATCGGATTAACACATGGTTCAGCCTTGGTGATCTGGCCGAACGTGCAGAAGTAGCTGAGATAAAGGAAGTGTCTGACGATGAGCTTGCAGAGTTTATGACCGATGGAAAGGTCAGGAAGTGGAAGGGCTTGTTGTCTTCGCAGTTTGCTCAGGACAAGAGTCTGTTGTACCGAATCTGCTGTTTAAACTGGCTTCCAACAAACAACTTTGGGTATCCAAATCCGACAAGAGCAAAGCTGGTGTATAAGGTCTACAATCAGATTCCATTTGATTTCGGGAAGATGGCATTTGATCAAATCATCTACCAGAGTAGGTTTGGTGCTACCAAGTTTTATCTACCGTTTCCTAGTCTTATCTATCAGATCATGTGCTCTCAAATTATGGATGAAATTGCTCCAACTGAAAAAGTTGAAGAAATTAAAGTGTATAAGAGAGTAACTGCTGCGGTGAAGCAGGAACCTGATCAGTCGGTCAAGTCAACCAGGACACAACCTACAAGGACACGTAGGTCTCAGCCAGTCAAGCAGGAAAAGTCGACACAACCCAGGCATCCATCTACTGCATCTCTGCATAGGATACCGCGACTCTCTACAGGAGATCGTCAGGTTCTGACCACAGCTGTCAAGGTCATTCAGAGGTTATTGACATCGGGTTTGTAATCTTCTACTCGCTCATCTGCATCTCTTATATATGCTATTTTTGACGTGATTGTGTGCTCAAGCAGGGGGAGATAAGGATGATGATGAGGTTGAGGATGTGACACCAACAGTGCAGGGTTGATGGGGGAGAAATTCTCTGTGTTTCTTGTTACTTGTTGGTGACTATTGGATTATGTCCTTGTTGAACATTGTCATGTTTTTCTTTTCGAACACAGTTTCTTTTGTTTATTTGCTGTTGGGCTACAGATTTATTCTCTTTTGGTGGCTGTCATCGTTTGGAATGTATGATTAAGACTGTGTTTGCCTTTAAGTAAACATGTGTGTTATATGTTCAAAAATTGTGATTGGATGAATGTGTATACTGCTGGTATGTTTTTGTCTTGTGTATTCTGTTGGAATAGGTACCATCAGATGGAATGCTCGAGCATCAAATCAAGTCAAAAAGGGGAAGATTGAAGATGCAGCTGAGGCCACAAGTGTGCACTGGTCGACAGGATGCTGCAGGACAGGACATTCGGACAGGACCTGATGTCATTAAAGGAAGATTGCTGACATGACCCGAATGAGCATGGAAGGACACTTTGTATATAGAAGTATATACAGAGGAAGAAGAAAAGGAAAGAAGGACGTGGTGGACAAGTCACGAGGGTTCCCTAGCTAGGTTTAGGAAACGAGTATATAAGGGACAGAAGGTACCATGGGTTAGGGTTAACACTT